>CM055900.1:69916981-70244481 GCA_029582155.1 Panopea generosa
CTGGACTTTATCTGTAGTTATGTTACATAATATTGTTCCCAGGTAGAGTGCACCAACTAGCTGGACTTTATCTGTAGTTGTGTTATATAATATTGTTCCCAGGTAGAGTGCACCAACCAGCTGGACTTTATCTGTAGTTATGTTATATAACATTGTTCCCAGGTGAAGTGCACCAACCAGCTGGACTTTATCTGTAGTTATGTTACATAATATTGTTCCCAGGTAGAGTGCACCAACTAGCTGGACTTTATCTGTAGTTTGTTATATATCCTTAATCCCAGGTGGAGTGCACCAACTGGCTGGACTTTATCTGTAGTTAGGTTATATAATATTGTTCCCAGGTGAAGTGCACCAACCAGCTGGACTTTATCTGTAGTTATGTTATATAATATTGTTCCCAGGTAGAGTGCACCAACTGGCTGGACTTTATCTGTAGTTATGTTATATAATATTGTTCCTAGGTAGAGTGCACCAACCAGCTGGACTTTATCTGTAGTTATGTTACATAATATTGTTCCCAGGTAGACGTGCACCAACTAGCTGGACTTTATCTGTAGTTATGTTATATAATATGTTCCCAGGTAGAGTGCCACCAACTGGCTGGACTTTTATCTGTAGTTTGTTATATATCATTTAATCCCAGGTGGAGTGCACAACTGGCTGGACTTTATCTGTAGTTTATGTTATATATATTGTTCCCAGGTGAAGTGCACCAACCAGCTGGACTTTATCTTGTAGTTATGTTATATAATATTGTTCCCAGGTAGAGTGCACCAACTGCTGGACTTTATCTGTAGTTATGTTATATAATATTGTTCCCAGGTAGAGTGCACCAACCAGCTGGACTTATCTGTAGTTATGTTACATAATATGTTCCCAGGTAGAGTGCACCAACTAGCTGGACTTTATCTGTAGTTATGTTATATAATATGTTCCCAGGTAGAGTGCACCAACTGGCTGGAGCTTTATCTGTAGTTATGTTATATATTGTTTATTCCCAGGTGGAGTGCACAAAACTGGCTGGACTTTATCTGTAGTTATGTTATATATCCTTAATCCCAGGTGGGAGTGCACCACTGGCTGGACTTTATCTGTAGTTTATGTTATATAATATTGTTCCCAGGTAGAGTGCAACAACTGGCTGGACTTTATCTGTAGTTATGTTATATATATTGTTCCCAGGTAGAGTGGCACCAACTGGCTGGACTTTATCTGTAGTTATGTTATATATTGTTATTCCCAGAGTGGAGTGCACAAACTGGCTGGACTTTATCTGTAGTTATGTTATATATCCTTAATCCAAGGTGGAGTGCACCAACTGGCTGGACTTTATCTGTAGTTATGTTATATAATATTGTTCCCAGGTGAAGTGCACCAACCAGCTGGGACTTTATCTGTAGTTATGTTATATAATATTGTTCCCAGGTAGAGTGCACCAACTGGCTGTACTTTATCTGTAGTTATGTTATATAATAGTGTTCCCAGGTAGAGTGCACCAACTGGCTGAACTTTATCTGTAGTTATGTTATATATATTGTTATTTCCAGGTGGAGTGCACCAACCAGCTGGACTTTATCTGTAGTTATTTTATATATTGTTATACCAAGGTAGAGTGCACCAAACTGGCTGGACCTTATCTATAGTTTTGTTATACATTGTTATTCCCAGGTAGAGTGCACCAACTGGCTGGACTTTATCTGTAGTTATGTTTATATATTGTTATTCCCAGGTGTAGTGCACAAACTGGCTGGACTTTATCTGTAGTTATGTTACATAATATTGTTATCAGGCAGAATGCACCAACTGGCTGGACTTTATCTGTAGTTATGTTATATATCCTTAATCCCAGGTGGAGTGCATCAAACTGGCTGGACTTTATCTGTAGTTATGTTATATATCCTTAATCCCAGGTTGAGTGCACCAACTGGCTGGACTTTATCTGTAGTTATGTTATATAATATTGTTCCCAGGTAGAGTGCACCAACTGGCTGGACTTTATCTGTAGTTATGTTATATAATATTGTTCCTAGATAGAGTGCAACAACTGGCTGGACTTTATCTGTAGTTATGTTATATAATATTGTTCCCAGGTAGAGTGCACCAACTGGCTGGACTTTATCTTTAGTTATGTTATATATTGTTATTCCCAGGTGGAGTGCACCAACCAGCTAGACTTTATCTGTAGTTATGTTACATCATATTTTCCCAGGTAGAGTGCACCAACAGCTGGACTTTATCTATAGTTTTGTTATACATTGTTATTCCCAGGTGGAGTGCATCAACTGGCTGGACTTTATCTGTAGTTATGTTATATATCCTTATTTCCAGGTGGAGTGCACCAACTGGCTGGACTTTATCTGTAGTTATGTTATACAATATTGTTCCCAGGTAGAGGGCACCAACTGCTGGACTTTATCTGTAGTTATGTTATATATTGCTATTCCCAGGTGGAGTGCACAAACTGGCTGACTTTATCTGTAGTTATGTTATATAATATTGTTCCCAGGTAGAGTGCACCAACTGGCTGGACTTTATCTGTAGTTATGTAATATATTGTTATTCCCAGGTGGAGTGCACCAACAGTTGGACTTTATCTGTAGTTATGTTATATATTGTTATACCAAGGTTGAGTGCACCAACTGGCTGGACTTTATCTATAGTTATGTTATATATTGTTTATTCCCAGGTGGAGTGCATCAACTGGCTGGACTTTTATCTGTAGTTATGTTGTATAATTATTGTTATTCGCAGGTGGAGTGCACCAACCTGCTGAATTTTATCTGTAGTTATGTTATATATTGTTATTTCCCAGGTTGAGTGCACCAACCGGCTGGACTTTATCTGGAGACGTCAGTGCCAGACGGGAAGAGGAAGAAGTGAAGATGACAGGTGCCCTTAACAAGATGCTGCTGGAAAACATACTTCCTGTTCACGTTGCCGAATATTTCGTGGGAAACACACGGAAACCTGTGAGTATAAAATTTTTTAAAATAATTACATTTTTTAGACTTTTATTGCAATTTTCCTCACACACTGCTGTGTGTAACACACACTGATAATGTGTCAAAAGTAGCAATTACTAAATTATTTCAGATATGTCTTTAATTGTTTAAACTTGACCATTCAAAGACTTTTGTTATTTTGTTACTTCAGGGGCTATACAGTGAATCCTATGACTTTGTCTGTGTAATGTTTGCCTCTATACCAAATTTTAAAGAGTTCTACCAACAAAACAGTGCCAACAAGAATGGCTTGGAATGCATCAGAGTCCTAAATGAGATAATTGCTGACTTTGACCAGGTTTGTAGAAAAATGTTCCAAATAATACCCATATGCTTTGTAGCAACATTAAAGCATTGGAATAAAGGCCATCATTCCTGGTAAAATGTATACATTAAATATATGTGTATTTGATTGACTAGGACCAGTCATGTGTTAGTAAATACCTAAACAGTCAGTAGTTGGCCTGGGTTTCTGCATCCTATATTGACTTTATATTCTGAATAAACTTTATGTCTATGTAAACATAACAGTAGCATTAACTGTATATCCATTTTAATACAACAGCATTTACTTTATTGGCATGTAAACATGACAGCGTTGGCATTATTTACATGTTAACATGACAGCATTGGCATGATTTACATGTTAATATAACAGAAGCATTGACTTTATATCTTTGTTTTCATAACAGCAGCATTGACTTTATATCTATATAAACTTAACAGCAGGATTGACTTTATATCTATGGTAACATAACAGCAGGATTGACTTTATATCTATGTAAACATAACAGCAGCTATCTATGTAAACATACAGCAGGATTGACTTATATCTATGTAAACATAACAGCAGCTTTGACTTTATATCTATGTAAACATACAGCAGGATTGACTTTATATCTTTGTAAACATAACAGCAGCATTGACTTTATATCTATGTAAACATAACAGCAGCATTGACTTTATATCTTTGTGAACATAACAGCAGAATTGACTTTATATCTATGTTAACATAACAGCAGCATTGACTTTATATCTATATTAACATAACAGCAGCATTAACTTTATATCTATGTAAACATAACAGCAGCATTGACTTTATATCTATGTTAACATAACAGCAGCATTGACTTTATATCTATGTAAACATAACAGCAGCATTGACTTTATATCTATGTTAACATAACAGCAGCATTGACTTTATATCTATGTAAACATAACAGCAGCATTGACTTTATATCTATGTTAACATAACAGCAGCATTGACTTTATATCTATGTTAACATAACAGCACCATTGACTTTATATCTTTGTGAACATAACAGCAGAATTGACTTGATATCTATGTTAACATAACAGCAGCATTGACTTTATATTAATGTAAACATAACAGCAGCATTGACATTATATCTATGTAAACATAACAGCAGCATTAACTTTATATCTATGTAAACATAACAGCAGCATTGGCTTTATATCTATGTTAACATAACAGCAGCATTGACTTTATATCTATGTAAACATAACAGCAGCATTGACTTTATATCAATGTAAACATAACAGCAGCATTGACTTTATATCTATGTAAACATAACAGCAGCATTAACTTTATATCTATGTAAACATAACAGCAGCATTGACTTTAAATATAACAGCATTTACGTTATTAGCATGTAAACATAACAGCATTGGCATTATTTACATGTAAACATAACAGCTGCATTGACTTTATAATCATTTTAATATAACAGCATTTATTTTATTGACATGTTAACATAACAGTAGCATAATAGAGAAAACCATGTAAATGTCTGATATTCCCAACTTTATCAGGTGAGGCTTAGAAAAGAAAACAGGATGAGGCCGTGTCAAGTCTTTGTTTTTCATGCTAAACCTGATAAAGTTGATAATATTAGACACTAACATGGTATTTTCTTTATCATGTCTGTATTTCTTTTTCATTTTTTAATAGAACTGAAAATCAGCATCAAACTTTAGTACATCCTGTAGGTTTCCATTCAGGTCAAAATTTATAATTATACATTATGACATCATGTGCCTGATAAACTTACATTGATCAGATAAATATGTGTTTATCAGGCAGGCAGTTTATCAACAAAATGGAATGCATAACACCATTGAATTTATTTAGATGTAAAAACATAACAGTATTTACATCTGTTTTTTATTCAGCTACTGCTGAGATCACGGTTCAAAAGGGTAGAAAAAATCAAAACCATTGGAAGTACATACATGGCTGCCACTGGACTGCAGCCTGGTCAAGAAAAATCTGAGGTAAATAGTGGTTCTTATCTCTAGTACATTGTTATAAATTAGAATAAAATATAATTAAACAGGTCACAGTCATAATGCCAATGATTGGAAAAGAGGATTAAGGCTCTGTGTGATATTTATTATACAGAGTTTAAACTGAAATGACACATTTAAAGATCTCATGAAACAAAATTGTTAAAGTTCATAATATCTTGCATCATCTTGCCATCTTAATCCTTCCCTCAATTGGAGAAGAGGTCAAGGTCATTGTAATGTTGATATTCTTAGTTCAAGGTTCATTTGAAGTGGGTTAAAGTGCAGTGGATAGAGTGCTGACCACTCACACCAGAGGTTCTTAACCACTGGACCATGCACCCCACACCATGTTTTATATTATATCTGTGGAGAAAATCTAAAGCTTAAAACAAATTGCTGACATTCCACACATTTTTCTTCTAGAATCCAGAGCAGGGAGAGGAAAATGTAGTAACCATGACACAATTTGCATTTGCCATGATAAAATTTCTGGATGACATCAACTGCAATTCTTACAATCAGTTTCATCTCAAAGTTGGTAAGTACCAAGTAAAGTAGTTAACTGTTCTGTATACTATTGAAACAGGGAGTTCCAACTTTTGGAATATTCATGCCCCGTTAATATAAAATATGTTTACAGCCAGGCCCGATTAACTCAGTCGGTAACATGTCTGAATATCAATCCAGGGGTTGTGAGTTCTAATCCCGCCCGGCAACAGTCTTCCTGACGATTGATATATGACATTATATCTCATTATCATTTGTCTCTCACTGCTGATTCATTTGGGAAAGTTATCAGTTACTTGCCGAGATAGGGTGTGCTCGAGTACTGGTTAACCTTTCAGGATCTCAGGAAACAGTGGTTAGGTTAACTGATCGTCTGTAGCCCCCGATGGCATAAAAATGACGCTTAATATTCAAACAATCGATCAATCAAGTTAGGTGCTTTGTGAAAGTGAGCCAGCACACTTAGTGTGGCTACATTCAGGCCATACCAATTGAAATTTCATGGATACACATTAAGAATTTTAATGACTGATTACTGGTATGTGAATAGGCTTAAAAACTAAACATGTTTTATTTCTGTTGGTTTATAATGATTTTTTTCATTATTTATGAAGGTATCAATCACGGCCCAGTAATGGCTGGAGTTATTGGTGCCAGAAAGCCACAGTATGATATCTGGGGAGACACCGTCAATGTCTCCAGTCGGATGGAAAGTTCTGGAATAGAAGGCAAAGTTCAAGTACCGGAAGCAACTGCAGAAATCCTAAAGAGAAACAATTTTGATTGGGAATATAGAGGTGTTATTAAAGTCAAAGGGAAACAACCCATGACAACATATTTTATAACTGGAAAGAAAGATAACTCTGTTCAACCAGATAGGAGACCAGAACAAACCAGATTTAAAGATGAAATGAAATTAAACTTAACAGAATTAAAATCAGACACTGTCATCAAACAGTTGAAAATTGAACAAACTACATTGCCAGATGGAACAAAATCAGACACACAAGTATTAAAAATAGACTCTGTCCAGCCAGAGGTGAAAATAGAAGAAGTAACATTGAGACATAAAAATGAATCAGATATAATAGATTTTAAAAAATACTCAGTAAAGGCCAGAAGTGAAATTGGAAGAAGTTACATTGACAAATAAAACAGAAGAAGAAACAGAATTGAAAACAGACTTTTTGCAACCACCTTTGAGAACAGAGGATGTTGTGTTGCGACATAAAGAAAGATCAGATATAATAGAATTGCGAAAAGACTCTGTACAGTCAAAGGTTGAAATGGAAGAGATTGCATTGCAATGTAAAACAAAAGATGAAACAATAGAATTGACCACAGACTTTATTCAGCTGGATGTTGGAGAAGAAGAAGTTACAATGCGACATAAAACAAAAACAGACACAACAGAAGTGAAATTAGACACAATTGAACATTTAGAAAAAATAGAAAATGTGTACATGACTGGTGTATAATAGTTTACATATGTAAATATAAAAGGTGACTTAGCCATATAGCAGTGGTGCCACAGATGGAGATTTTCAGTGGAATAAGGTGTTTATTCATGCACAAGTATTGTGTATATACCATAATCACGTACACATATGTAGGTATGCAGAATTTGGATCATTGTGTGTGTAACTTGTTAACATATGCACCTTTGTAAGTAATTTGATCGTTCACACTTGTGTATGTGCACTGATTATATACACATTTAAATGCATACAGGGGCCAGAAACTATATGCATGTAATGCCGGTATATAAGGGAAATAAAGGGGAAAACCTAGCCTGAGATACAAGGTAATGTTACCAAGTGAAAGATATCAGGATGGAACCTTGCCAGAGTTACAGTAGGGAAGAATATAAGGAGGTGTATGGGGGAAAGGGGTATAAGGGGAAATTTGTAAGGCATACCGTGGACTACCTGAGTCATAAAAGAAACTTTTATAATGCTACTGTAGTATGTGTAGTCACATGTAAGGATGTAAATATTTCATATGCACATACCGGTATGTATGCAATTTAAACATATTTTCATGCGAAAGTAATTGGTTATAAACTTAAACTTATTTATGCAAAGTTGTATGTGCAGCAGGAGATCATTTGTTTCAGTAGTAAAATGTATTTCTTTTCACAAATGTGCAAATCAAGCTGTAACATAGGTTTGATTTAAATTTTTCTTCAAAATGTTCATACATCAAATTTTTTCTTGAAATTTGCTGATAATTTTTTGTGATATTTCCAAAAGCATGCAGCAGTCACCAATGATTTGAAGAAAAATATACAGATTTTTATTTACCACTGAAAAAGACAAAACAAAGGATGCATTATTTTTTAATCCATAAAGAAAAAATTGAAATAAATGCGCTGAGCTTTACTTATTTAGATTACTGCCAATACTGACTTGGCTCCCAGCTGTTCACCAACATGTTTTTAAGTTTTACTTAAATACTTAAAATCTTAATTTTGGTCCTTACATTTATATTCTTTAATTGTCAATGAAACTAAATGCAGTTTTTATGGATCAAGTATAAAATCATAATAACCTGGGTGTTTTTCTTTGATTTAAGATTTTAAGTATTTTAGTATATACTAAATTATGTTGGTCATATAGGAGCCTGGTTTTATGTGAAGACTTCATTTACAATGGAGATGGTGGACTCTGTAATATGTCACACCAAGTTGTGTAAGTTATGTGGTGTAATGATCTCCTTAATGTGACTCAAATATTGCCTCCATGTTGGACTCCATGTTGGGAGCTCAATATGGCCAAAATAAAAAACCTGTAACTACTTACTTATATCCCCTTTCTACCTCCAAAAGAGCTCTGTTTCCAAAAAACATTTGATAATACCTTTATAAAATATTTTATCATTCCATTTTTTTTTTATTTTATAGAGAATTTCACATTCTTCTGTCAAATAATGAAGTCTCTATACAGAAAAACACATTCTTTTACAGATTACCTTGTCTCCTATGCAAAAACAGTACAAATGATATTTAAAAGATAAAACAGTCATACAACAACGAATGACAAGACACTGCATACAGATCAATGATGTGACAGCCACTGTGACAATTGAGCATGACTTTCTGCTATAAAATAAATTGACAAGATTAATTTAGTTCATAGTGGTACGCTATAATGATAGTCATTCTTATACTGTCATGCATGACTAACCAATACTGTCAATTAAGCATATTGACAAGAATGTTCAGTTTGTTGCTGTGTTTTGCACATTAAGACATTCTGTACTTACCACCAATCCAAACACTTCAATCCAAGACATTGGACAGGCTGACTATAATTTTACACTTGTTATAGGCATAGTATGTCTCACACAATAATTAATTTTGTACTGTTTTACACATAGAGAAAGGCACCTCTGGAACATTGGATACATTATCAATGAATCTAAGAATGACTTGTTCCCAAAGATAGTCCTCTGTTTGGTTCAATTGTACAGAAAAAAACATTAGGATGACCATGTTGCTTTTCACCATTTCAATGGTTTGATGGCCTGCCTTCATTTTTGACAATTCTGCCAATTTGTTGCAGTATATAGCTTCATCAAACAGTTCGCAATGTCATCCACACTTGGCAGAAATCATGAAAATGTTCCAATGTTCCCATAATGCACAAAGAAATATGACATTTTATGCATTTTCAACAAAAAATTTGCCCATCAACTTTACACAGCTCTAATATATTGGGTGTGAGAATCTTGCTACCGTCATGTAAGGGAGGTAATTCTTAAGAGAGATCTAGTACCATCACTGAAAACAGGAAATGATTCCGTGGCGTTGTCACATAATGGTGGTTATAAAAAATCCTTGTTTTTTTTCTCATATTTTAAAATGCATTAGCCTCATTTGTTTATTTGATAGCTTTTTTTTTGCATTTTTAACATTTTGAAAGCGTTGTCATGTTTGAAATGTGAATTTAGAAAAATAAATTGATGCCTGGAAATTGGGGTATGAATACATGATTTTGGAAGTCTACTTTCACTGTCTACTTTTCTCATCATATTTTGGTAGTACAGAGGTTGACAATCAATACAATGTAAGTCTCACTCCTTTCATTTTGGTCTCTCTGTGAATGACAACTTTGCACACAAAATTTTTTTATCAACTATAGAATAAAGAATAAAAATCAGTGGTGGGCTTACATTTATATCGTCTTTCACTAATGCATACCAAATTTGTTTTGGATATTAAATTATAATCTTACCCGATGGGGAGTGTAGTAACATTCATGCACTCATGCCAGTTATTGATAAAACAACATATATTACAATGTTCATGTTCATAGTATACAACATAAGTCATGCACACATGTGGGTGTATTTTTTTGTCTAACCATAATCTTGCCACGTGTACTCTAGACTCTACAGTATCTATGTATGTGATGTGTGTAACTCAACTAGTCATTTGTAATTCTAAAGTCTTTCCAGTTTTCTGGAATATTTTGCATTCTCTGCATAAAATTAATGAATCTCAATATAAAAGTTGTCTGAAAGGGACCCTTTTTCATGAGAATTTGAATATAAAGTTGTAAACAAAAGCCCCGTTTTCATGAGGATTTAGATAGAAAAAGTTGGCAAAGGCCCTTTTTTCATGAGAATCTAAATATAAAGTTGAGAACAAGGGTCCCATGTTTCATGAGAATCTAAATATAAAGTTGTCAGCAAGGTGCCCTTTTTCATGAAAATCGAAATATAAATCTGTCAACAAGGTGCCCTTTTTTAAGAAAATCGAAAATTTATGTTAACCAATCATGTTTACCTTTTTATTTAACAAATATTAACTTAGGTAAAAGGTTTCACAAGTCATAATGACATAATTTCTATTAAGGTAAACAATGAGCAGAAACTGTCCTATGACAGTGATGAACATTTATAAAGATTTCTATAAAAAAAAAAGACATAATTACTATTATACAATTTTCCAAATTGTCTTTTTCCGTCCATTACAAAATTTTGAATAATTTAAATAACCGGTGAATACTTGATAAAAGAAATTATGAGGGTTTATTTGTATTATACAGTTGTTAATAATACAGAAACAACTTTGTGTTACTCCCCTTTGTTACTTGTATTATAAAGTTATTCCCCATTGTTACTTGTATTGTAAAGTTACTCCCCCTTTTGTTACTTGTATTGTAAAGTTACTCCCCTTTCTCAATTGTATTTTATAAAAGTGACAACTCTGCAAGTTCATCAGTGTTTTTAAACCACATTTTAGTATTGTTTGAAGATGGCATTAACTTCATATTTGCCATTGACCTAATAAGAACACATTTGGAATATATGTAAATTAAAGTTGTATCTAAGACACAAATGTTAAACGTTGTTAACATTCCATATACATGATTATTTTATAAATGTATTTCATGTCATTCCAGAATTATTTTCTTTTTTAAAATATGATCATAATGCTATATTATTCATCTTTGTTTTTTTTAAAATATCGTCATTTTTACATTTTCATTTAACAAATCCCAATTTTTATACATGTACAAGTAGATCTAGAACCCATTTTGAAATACCCGTTTTACATATCCCACTTTTTTCCACATCCCCATTTCAACCCGAGACTGATCATTTAAAGTGAAAAGGATGCAAAAACACATCAGCTATAAATCAATTAATGATGAACAGAGTTGATTACAAATTTGTAACATTTAACAAGATGGGATATTTATTACACGGACAACAGGATTCTGTAATACTGTACCATTTTAATGTAAAAATGTCTCCACAGTATAAATCTAGCGTATTCAAACCAAGGTTCTCAGTTCTCTTGCTCAATGCTCAGAATTCAGACAGGTTGACCTAAAAAAATATTGCTAAACTCCCATTATCTATTATGGCATACTGAAATGTTTGGACATTGGGGTGCATTTAGGGCAAGATTCTTCATTCCTTTTGATACAGTCTCAGGTAGATATTATCATGGTATCACCAAAAGATTGTTGTTAGCAATCCTAACTTAAAACCACGATACCTGCCGACCTGCCAAGTTTTGTCATATTCTTCATCTAACACTCGTATGCATGACATGCAGTTGTCTTATTCCTACGTTCACTCAGGTAAATCATGTGACTCTGAGATTACAATAAAATCAAAAGTTTAGAGACTCCCCTCTCCTCGGATATCTGGAACATTTGAGAAAAGTAGGATAATACTATCTGCCCTATTTGACAAGCAAGATATATGTGATCAACTTTCATTCAATACAATTTCAATCGTCTGTATACCGGTAGCCTAAAAATATCTTGAATCATTAAATTTGATTTGACTCCTTTCTGACTACAGTAGCCTTTAATTATTAGTTAAAATACTATTGATCTGGCGAAGGAATTATATGGAGAAGGAAACACAACTGATTGAGATGTTATGAATGCTCACATGTTCACGCAAAATCTCACAAAAAATCGTTTTCAAATATCTTAACTTTCATTTCAAATCAGAATTCTTACTTTGTACAATAGAGTTATCTACACTGTGAGACCATTCCCAGCAAATTATGCTTATAATGTTGAAGTACTTATGGTTACAAAATAATTATACTGCAACTAAAAATTCAAGGGAAATAACTTGAAATTTTACTTCTTTCTGCAATACTTTAAATTCATTATCATAGTTGTGTTTAAAATATTATAAAACATCTAAGGTTACATACACTTTACATTTTATGTAAAAGAAATCAGCTGCTTGTGAAATTTGAATGATTAATTTTCCAAATCATTAATTCTTCACATGTTGTTTTATCAACGTTTAGTAAGAGATATGCTAGTTTCCTATTGTTCTAAATAAGTCCTTGATCTAGCAGATCTGTATAAAATTTATTGAATTTTATTTTTAACCCCTTATTTCATTTTGTGATGTCATTATGTGCCAAAATATGTTGAAGATATTGTAGTTACACATGTACGCTCTTACCACAGAAAATGATAAGACTATGAAGTAAGATTGGACTTCTGGAATGTGTTTTATATATAAACTTATGACAAAAATCGTCAAAAACGTAAATTTATTCATAATATTTTTAATTTTCATCCAAATGAAGCCAAGTTGGCTCAGATCATGCAGAAAGTTACATTTTTTTCTGAAAATACAATCATTTTAAATGTCGATCAAAATTTGAACACACAACCGAGAAATTGTCAAATTGACCTACGTTGATTTTTATCATAAGTTATTTTGTGAAATGCAGCCCTGATGTTTAATGGGAGTTATTCTTAATTGAATTATATTTTATACAGTTACATGTTGCCAGTAAGTGATGTTGACTGTTCCATGTTTTGTTTACCCATTATAACTGTATCACCCAAAAAATACAGATAGGTACAGATACAGATAGGTAGATTATTATGTACATTATTATTATTCATTTAACAGATAGAAAAAATATTTTATTTATGTAAACTCTGAGTGAAATGGAAAAAGCTACAGTCAGGTGTTACTGTTTTAAAATGAAGAAGTTAACTCATTATCTGAAACTATACTGGTAAATAATAGAAGTTGAGTAGCTGTGCTGCAGTTTGTACAGTCTCAATACCTCAGCAATATTGATTGGTGAGTTTGCATCATATCTTTAAAGCAAATAAAAAAAAATAATTTTATTTTAATTTTGTATGGTAAGCATGGAAACTGTTTTCATTTTTGTAGGAAACAAAAGTATCTGTATTTAAAAAAGGGTTATATATATTTTTTTCGATAAACTGATTCAAAGTTACAATTTAATATTATTCAGAAAAGAGATTGAAGTTCCATTTTTTTCAGCTTCAGATTGTGTGCATGTGAAAATTAAAGAATGTATTACGATGTGAAATTTTAATTTATTTTAACATGCATGTACATGTAATTCAATTTGTGCATGATTGAGCATTCGCTACACGTGTATAAAACCTATAAAATAGAGAGTATTTGTTGTTCAGTGAACTATCATTTTTATATCACTGACTCAGCACTGAAGTGGCATATTCTTAAGTAGGGAAGTCAAAATATTTGTGTTTATGAGTGAAATTAAATTTATAAATCACTGAAATCAACTAGATCTCACCTGCATTTTATTTCACTGAGATCAACAATTTTTATTTTATGAATAAAAACAGTGAAATTATCAAAAATAATTCACTGATAAATCTCTAGAATTCATCGAATAGCATGAAATAAATTTTAATCCCATGTATTTTTATCATTTATACGGAGATTTTCCCAAAATCTACTTCACCAGTATACTTGTTTTATATTTAAGGTTTTACATTATCTTTTATAATAACCATGACAACATAACAGTGTTTTGTGAACTTTTTATTTAGCAAAAATGTAACATAAATGTTTACTTATTAAGATAAGATATGTTGTATTGTAAAAGCATTGATGTTCATATAAACAAAAGACTCTGTGTCTACTCATGTATGTTAAATGATATTAAAGGAACATGTTATAAAATATTAATTTGTTGTTGTTGTTCTGGGTTCCATGTCTGTGTGGTTGAACAAATACGAGGCATTACTATTATAGAATCATTACCATTCAAGGTCCTGAAAGGGTGCCATTTGTTTGTTTGTTTGAATATTAAGAGTCATTGCTATGCCATCTAGGACTAAAAGATGATCAGTTAGTTAATTGAGTACTCCCATCTCAGCAAGTAACGGATAACATTCCAACTTGAATAAAAAAAAGTAGCAGTCAAAGATGTGACCCACCCATCCCAATAAGTAACGGATAACGTTCCTACTTGAATTAGCAGTGAGAGACGTGACCCACCAATCTCAGCAAGTAACGGATAACGTTCCCACTTGAATTAGCAGTGAGAGATGTGATCCACCCATCTCAGCAAGTAACGAATAACATTCACAGTTGAATTAGCGGTGAAAACGTGACCCACCCATCTCAGCAAGTAACGGATAAGTTTTAACGTTCAGACTTAATTAGCGGTGAGAGACGTGACCCACCCATCTCAGCAAGTAATGGATAACGTTCCCACTTGAATCTAAGAGAAACACATGTAACAAAAAATGAGATCGAGTGGGCACGGAATGGGTATGCCATCCTGTATAGAAAAAAGTTTAAGTTTTGTGTTCATTAATGCATCGTTGGATACCCACGGGTATCAACTGTGATACTCTTCATCCATCATTATGTATTAAATTGACACCCGGAGGTATCTGATGATGCATAAATAGTGCATTTCAGGTACATGTATATGTTTTTCTATTCTACATTAAAATATTGTTGCCATAAAAATATAGTAAAAGAGTTTTTATTATGGACAACTTGTCATATTTCAAAGTTAATACAATTGATAAGATTGTATTTTTGATGTTTGATTCTGTAATGAAGAATATTTTCATCAGGTATCGGTGTATTTCGAAATAAATATAAATTTCATAAATTAAAGTAGACATTATAAATTAAGTCTTAAAACATCCCTAATAAACAGGACTACAGTAACCTATGTGCCTACTTTTAGAATCTGACTTTTGAAGGTGCCAACTTTTAGACCGAGTTTTTCAAGGTGAGTGACCTCCGGTATTTTCATATTTTTTGCTTCAAACGAATTCTTCAATTTACAAAATAAACCATTTCAAGCGGTGATTTTATCCTGTATCTGTTGAAATTAGATGTTGAGAAAACCCTTTACGATTGCATTGTTTTGTTTACTTGTAAAATGCTCTCAATAATACACTACAATTAAAATTCATTCGTTGTATACTTAAGAGGCGATCTTCATAACCTACTCCACGACTTTATTACATACTTTTAAATGGACTGATCAGAATCTATACAACGTAGGGCCTATTACAGAACAGAACTTTTCTGTAATAATGTTTAGCATTTCTGAATCTAACATCTATTCAAAATCAACCATGATTGACGACAGGAAGAAAACCGGTTATTTTACATTTGCTCAAGGGACTATTTGTGATATGCTAATTAGTATGGACACTCCTACAAGGGACTATTTTCATTGTTGATTTTCGATATGCTAATTAGTATGGACACTCCTACATTTCAGCCTTTGTAGTAAATAGTAATCGTGTGCAGATAGCAAATATCAAAAATAAAGATTCAAACACTTTTTCACGTTATTAGTTTATATTTCGTACATTGAAAAGTTACTTTCATCCGACAGATAAATAAAACATCAAGAACTACTTTCTCATGAGCAGTAAGAGGATGCATATGAAATGATCTAAATTTTCCAACATCCTATGATACTAATGAGACGCCAGAAAATCTGGCACCTCAAAAAGAGACCCTGCGATGTCTGAGCGACAGATCAACAAACCAGAGTTTCAACTCAAAACAGCAATGTAATGTACACAAAACAGTGATCAGCCAACAACAGTTCAAACTGCAATGCTGTACAGTGATTTGTAAACCGTAGTTTTTACTCCAAACTGCATTGTTAAATTGCATCAGATCTGTCAGCCATAGTTTCTACTCCAAACTGCAATATTAAACAGTGATCTGTCAACCACAGTTCCTACTCCAAACTGCAATGTTAAACAGTGATTTGTAAGTCATAGTTTCTACTCCAAACTGCAATGTTAAACAGTGATTTGTCAGCCATAGTTTCTACTCCAAACTGCAATGTTAAACAGTGATTTGTCAATCATAGTTTCTACTCCAAATTTCAATGTTAAACAGTAATTTGTCAATCATAGTTTCTACTCCATATTGCAATGTTAAACAGCAATTTGTCAGTCATAGTTTCTACTCCAAACTGCAATGTTAAACAGTGATTTGTCAATCATAGTTTCTACTCCAAATTGCAATGTTAAACAGTTATTTGTCAATCATAGTTTCTACTCCAAACTACAATGATGAACAGTGATTTGTTAACCATAGTTTCTACTCCAAATTGCAATGCTGAATAGTGATTTGTCAATCATAGTTTCTACTCCAAACTGCAATGCTGAACAGTGAATTGTCAATCATAGTTTCAACTCCAAATTGCAATGTTAAACTGTGATTTGTCAATCATAGTTTCTACTCCAAATTGCAATGTTAAACAGTGATTTGTCAATCATAGTTTTTACTCCAAACTGCAATGCTGAACAGTGATTTGTCAACCATAGTTTCTACTCCAAACTGCAATGCTGAACAGTGATTTGTCAACCATAGTTTCTACTCAAAACTGCAATGTTAAACAGTGATCTGTCAATCATAGTTTCTACTCCAAACTGTAATGTTGAACAGTGATTTGTCAATCATAGTTTCTACTCCAAACTGCAATGCTGAACAGTGATTTGTCAGTTATAGTTTTTACTCCAAACTGCAATGTTAAACAGTGATTTGTCAATCATAGTTTCTACTCCAAACTGCAATGTTAAACCATAGTTTCTGCTCCAAACTGCAATGCTGAAAAGTGATTTGTCAATCATAGTTTCTACTCCAAACTGCAATTTTAAACAGTGATTTGTCAATCATAGTTTCTACTCCAAACTGCAATGTTAAACAGTGATCTGTCAATCATAGTTTCTACTCCAAACTGCAATGTTAAAGCATAGTTTCTACTCCAAACTTCAATGCTGAAAAGTGATTTGTCAATCATAGTTTCTACTCCAAACTGCAATTTTAAACAGTGATTTGTCAATCATAGTTTCTACTCCAAACTGAAATGTTAAACTGATCTGTCAATCATATCCAAATTGCTATATTACATAGTGATTTATCAACCATAGTTTCTACTCCAAACTGCAATGTTTAAAAGTGTTAGCCAAAGTTTCTACTCCAAACGACCATGTTAAACAGCAATTTGTCAGCCATAGTTTCTACTCCAAACTGCAATGTTAAACAGTGATTTGTCAATCATAGTTTCTACTCCAAACTGCAATGTTAAACCATAGTTTCTACTCAAAACTGCAATGCTGAAAAGTGATTTGTCAATCATAGTTTCTACTCCAAACTGCAATTTTAAACAGTGATTTGTCAATCATAGTTTCTACTCCAAACTGCAATGTTAAACAGTGATCTGTCAATCATAGTTTCGACTCTAAATCACAATGTTAAACAGTGATTTATCAATCATAGTTTCTTCTCCAAACTGCAATGTTAAACAGTGATTTGTCAATCATAGTTTCTACTCCAAATTGCTATGTTACATAGTGATTTATCAACCATAGTTTCTACTCCAAACTGCAATGTTTAACAGTGTTAGCCAAAGTTTCTACTCCAAACGACCATGTTAAACAGCAATTTGTCAGCCATAGTTTCTACTCCAAACTGCAATGTTAAACAGTGATCTGTCAACCATAGTTTCTACTCCAAACTGCAATGTTAAACAGTGATTTGTCAGTTATAGTTTCTACTCCAAATTGCAATGTTAAACAGTGATTTGTCAGTCATAGTTTCTACTCCAAACTGCAATGTTAAACAGTGATTTGTCAGTCATAGTTTCTACGCCAAACTGCAACGTTAAACAGTGATTGGTCAGTCATAGTTTCTACTCCAAATTGCAATGTTAAACAGTGATTTGTCAGTCATAGTTTCTACTCCAAACTGCAATGTTAAACAGTGATTTGTCAGTCATAGTTTCTACTCCAAAATGCAATGCTGAACAGTGATTTGTCAACCATAGTGTATAGTCCAATCTGCAATGTTAAACAGTGATTATTCATAATTTCAACCATTTTGCTGTTCTTTGGGCCCTTTTGGAATTCCATCCCCCACACTGAACCAAATCCAACTTTCTAAGATTAGGCAATGATTCAGGTATGCAGCTATAATTTTAGTATATATGTACATTTTGCTGAGCACACATGTGAAGTTTCATTCGTATCTAATGAGTGGTTGTATAGATATCTACCTGATAAAAAACTTTAACCTGAAAAAACTGTGCCAAAATGCAGCCCAGAGTTATGGTTCTGTGTGTTCCAATGATGATGGTGAACACACATGTGAAGTTTCATTCATATCCAATGAGGGTTGCATAGATATCTTACCTGATAAAACACTTTAACATGAAAAACCAATGCCAACACCAGGGCGAGTACAATAGCCCTCCTACTCTATGAATAGTCAAGCTAAAATGTATCTTGAAATGTTAAACAGTGATCTGTCAATCATTGTGGAGCAGGTGATCCAGTGGTAAAGCATCGGCCCCATATACAATATGTAGGTTCAATTCTCCTTCATGTCTATGTGTGCTGTCCTCAAGCAAAACATTTTTTCTGCACATGTTTAGTACTGTTACTGCCAAGGAAGACTTTGAGAGTGATATGAATAAGTTGTAATAATTCATTTCACAATCAAAGCAGAATAAGTAAGTTTAAACTATGGTTTTTACTCCAAACTGCAATGCTGAGCATTCATACTATTATGTTATTACTCTATAACAGTACCATTTTAATCGATTGGTTGTACAAACATGTGTAGTTAATAAGTAACTTTCTTGTGATATCGTGTTTAAATGCGAAGTGAAAGAGATGAGATAAAGAGACAAAGTTTTAAGTTTGATTTATTGCTTTAAAACTTTGAATAATGTACATGTAGATCCAAACTATAGTATATCTGAACTATATATTTCTTTGCTGCAGACCCTTTTAATTTTAGGAATTTATGACTTAAAAGTTTTTCATACATTATTTCGAAATCGATAAAAAAATATGAACTTACTTAAAATGTAAATGAAAAATGGCGGTACAAATTATGTTTTAATTAACAATATATTTTATGTGATATTATGTGTTGTAAATATGTTATTATGATGATGTATTTATGTACAAGTCTGAAATAAAATATCTCTTCTGTTCTGTTCTTAATACAGGTTAATTTACTCTGAAAGCATAGAAATGGGAAATAGAAAATATGGTTTGCTTTTTACCAATTGGTATTTTCATCTTTATTGGTGTCCATGACTACACGCTACAGCATCACTATACGGACCACTTTGTACATCGTTTACAACACATCTCACCCACACATAGTACATGCTGTCTTTATGTATAGATAATGTGAGACTGTTTGAGATTGTGTGTTGTGTAACGACTGCTTTCGTTTCATCATTTAAATCCTGAATAAGAACTTCGTAATGAATGTTTTCTTCACCAACCACTTCAACAGTCCAGGGTATTTTCCAGTTTAAAAATAACATAAATTGCTTGTTTTTATTATTTTTCCATTTTTCTGCTGAATGTGATATGACACATTTAACATTTTGAACTTTTGATGGATAAAATAAGTTATCTTCATCTGAATTCGAATGCTGAAGAAGCTTTTTGGATTCCTTAAGTGAAGATTGAACAAGGGAGGTAACTTCTTCAATGTCCACAACAGTATCTTGATATATGTGATACAACCAGGATGGATCTGAACAACATAAATGTTCTGGAACTTCAGTCTGACTTTGGATTTCCTCCTTTTGATGACTCTCCAAATGATTTAAACCACCAACTTCGGCTGACCAATCAGAATGCCCAACAGTGTTTTCTACATTTTGATTGGCCCATGATTTGTAAACAAGTTCAACACCTTTTAATCGTGACAACGTTTTATAAGGTGTATAGTTATCAGGGTTTATTGCATATGGAAAAAATTCAATTAACAATGAGCCTCTTTTCATAAACATGCTTAAAATCAACAACGAGCCATGCATGCCAATTATGCCTCGTGAATTTCGGACAATGTCTATAAGAACAGGAAGACCATGTGATTCACTACTTAGATTTATAATCTTTAGTCCAGTATTTCTCACTATATTCAGGGTCAATTCTATCTCATTTAAAATTCTTCTATTCGTCTTTCTAGTGAACATCACAAGATATTCTGAAGTAATTCCATAATTTTCTTCTGAACTGACATCTAAATGGTGCAAAATATATTTCACGGTGCTGTGTATGTGTTCACCAGTACTTTCAAAATTGTCTATAGGCCCCTGTGGTTTTGTAAATCCGAAATCATACCATGTTGTAGTTTTTGACAATCCAATATATATATCATCAAAACACACTAACCCTCCATTATTCTGAAAGTTTTTTTTATAGCTGATCTTCATTTTCGTAAATATTTCATAAAACTTTATTTGATCTGTTTCATTAAAAATATCTTCATCATTATCAAATAGAAATATCTGAACATTGTACGACTCATTTAAGTTGGTTCTGCCAGAATTCATCTGAATCAGCTGTAACGTCTGATGTAACGGTAAAATATCATCATGGAACATGTGCATCAAATTATCTGGCAGAAACTGTCGAAACACCAATGTCGTATCAGAAACCCAAGTGGTACTAAATCCGAAATAAGTACGACTTGGCAAACTGACAATAGATGTCTGCCGAGCGTTATGGTCCTTTACCGACGATAAATCAAGAGTGAAAGTTCCGTCAACCATTTCAACATTTACAACAACACTACCCTCTCCTTTAAACATGACAAATTCATCTTCATTAGAATTGTAACACAAGTTTGTAAACCTGCACATCTGACTGGAGCCATCGTAACACCAAACTGACGTAGTGACAGTTGGCAATTTGGAGTTCTCCATATCAGAATTGTTGTCATCGTCAGAACAAGTGGTCACACGACTGTCGCATTTTTCTGCAATTCGTTCTTGCTCAAATCTCAAGTCATTGAACTGTAAAATAGAGAAAAAAGTTAAACATTTCTATGCAGATAAACAAGAAATGCAAAATATATTGCAAATGCTCTTTGTTTTGCAACTTATAAGATATACATATATTTTGGGTTGGGTCAGTTGTCAATGACTGTGTGGGTCAGTTGTCAATGACTGTGTGGGTCAGATGTCAATGACTGTGTGGGTCAGATGTCAATGACTGTGTGGGTCAGTTGTCAATGACTGTGTGGGTCAGTTGTCAATGACTGTGTGGGTATGTTGTTAATGACTGTGTGGGTCAGTTGTCAATGACTGTGTGGGTCAGTTGTCAATGACTGTGTGGGTCAGTTGTCAATATCTGTATTATTTAAAGTACCAGTATGCATTTTTAAAAGCATGTCCATAAATATTTAAAGACGACTGCTATAGTTTTTGTAACACTTTTCCTATGGATTGAATTTTATGAAACTTCCCAGTATTTAAGTTTAATGTATGTCCATGCAATATCAGAAATAAAAAACAATGTCACCATACAGTATAACCTCCTCATAAACATACCTGTCCTTGAAAATTGCCGAAATAATGTAGATTTAACAAGCAATGTGAAAAAAATATTTAAATTTGTTTACATCTAGTATTTAATTAAAACTTTACATATATGCATGCATATAATATCAATTTGTATGGAAATGGTAAATATAAGCATGAATTTAACTGTTTAGGGTTTTTTAAAATAGAATCATTTCAGCAGTGTCAATTGTTTTACAATTTTATAATAAAAATAAAGTGTTTATTTTAAATATTTTGATTCAGTGTATGGATAAATTTTGCTTAAACCTCACAAAACACTCTCTGATACCTATTCTAATGACAATCAAAATAAAAAATACACTCAAGCACGTAATTTGAGAAATATAGCTCTTAAAGAATGCCATCGTAAATAAACTGTTGTTGAAAAATTAACGTTTTTATACAAATTGAGCATATTTATATAAATACAAAGATTTCTATTATATTTCAATTTCAGATTAAATTGCTTTAAATATCTCTGATACCTATTCTAATGACAATCAAAATAAAAAATACACTCAAGCACGTAATTTCAGAAATATAGCTCTTAAAGTATGCCATCGTTAAATAAACTACCACATGTATATGAAAAAGCAATAAAATATGTTTAAAGTAAAGTGTTAAATAAACTGTTGTTGAAAAAATTAACGTTTTTATACAAATTGAGCATATTTATATAAATACAAAGATTTTCTATTATATTTCAAATTCAGATTAAATTGCTATAAACAATTATTTTATACCAGTATGCATATTTCATATATTAACCCTTTACTTCATTTAGACACCTTTGGACACCTGTTATATTGAAAGTATTAATTCACAATGTATCAGCAATGGGTGAATTATGTTTATATTAACTGACAGAGTGGAAAACAGTGCAGGAAGTGTTCAGATTGCTCGTTACGAGCAATCTGAACTCTTCCTGCATTGTTTTCAAAGTTCTTCTGTAATTGGTGCGGGAAAACGCGTATTTATGAAGTAAAGGGTTAAACACAATATAAGAGACCAATTTAAGGTGTATCTGTTAATGATTGGGCCATCTGAAATCAGATCAGTTGTGTAGTATAGTAGTATGCAGTGACACTGACAGGTCTCAACAAAATTGCTTCCCATTGTGCGCGGAGTTGGTGAGCATGAAAAACTATAGCAATCGTCCTTAACTTCTGCTAGACTTCTTTTGGACTCTTTCTAAGATGAAACAATTTTTACTATGTGTAAACCTGTAACAATGGTGGATCTACCCTTTAAAAAAAAACGACATTGTGCTCCCTCCCCTCTAAACTCCAATGTTACTAAAATGTATTATATTTCTACTGAAAACATGTTTGCCCATTCAGATTTTGTGTTGCGCTCCCTTCTAAACTGAAATCCTGGATCCACCCCTGTGTATAATGGTCAAATTGAAATAAAATGGATCATGTTGCACGTTTAAGCCGGATAAATTCCATTTAAAAATTCTGGAGTCTTCCTATTCAATTATTTATACTATACCGGTAGTTGCTGCATGTACATAAAAGTGGAATATGAAAACATTGGAGGTAATGGAATTGTTTGTGCTCGGTTCTACATGTATATTATAGAGTAAGGCTTAAAAAGTAATTGTTTCCTATTCCTATTATCTCTAGATTCACCCCCACTTCCCATATTCTTCAGTTTCTATGGCGATTTAAGCAATTTTTAAAAGTGGAGTAACTTTTTTTTATAAATCTTGGGTAAAACCTGGTGCCCTGAGTTAAGGTCAATATTTGGATAAAGTTTATTTGGGAGCTAGAGGTTTAAATACAGTGTAAGCAAACAGAGACAAATGATTGGTGACATAATAATGATTTGCTAATTCCACTTGGGGGAGTGGAGAAACTGTCTAGGTGGGTCCAATATGTATTTTTGATCATTTGGAATGAAGAAATGTACCATTATTTTCTATTCTGCAAATCACAGGGGGTTGGTCCGGTGTGGGAGCCACAACTTTAACGGGGTCATAAATTATTGTTTATTATCACTGCAATATAGTGTTACATTTTGCCATGATCCGTTGACTAGATTTTTTTTTTGGATTAGGAAATATTCAAAATTACAGCTGGTGCAATGAATGTGTCTGTCAGACCTGGATATTTACATTTAAAATCTTGGGTGAATTACAGACTTGACCACAGGAGAAGAATTGAACATTATGTACCTGGTCATTTAATTCCATAAGTTGTTTGACAAGTGTTGCAATTATTGCCATGGCAACCATGTGGCCCAGCATGTGTACAGTTGGCATATTGTGCTGGTTGCCAGCTTAACCACGCTTGTGTAAGCATACTCCTGAAAATAAACACATTAGTAATAAATTATTCTAGACAGAACTGATGCAGTTGCCATTCTTTCATTATAATTTACTAGAAATTTATATTATAATTATGCTTGTAATATAATTTAAAGGGATTATATCAGGATTTTTCAAAATTTTAAAATTGGCTCAAAACATTTGTTTCCAATATATCATACCTGTGTATACTCATTGACCCCATATTGTCAAAATGATATCTATTTATACATGCAAAAAAGATATATTGAAAAGGGGTTTCTTAACTTGGGCTATGCGCCTAGGTTGACTAAAATAGATTTCCCACTTAAAATTGCAACATATTTTATGACATTAAATGGGTCACTTGATTTTATTTTGGTTTCAATTTTATTTGTCGTACAGGTTTAGACGTTGTAAAATTGTTTCATCTTAGAAAGAGTCCATATGACGATGTGAAGGTCACCAAGCAGTATAAAAGTGCTGTGTATTTTTAGAATGGAGATTTTGTTTCAAATTTACCACTCCGATTATAACATTGATATTGTTACATTTTGATAGATTTGATACACCAAACCATCTGGATTTTATTCATTTATGATAATGAGATGCATTGTATTCATTTAAAAAATAATTTATTTTTTTAGATATTTATAGCATTTTTTTCATGATATATTCCCTTTAAATCAAGATGAAAAGGTATGACCAAATGGTGTTGATTTCTTTCAATTCTCCTGATCGCAGATACCAACCTAATTTTTTTCTAGAGCAAAACAGTAAACACACCATTTATTTTATTTGATCTTAAAACTTTAAAATATGGTACTAGAAGCTTCCTCGCTTGGTGCTTAGCATTTAGAGGAGAGTTCTAGGTCTGGTCAGCCCGGTGTCAGTATAATGTGACTGGGTGTCATACCCTGTGTCTGCGGCAGGATACTCCAGTGTGACAGCACTCAGAATACTGTCTCAAGTAGACACCGTCGCGATATGACTAAAAAATTGTTGAAAGCGACGCTAAACACCATACAACAACTTGATCTTAAATCATATACAATGTACAGTAAAACCTGTG
This sequence comes from Panopea generosa, assembly GCA_029582155.1. Classification (NCBI taxonomy): domain Eukaryota; kingdom Metazoa; phylum Mollusca; class Bivalvia; order Adapedonta; family Hiatellidae; genus Panopea; species Panopea generosa. Next base: position 69,942,310 of record CM055900.1, read on the forward strand.
TAAGCAGTCACCTCTATTGAGAAGCCACTTGTCTTAAGCAGCCACATTTGCTATTTCCCATTTCTATGTTTTCAGAGCATATTAACCTGTATTAAGCAACAACCTATTTTAAAAGACCACTTTTGTTCTATCCCTTGACTAGCTGCTTAAGACAGGTTTAACTGTAAACTAATTTGAACATTAATTTTACTACTGTCTTTGTTTCTGTTTTCAAACCAACCATTATTCAGCAAAATATCTATAACTATTTTAGTAACAACCATATAATATCCAGATCTGCAATTGTACGGCTAAGTTCATTCACATACCAGTTAAATTGACTTTGTGTCATTTGTCATGCATGTTCTTTATTAACAACACATTTATGTGTATAATAAACTATTTAGTAAGGGAAACAAATTTAAAAGTACTATCAATCCATGGTTTATTTCAATACATGTTATACACAACCAATATATGCATACACCAAAATAACAGGTATGCCAGCATCTCTTAGTAAACTCATGCTTTTTACGCCATTATGTGATGTAATGAACACAGGATTAATAGATATTGTTATCTATTATACAAGTATTCATGGAATTAGGTCTTTAACTGTCTCTCATAAATTGCTTGGTTGATAATGACAATCATGCAATGTGGTGGCACTAAAGTTTTACACCCCCCACCCCCCACTTTTCCCATAAAAACGCATGTAATAACTAACCAATTAAAATCTTATTACAAGCTATGATTTTCAGAGGATGCAACATGCATTTTATAACCTCTGTCCTGATACCTTAATGGTTAATTAGAAACTATCTACTGTGGTCACTGCAACAGTAGTTACTGTTGGTGGGAGATTATTCCAAAGAGGAATAGTTCTTGGAAAAACAGAGAATTTAAAGGCACCAGTGTTAAAATCAGTCTGCTATACTGGGCTTGATTGATTGAACGACATTCACACTCACTTGCTTTAAATTAATTTGGCAACCACTGACTATTACAAATTCTTGTTTTTCCCCCAGAACAATTTTTCACTGGCATTCATTAGCTTCTGAATCTGATTTCCCTATATTGCCCACCATAGAAGAGTTCAATTCTGCAATCAGCATAATTTAATATATCTCATTCATAGTAACTTTTTTTTAATTTTCAAACCTAATAAACAAAACATCAATGTTGCTTTTAATCTTTTTTTAATATATTTTTAAATACTAACAGTCTATTGTTGGTATGATGACAAATGCCAAAGTCCCCAATAGGAGTTTGGCATTAATGGAACAGAGTAAGTAAAAACTGGCCAAGGAAATATATGGTTCCTTGTTTTGAGACTTTACCAACTCAGTGTGTATTTTAAAAGGGTTGAGACTAGCTTTGGTCCTACTAGATTCTTAAGTTGACCATTGAAGTTTTTCAAGCATTTCTCTAACATTACTCTAACAATACGACAGCATCCGCAAGCCCATCTGGTAGCAGTTCTATGGACTTCTTATTTTGTATGGTGCCGTAACCAGATTTCGATCATGACCTGCATTCAATCACTTCCGAGAATTAATAATATTGTGCATGCGTGTTTCAACTTCCTGGACAATTCGCAATATTTACAAATAGTATCCATGTGGTCACTGAATGCAATGAAAAATAACAAAATAATGCTTACGATACAAGTAAGAAAGTCATTTTATGATACAGACCTGTAAAAATGTTTTCTCACTATGTCAACTTTTCAGTTAACATAAAACCTCGACAAGCTCTAGGTTTGTTTACAAATATCAATCAAACCCGTCTGCTGAAAACTGATGCAATACAGGTCAAGGTCAAAAGTTATAAAAAGATTTCGCTTATATGCATGTCAGAAATTATAGAGGTTCCGCATGAGTAACCTTCTTATAGATTTTTTTTAAAAAATGAGTTTGAATTTAGCAGAGGTCTCCCATGATAAATGTAGAATAAAAAAAGTAAATATTTGAAAAAGTTTGTTATAAGAAGTGGATAAGAATTAGAGGTGGATATATAAAGATACATTATATAATAAGTATAAAATAAAAAAAAAGATAAAACCTCATGCTGTTCAGGGAGTTGATATTGTTATGAAATAGACCCATTGAGAAATATTTATTCATGTGTAGTTTTATCTGCTTTCATTTATTTGCACTTTTGCAGACTCATTGCGTCATCCAGTCATGTAATCGAAATCAGGTTCCGATATTTTGTTGGGTGTATATTGGGGTCACTGTAATTAACGTGAATGATGAAGGCAATGGACATGTATTTGTTTTAAAGCTTTTGGTAAACAAATATTATTTTATAGTTATTTAAACATTATATACAAGCATTTAGTATCAATATCTGTTTTGCACTGAAATATTTAGTGATCGAAAACCATTAACACCATCATATCCGACTGGTGGTATGGGCTCCATATAGGCGACGCATATTCCAAGTGGGGTCGGACCAGGGTGTTATTGGCAACCACTTTTTTTGTCTTGTAGCTACAGCCAAGTAATGATGAATGAAAACTAGGGTTGTAGTTGCCTTACTATCTTCAGGTTTTCATGCAACACAAATTTCACACACTTTGTAATCATAATTTTTGTTTGAGAACACAAGAATCAATGACCTTAGTTGCTGACTGGAGTTTCTTGCAAAAGATAAACAAAACCCACACACAGACAAATTATGTGAAAGTATGCGATACACACAAACAAGATAAATATGAAAAAATACATGTTTTGCTAAAACTTTTTTACCGCCTTGGAAATTTATCCATAAAATCACCATTTTTGAAAAAATGAAAACAGCGTATGCACTCGTCATCTGTCAAAATTGAAATAACGTGACAGTAATTTGACCTAAAACGGCGGATCTTAAAAAAATCAGTTGTTTAATGCGTACTTCTTATATTTTATTTTGTAATTTTACAATATATTTTTGCAGACAACAAGGGAATGTATTCACCAAGTACAATGACTGCAGCATTATGCGAGTTAAAGATGTTTAATTTTACTCATTTTTATTGAAAATATATTAATTCACTATCGTTTCTATCAAAGAGAGAACAAAAAACTAATCTATATGATTTTTCATGAAAAACATAAAGAACTGATATTGAGTACGAACTCCAAAGATAATTTTATAAAAATTATTCACATTAAAAAAATAATTTTCAGAATCATAAATGATTATGATCCATTAGATTATATTTCGTGGTACTGGATAAAGTACAATGATCATTTTAACCCATAATGTGCAAAACGCGTGAAAACCGGTGATGTAAAAACAAGGTAAGGTTTTGAGACACAACAAAAACAATGGTCTCCTGGTGATGCACCTGGTATTGTTTTCTGGTGTTTTTATTAATATTTAACAACAAATACATTTAAACACAAACAAAAATTAATATTTAACGAATCTGTAGCATTTTTTTATTTCTTTACTGTTGCATTTAGTTTTAAAACAGAAAACTATACATAAGTGCCTAAAAACCGGGCTCGAGGATATATATAAGTTATAAATGTGTGATCCAAAGACAACAGAGTAGTGTTACCAGTTCAGTTAATTACACATTTCTAGCTTTCCGCTGAAATTCAATATAAATGGCGAATATAACTTATACAGATATTTAAGCAGGATAATTTTGTTATTCATTAACTATAATCATTAGATAAATAAGTGATCTATATGGGTTTTATTGCAATCTACTTACAGCAAAACGCAAAGAAATTTTGGCAAATAACTCCTTTTAGAAGAGTATCTGTATAGTCTGGTTCTCGGACCCGCAATGCTCTCGGCGATGCCTTCGCATTCTATCTTATATTATATGAGACCGGGGATCAGTCTAAGTATCTGTAGAGAAACTGTATCGACGGAATGGATATAAATTCTCAAAATGGACAATTATTGGCGAAAGTGAAAAATGAAATTCAGCGTATTCAAACTGTAATTCAATTTTCATATAAAAATAAAACATAAAAAATATTGCAATACATACATAATAAAGTCAAAATAATATATAAATATTCAAACTAAATTCAATGACCATTAGTATGAGTGTTTTTTTCAGACATTTGTCGCATGAGTATGATATTGACCTTTCAGCTACACAGGTAAGATTTTTTAAGCTAGTGAAAAGTATTTACATATCAAACAAGTTGGCTGCTTTTAAAAACATCCAATGGTTAGGTCTTATAAAAGATGTGGCAATTAAAGTGAATGTATATGTGAGTTTGGTTCCTTCTACATACTAAATACATTGGCGATACCAAATCCCCACAAGGTTCCGGCTGACACAGTGAATTCCCGGCTACAGGTGTGCCTGATAGTAACTTTGATATTTAAATGTACTGATCGCAATCATTATGTATTGCCATTTGTATATTTGAAAAGAAACATACTTTATATATTGTCTAACGTACTTACTGCTACGTTCTATACAATTTTCTACTGTGATCATAATTTATTTTAAATAACTCGAATACATATTTTAAATTAATTTGTGGATATATTATTTTTGAAAAACAACAGTTAAAAATTACTGTTTTTCCAAAGTTTGTGCATGTTCGCCGATAGGCCTATATCTGATTCTGATGTAGTAAATAATAAAAGTTTGAAGGCTTGTCATTCATAGAGAACCCCAAATGAAAGAACTGAAACCTACATTTTACTGTTTGTCAACCTCTGCACTATCAAAATATGATAAGAAAAGTAGGGGTCATGTGTCATATAAGAGATTTTTTCTGCTCAGTGTGTACACTGGTGACAAAGTGAAAGTAGACTTTAGATTGCAAGAGTTTAGAAAATTCCTCGATTTAAGGCATTTTCATTATTCCCTGATTAAATATGCAAAGAACAATTCATAGGGATCTCAATAAGTGCATTAAAACGTCACAATCAACTATTACACACACCGCATTTAAATTTTCCTTTTAGCCGGAAATGGTCGTAACAGACGGAACATGACCAGGTGTTAATATCAATACCGGTTTGTACAATCCCATAATGCACTGTTTAGAAGAACAAGGGCGACCTCCATTTGGTGAAAATCAACGGGATGTATGTGAGAATCAAGGGAATGAATATGAGAATCAATTAGATTGAAGTGCGAATAAGGGGATGAACGTGAATATCAATAAGATTAAAGTTAGAAGTAAGGATATGGAAGTGAGAATCAATGGGATGGATGTGAGAATCAAATGAGAATCAAGGAGATGGAAGTGAGTATGATGGGTGTACGATTCAAGGTGTTGATGTAAGAATTAAAAGGATGGATGTGAGAATCAGTTAGATTGAAGTGAGTATCAAGGGGATGAAATTGAGAATCAATTTGATGGATGTGAGAATCAATGAGATTTAAGTAAGGATCAAGAGAATGGAAATGAGAATCAAGGGGATAGATGTGATAATCAAGGAGATAGATTGAGTATCAAGGGGATGAAATTGAGAATCAATTTGATGGATGTGAGAATCAATGAGATTTAAGTAAGGATCAAGAGAATGGAAATGAGAATCAAGGGGATAGATGTGATAATCAAGGAGATAGATGTGGTAATCAAGGGGATGGATGTTTGAATCAATTAGATTGAAGTGAACATCAAAGGGATAGAAGTGAGGGTCTGTTAGGGTTTTTTTGCATATGCCATATGGGCACATTTATTTTTTTGCATATGCCATATAGGCGAAATATTATTTGGCATATGCCATATCAGGTTATTGATTTTTTCCATATGCTATTCGGAAATTGAATTAAAATTCTTATACTTTTTTTTCGAATATTTTGATCTATTTTGATCTATTTTCAAGCCTCTTTAAGATCCTTACACGATCATAGAATTACCATGACGACCTTTAATGCAGTCTGACCATTTTCGTACTCAAAATTAGAGATAAACATACAATTAGAGACTCGCAATCTTAAACTTTATTTTCTCCATATAGAAAAAAAGTATTTTTTTGCATATGCCATATGAGGTCATTTATATTTTGCATATGCCATATGGGTACCTCCTCTAACATACCCTCAGAAGTGATAGTCAAGGGGACGGAAGTGAGAATCAATAAAATGGAAATGGGAATCAAAGAAATGGATATGAGAATCAATGACATTGAAGTGGGAATCAAGGAGATGGATGTAAGAATCAAGGAGATGGAAGTGAGAATCAAGGGGATGGGTGTGAGAGCAAAGGGGATGTATGTGAGGATCAATGTGTGGAAGTAAGAATTAAGGGAATGGATGTGAGATTCAAGGGGTTATGTAAGAATTAAAGGGATGGATGTGAGAATCAGTTAGATTAAAGTGAGAATCAAGGGGATGAAACTGATAATCAAGGGGATGAATGTGAGAATCAAAGAGATTTAAATGAGGATAATGAAAATGGAAGTGAGAATCAAGGGATGGGTGTGAGAATCAAGGGGATGGATGTGAGAATCAATGGGATGGAATTAAGAATCAAGGGGGCGGATGTGATAGTGAATGGGATATATGTGAGAATCAATTAGATTGAAGTGAGAAGCAAGGGGTGGATATGAGAGTCAATGGGATGGATGTGAGAATCAATGATATTTAAGTGAGGATCATGAAAATGGAAGTGAGAATCAAGGGATATATGTGGGAGCCAAGGGGATGGATTTGAGAATCAATGGAATGGAAGTGGGAATCAAGAGGATAAAAGTGAGAATGACGAGGTGAAATGAGAATAAATGTCATGGTAGTGAGAATCAATGGGATGGAAGTGAGAATCAAGCGGATGGAAGTGAGAATCAAGGGGTGAAAATGAGTGAGAAGTAATGGCAAGAAGGGAGAATCAATGACATTGAAGTGAGAATTAAGTGAATGGAACTGAGAATCAAGGGGATGGATGTGATAATCAATTAGACTGAAGTGAGAATAAAGGAGATGGAAGTGAGAAGCAAAGTGGTGGATGTGAGAATCAAATGAAAATCAAGGCAATGGATATGATAATCAATGGGATGGATATGAGAATTAATTATATTAAAGTGTGAATCAAGGGTATGGATGTGATAATCAAGGGGAAGGACATGGTAATCAATTAGGTTGAAGTGAGAATCAATGGATGAACGTGGGAATCACTTAGATTGAAGTGAGAATCAAGGAAATTGAAGTGAAGTCAAGGAGATGAAAATGAGAATCAATGTGACAGATGTGAGAATCAGGGAGTTTGAAGTGAGAAACAAAAAGATGGAAGTGAGAATCAAGAAGATGAATGAGAGAATTGAAGGAATAAATGTAACGATAAAGGGAATGTAAATGAATATCTAGTTGACGGATGTTAGAATCAAGGGGATGTGAGCGAGGTCGAAGGAAAGTAACGATTGTGTAACCACCCATCCTCTTCTATAATCATAGGTCACAACTCCCTATATTTTCCTGTTTACATTTGATCGGGCTGGGTTCTACTTGTGCCCATAAATTGCAGGAGCCAGATTTACTTACTCTTCCCTCCAAATGATACTATAAGGCGGGTGTCCCAAAATGGAAAAGGTAGTAACGTCTATAGGGAGAAAGACCGATATCGAACCAATAGTTAACTATTTTCTTTTTGGAATACTCGAACTTAATAGCGAAATACCTCTAATATTTACAATAAAAATAATTCCTTGAATATGAGGCCTCTCTCAAAGTATATGCATACCAGACATTCCATTATCCAAGCGAGGTTAGGAGCTCATCACACTACCAGCTGATAAGCAGACGACTATAACTACATAGAAAAAAGGCTACACCCCTATCAACTTGGGGTGATATTTTGAGACCTGGACAAAATTGTTTTGTTCCATTTTGGATATCAGTCTCTCCTTGATTTTCATTACATTATTAAGGGACCTGTGTAATAAACACATGGTATAAAGCAAAGTAAGACGAGATGGAGGACTACATTACAATGTAAGTTATCATGTTTACATATTTATCTATTATTGTTATGAATTTTAAATATCTTATTATTGTTTGTTTTTTATTTTAAATAAGTACAAACTTTAAAAACATCTATTTTTTTTAATATATGCATAAACCTCTGCATGTAACAACACATTATGTTATATAAAGAAAGAGAAGTGAAACAATTTGTGTTACCGTATGACGCCTTATAAACATAATTTTATAGACATGTGAACATAGTATTACATATAACAATTTATTGTCAATATTTTAGAATATTGAATAATATTTGTATCTTTCATTATAGGGTGGTAATGGACTGTATGAATAAATCCAGCACTGTAAACCAGAAGATAAAACCAGCACTGTTAACCAGAAGATAAAACCAGCACTGTAAACCAGAATAATCCAATCTAATCAAAAGTATATTGATATGCTGGAGAACATAGAGAAAACATGGAAAACATGATGACAGAGACACAAAAAAGTCAGAAATAAAGTCCCCATAAATTGGTACACCTGTAAAGTATATATTTGCAGGACTGCACTTGACAATCTGGAAAATGTATTACTCCGACTATATGACTACATACGCTAACAATCAGCTTCCGAAACAGTTGGGTATACTCTGCTTCTGTCTGTACAACTGATATGTAAAGTAAATTATAAGCTTTATTTATATGTAGACATTGTTTTGAGACATACTTGTAATAAGATGAGTTCGAACATGTATATTGAGTAAATAAAACGTTAATTGCCTTTATTTTATATGTTTTTTATTATTTCTCTGTGATCTGTTAACCCCCCCCCCCCCCCTATTATGTCATATCCCCTCCCCTCCCCCCATATTATTTTTGTTTTATAAAAAAAAAGAATAGAAGGATTTGAGCAAAATTAAAATGGTTAACTGTTCTGTTGTGTTCTAGACAATGGACACTTATATGAGTACACATGGTAAGGCACACATATTCATGGAACCTGACATTATACAGACGGTTTGTATCCCTTCTAAATCACTTTCAAAGAGAGGTGTTAATTAGCATTAATCTTCAGGAATGTTTACACAGGTCAGATGTGAATGAATTGATTTACAGCAGACCCTTTCCTCCACCCCCACACCCATGAGAATTTGTAAATACATTCAGTCAGTATCAGATCATAAAACACGGTTTAACCAATATAACAATACACATGCTGAATGATATAAAAACTTAACTTTCAAATTATGAACTACTTAAATCAATAATTAAATGTTGTATTTTGACCTTTACATTAATTAAACTGTCAACAAATTTAAATTAACAGATGTAGTAAGACTTATATCTCAATTATTATCCGAGATAGCCATGTAATCTCTATGTACGCTAGTGTTGCTGTAAGATAGGACGTGCTCCTAATCTCGTTCTGGTGTAGATATGCATATTCATGAGATAATATTAAGAATGGTCTAGTAAAGTACATCCTTGTTTAACGCTTCCGCCCCGAGAACGCGACATGACTAATATATTTTACTGTTATTAATACAGGACGCTAGTTACACGCGATGTAGTGTGGTCGTAGCATTGCTATAGATATGTCGTGGTTTATAGTTTATATTTTCGTGTTATACTCTTGTAAGTATCATTTTATATCAGTTTCGTTAACTTTTGCTTGTTGCTTTACACGTTTCTTTTAAAATAAAAATCTTTTAAAAAAGAAATGCTTAATATAGGCTTACTATATATATACACAGTCATATTGATATTATGATATTTGGAGAGTTGTGTTTGGTATACAGTATCAGTCTTACTTTAATCACGGGTACAGAATATATACAAAACTGCTTAAATGACACGTGACAATTTTGAAATTTTTTCTTGAAAGTGATACATCGATGGCAATATGAAAGAAAATATCTCCGTGGGTATGCAGGCGCTTACTTTTGTTTCTATTTTTGAACAACGTTACCTTAGTTAACGGTTACAAAATCACATTTCGAACATTTTGTGGTCTGGTATATACATTTGTGGTCTCGTATATATATATAACATTTGTGTAGTATCGTATATAACATCTAGATCTCGTATATATCATGTGTGGTCTCACATATAACATTTGTGGTATCGTATATAACATTTGTGGTATCGTATATAACATCTATTGTCTCGTATATAACATGTGTGGTCTCACCTATAACATTTTTGGTCATGTATATAACATTTGTGGTTTTGCATATAACATTTGTGGTATCGTATATAACATCTGTGGTCTCGTAAATAACATCTGTGGCCTCACATATAACAAATGGTGTAAAGTTTATTCTACTTATAAGTTTTGTTGTTCTTTTTCAAAACTACCGTGACGCCATTTCTTGGACTAAACGGATTAATAATTTCTTAGATATGATATTTCAGATAGTAATACTAGGGGACAAATATTTCCATAGTATCTATGTCCAGGTGTACATATGATATTTCAGATAGTAATGCTAGGGGACAAATATTTCCATAGTTTCTATGTCCAGGTGTAAATATGATATTTCAGATAGTAATACTAGGGGACATATATTTCCATTGTTTCTATGTCCAGGTGTACATATGATATTTCAGATAGTAATGCTAGGGGACAAATATTTCCATAGTTTCTATGTCCAGGTGTAAATATGATATTTCAGATAGTAATGCTAGGGGAAATATATTTCCATTGTTTCTATGTCCAGGTGTACATATGATATTTCAGATAGTAATGCTAGGGGACATATATTTCCATTGTTTCTATGTCCAGGAGTAATTTTGATTCGATGGTGAAAATGTCTAAAATCGATTTCAGCGGTGCCTGTTCTAGAAGACGTGGCGGTAGTATAATGCCTTGCACGAACAGACGCAATAAATCCGTCAAGTCTATTTTCTGCTCGCAGTTGCGTTCTCGGGACCCCTTTATTATACATTATATACTTATTACACACATCATGTATAACCCTAGATCACTGATATAAACCTCGTAATTGTAAAGCTGTATACCCCTGTCCGTCCCATACCGCTATGTAGATATAAACCTCGTAATTGTAAAACTGTATACCCCTGTCCGTCCCATACCGCTATGTAGATATAAACCTCGTAATTGTAAAACTGTATACCCCTGTCCGTCCCATACCGCTATGTAGATATATACCTCGTAATTGTAAAGCTGTATACCCCTGTCCGTCCCATACCGCTATGTAGATATAAACCTCGTAATTGTAAAGCTGTATACTCCTGTCCGTCCCATACCGCTATGTAGATATTAACCTCGTAATTGTAAAACTGTATACCCCTGTCCGTCCCATACCGCTATGTAGATATAAACCTCGTAATTGTAAAGCTGTATACCCCTGTCCGTCCCATACCGCTATGTAGATATATGCCTCGTAATTGTAAAGCTGTATACCCCTGTCCGTCCCATACCGCTATGTAGATATAAGCCTCGTAATTGTAAAGCTGTATACCCCTGTCCGTCCCATACCGCTATGTAGATATAAACCTCGTAATTGTAAAGCTGTATACCCCTGTCCGTCCCATACCGCTATGTAGATATAAACCTCGTAATTGTAAAGCTGTATACCCCTGTCCGTCCCATACCGCTATGTAGATATAAGCCTCGTAATTGTAAAGCTGTATACCCCTGTCCGTCCCATACCGCTATGTAGATATAAGCCTCGTAATTGTAAAGCTGTATACCCCTGTCCGTCCCATACCGCTATGTAGATATAAGCCTCGTAATTGTAAAGCTGTATACCCCTGTCCGTCCCATACCGCTATGTAGATATAAGCCTCGTAATTGTAAAGCTGTATACCCCTGTCCGTCCCATACCGCTATGTAGATATAAGCCTCGTAATTGTAAAGCTGTATACCCCTGTCCGTCCCATACCGTTATGTAGATATAAGCCTCGTAATTGTAAAGCTGTATACCCCTGTCCGTCCCATACCGCTATGTAGATATAAGCCTCGTAATTGTAAAGCTGTATACCCCTGTCCGTCCCATACCGCTATGTAGATATAAGCCTCGTAATTGTAAAGCTGTATACCCCTGTACGTCCCATACCGTTATGTAGATATAAGCCTCGTAATTGTAAAGCTGTATACCCCTGTCCGTCCCATACCGCTATGTAGATATAAGCCTCGTAATTGTAAAGCTGTATACCCCTGTCCGTCCCATACCGCTATGTAGATATAAGCCTCGTAATTGTAAAGCTGTATACCCCTGTCCGTCCCATACCGTTATGTAGATATAAACCTCGTAATTGTAAAGCTGTATACCCCTGTCCGTCCCATACCGTTATGTAGATATAAACCTCGTAATTGTAAAGCTGTATACCCCTGTCCGTCCCATACCGCTATGTAGATATAAACCTCGTAATTGTAAAACTGTATACCCCTGTCCGTCCTATACCGCTATGTAGATATAAACCTCGTAATTGTAAAGCTGTATACCCCTGTCCGTCCCATACCGCTATGTAGATATAAACCTCGTAATTGTAAAACTGTATACCCCTGTCCGTCCTATACCGCTATGTAGATATAAGCCTCGTAATTGTAAAGCTGTATACCCCTGTCCGTCCCATACCGCTATGTAGATATAAGCCTCGTAATTGTAAAGCTGTATACCCCTGTCCGTCCCATACCGCTATGTAGATATAAACCTCGTAATTGTAAAGCTGTATACCCCTGTCCGTCCCATACCGCTATGTAGATATAAGCCTCGTAATTGTAAAGCTGTATACCCCTGTCCGTCCCATACCGCTATGTAGATATAAACCTCGTAATTGTAAAGCTGTATACCCCTGTCCGTCCCATACCGCTATGTAGATATAAGCCTCGTAATTGTAAAGCTGTATACCCCTGTCCGTCCCATACCGTTATGTAGATATAAACCTCGTAATTGTAAAGCTGTATACCCCTGTCCGTCCCATACCGCTATGTAGATATAAACCTCGTTATTGTAAAACTGTATACCCCTGTCCGTCCCATACCGCTATGTAGATATAAACCTCGTAATTGTAAAGCTGTATACCCCTGTCCGTCCCATACCGCTATGTAGATATAAACCTCGTAATTGTAAAACTGTATACCCCTGTCCGTCCTATACCGCTATGTAGATATAAACCTCGTAATTGTAAAGCTGTATACCCCTGTCCGTCCCATACCGCTATGTAGATATAAGCCTCGTAATTGTAAAGCTGTATACCCCTGTCCGTCCCATACCGCTATGTAGATATAAACCTCGTAATTGTAAAGCTGTATACCCCTGTCCGTCCCATACCGCTATGTAGATATAAGCCTCGTAATTGTAAAGCTGTATACCCCTGTCCGTCCTATACCGCTATGTAGATATAAGCCTCGTAATTGTAAAGCTGTATACCCCTGTCCGTCCCATACCGCTATGTAGATATAAACCTCGTAATTGTAAAACTGTATACCCCTGTCCGTCCTATACCGCTATGTAGATATAAACCTCGTAATTGTAAAGCTGTATACCCCTGTCCGTCCCATACCGTTATGTAGATATAAGCCTCGTAATTGTAAAGCTGTATACCCCTGTCCGTCCCATACCGCTATGTAGATATAAACCTCGTAATTGTAAAGCTGTATACCCCTGTCCGTCCCATACCGCTATGTAGATATAAGCCTCGTAATTGTAAAGCTGTATACCCCTGTCCGTCCCATACCGCTATGTAGATATAAACCTCGTAATTGTAAAGCTGTATACCCCTGTCCGTCCCATACCGCTATGTAGATATAAGCCTCGTAATTGTAAAGCTGTATACCCCTGTCCGTCCCATACCGCTATGTAGATATAAGCCTCGTAATTGTAAAGCTGTATACCCCTGTCCGTCCCATACCGCTATGTAGATATAAGCCTCGTAATTGTAAAGCTGTATACCCCTGTCCGTCCCATACCGCTATGTAGATATAAGCCTCGTAATTGTAAAACTGTATACCCCTGTCCGTCCTATACCGCTATGTAGATATAAGCCTCGTAATTGTAAAGCTGTATACCCCTGTCCGTCCCATACCGCTATGTAGATATAAGCCTCGTAATTGTAAAGCTGTATACCCCTGTCCGTCCCATACCGCTATGTAGATATAAACCTCGTAATTGTAAAGCTGTATACCCCTGTCCGTCCCATACCGCTATGTAGATATAAGCCTCGTAATTGTAAAACTGTATACCCCTGTCCGTCCTATACCGCTATGTAGATATAAGCCTCGTAATTGTAAAGCTGTATACCCCTGTCCGTCCCATACCGTTATGTAGATATAAACCTCGTAATTGTAAAGCTGTATACCCCTGTCCGTCCCATACCGCTATGTAGATATAAGCCTCGTAATTGTAAAGCTGTATACCCCTGTCCGTCCCATACCGTTATGTAGATATAAGCCTCGTAATTGTAAAGCTGTATACCCCTGTCCGTCCCATACCGTTATGTAGATATATACCTCGTAATTGTAAAGCTGTATACCCCTGTCCGTCCCATACCGCTATGTAGATATATACCTCGTAATTGTAAAACTGTATACCCCTGTCCGTCCTATACCGCTATGTAGATATATACCTCGTAATTGTAAAGCTGTATACCCCTGTCCGTCCCATACCGTTATGTAGATATAAGCCTCGTAATTGTAAAGCTGTATACCCCTGTCCGTCCCATACCGCTATGTAGATATAAACCTCGTAATTGTAAAGCTGTATACCCCTGTCCGTCCCATACCGCTATGTAGATATACTCTCTTCTTTAAATCTGAAAAATAGGCATTTGATTAAAGAAAACTTTTTACAGTTTACCGTAATAATTATACAAATACAACAAAATCATGATTTTATGACATGTTACAATTCATAACTTATTTTACATCGATTGTTAGGCTGATCACGTTCTAAATGTTCTTGGACTTAAATTCCTCCTCAATATTTTAAGTCTGATATTTAGACTCAGACTCAAACTGTTAAAAATTAAGATTCCAATAACATCTATTAAACAAGTAAATTGCTATATTTATTGGCAGAAATATGCAGTTTTAATAAGTATTTAACAGAAAATGTTACAGGACCACCGTTCTAATCTATAACTGTATGTTTACAGGGTTTTTACAAAATTAAAGATATTGAGTCCGAGTCCGATTCTCAGACTCCAATTATTGATGAATTTAGGTCCAGCGCCGGTGTCACTCAACATCTCAATCTGAGATTTTTCTCAAATAAAGAATCTGAGTTTATAATTACAAATTGAGCTCATTGCACAGTAGATGACTACACCGAATTGAAGTTATATCAAATATTCATTACGTAATTGGTAGAGAATAATATACAATATAATCAATGCAAATACAGCTATTTCAACATTTCAACAAATTGAGTTGAGGAAAATCTCAAGTTGAGATGTATAGCGAAGCTGGAGCCAGCTACTTGGCATGTGCGGATAAAGTATATAATTCAAGAAAACAACACATTGTAGTGGATCTTAAGCAGGGGCGTAGCTTGGCTAAAAAACGATGTGTAGGCTCAGTTGTAGGCCCAGTTGTAGGCCCAGTTGTAGGCTCAGTTGTAGGCCCAGTTGTAGGCACAGTTGTAGGCCCAGTTGAAGGCACAGTTGTAGGCCCAGTTGTAGGCCCAGTTGTAGGCCCAGTTGTAGGCCCAGTTGTAGGCACAGTTGTAGGCACAGTTGTAGGCCCAATTGTAGGCCCAGTTGTAGGCCCAGTTGTAGGCCCAGTTGTAGGCCCAGTTGTAGGCCCAGTTGTAGGCTCAGTTGTAGGCCCAGTTGTAGGCTCAGTTGTAGGCCCAGTTGTAGGCCCAGTTGTAGGCCCAGTTGTAGGCACAGTTGTAGGCACAGTTGTAGGCACAGTTGTAGGCCCAATTGTAGGCACAGTTGTAGGCTCAGTTGTAGGCCCAGTTGTATGCCCAGCTGTAGAGGGGTCCGGATTCCCCCTAAAACATTTTAGGCAGACTGTCGTAGGTGCGATTTTTCTTATGGTTTTGGGGCCTAGTTATCCTTAATATTAACCTTAAATTCACTGTTTTGTAACCAAATAAACTGATAATAAATGTTACGTTTCAAGTGGCTACTTTTTTCATACAACGGGTGTTACAATGTTACTGAATAGTTTACCAATAAACTAGTCTACCCCAATAGGAGTCCGATTTTGTTTGCATTTTTGGCATTTTAATTTTTTCAATTTCTCAGAAAAAAGTGTAGACAATACGCTTCTGTTAGCGGTAAACTTACTTTGTTACAACTTCATATATAATGGCACGATGCGAACTAATAAATAAATAAATAATAAACAACCAATGCAGCAACAATAACCATATGAAGATATTAATTATTATCTCTATCTCAAACTTCATATTCTAAAAATACCATTTCATATACATATATAGTATACAGCAAGCTGTGTTGCACCTGTAAGTTGTGAATGTTCAGAAATACAATTAAGTTTTAAAAAAAATTGGTAAACCAGTTTTCATACACTCAGCGATTAACGGAAAACCTAACAACCATTTCGCTATTAAAATATTGTAAGATCAAAGCATTGAATAAATTACAGTACCGGATGGGAACATATTTTTGAGATCTCGGCGTTATATCTTAAGATCCGGGTCTAAAAGCCAAACAAAGGCTAACCCGACTGTTGTACACACTTTTAAAAAGAATTGTACGAGTATGTACCAGTATTATCCGTGATACTATCACAAAAGAGGATCCATTTACATTTATTCATCAATTGCTATGTTTGACGGGGAAACCGTATACGAATGTGAAATTTAAATCTGCTGTTAAAGGGACACATACTGCAGCAATGTTGAACTCGATTTTGCACCTATTCAAACATCAACTCAATCTAAAATGTATGAACGTCTAGCCATATAAGAAAATCCATATTCACGTGGAATTATCTGAAATTTCATAATGAAGATTTGTTTTCTTCGTTTTATATAGAAGACATAGAGAATTTGTGTGATTGTCTTAAATATTAAAAATGACGTAAATTTATTCAATAAATCTTATGATAAAAAAATTGTTGGGGCCATTTTAAACAACATTTTATGATAAAGACAAATTTGTTGTTTTAAACGATTGTTGATAAACTAAAGTCGTCTATCCTTGTTTATAGTAAAATTATTATCGGAACGTGGTACCGTTATCGAAAGTTGGGTATGACACCAAAATTCACCACTGGCATGTCTTTATATTAAAATTGCACCATGTTCAGAAATTGTGAAAATTCACCAATATTGCCGTGTCTCCCCAGCAGCTACTTTTCCGTGTCTCCCCAGCGGCGACTGAGTCGTGTTACCCCAGGGGCGACTTTGCCGTGTCTCCCCAGCGGCGACTTTGACGTGACTCCCCAGCGGCGACTTTGACGTGACTCCCAAGCGGCGACTTTGACGTGACTCCCCAGCGGCGACTTTGCCGTGTCTCCCCAGCGGCGACTTTGACGTGACTCCCCAGCGGCGACTTTGCCGTGACTCCCCAGCGGCGACTTTGCCGTGTCTCCCCAGCGGCGACTTTGACGTGTCTCCCCAGCGGCGACTTTGACGTGACTCCGCAGCGGCGACTTTGACGTGACTCCGCAGCGGCGACTTTGCCGTGTCTCCCCAGCGGCGACTTTGACGTGACTCCCCAGCGGCGACTTTGACGTGACTCCGCAGCGGCGACTTTGCCGTGTCTCCCCAGCGGCGACTTTGCCGTGACTCCCCAGCGGCGACTTTGACGTGACTCCGCAGCGGCGACTTTGCCGTGTCTCCCCAGCGGCGACTTTGACGTGACTCCCCAGCGGCGACTTTGACGTGACTCCGCAGCGGCGACTTTGCCGTGTCTCCCCAGCGGCGACTTTGACGTGACTCCCCAGCGGCGCTTTGCCGTGTCTCCCAAGCGGCGACTTTGACGTGACTCCGCAGCGGCGACTTTGCCGTGTCTCCCCAGCGGCGACTTTGACGTGACTCCCCTGCGGCGACTTTGACGTGACTCCCCAGCGGCGACCTGCCGTGTCTCCCCAGCGGCGACTTCGACGTGACTCCCCAGCGGCGACTTTGACGTTACTCCCAAGCGGCGACTTTGCCGTGTCTCCCAAGCGGCTACTTTGCCGTGTCTCCCCAGCGGCGACTTTGCCGTGTCTCCCTAGCGGCGACTTTGACGTGACTCCCAAGCGGCGACTTTGACGTGACTCCGCAGCGGCGACTTTGCCGTGTCTTCCCAGCGGCGACTTTGCCGTGTCTCCCAAGCGGCGACTTTGACGTGACTCCCCAGCGGCGACTTTGACGTGACTCCGCAGCGGCGACTTTGCCGTGTCTCCCCAGCGGCGACTTTGACGTGTCTCCCCAGCGACGACTTTGAAGTGTCTCCCCAGCGGCGACTTTGACGTGACTCCCCAACGGCAACTTTGCCGTGTCTCCCAAGCGGCGACTTTGACGTGACTCCGCAGCGGCGACTTTGCCGTGTCTCCCCAACGGCGACTTTGACGTGACTCCCCAGCGGCGACTTTGCCGTGTCTCCCCAGCGGCGACTTCGACGTGACTCCCCAGCGGCGACTTTGACGTTACTCCTAAGCGGCGACTTTGCCGTGTCTCCCCAGCGGCTACTTTGCCGTGTCTCCCCAGCGGCGACTTTGCCGTGTCTCCCCAGCGGCGACTTTGACGTGACTCCCAAGCGGCGACTTTGACGTGACTCCGCAGCGGCGACTTTGCCGTGTCTTCCCAGCGCCGAATTTGCTGTGACGTGACTCCCAAGCGGCGACTTTGACGTGACTCCGCAGCGGCGACTTTGCCGTGTCTTCCCAGCGCCGAATTTGCTGTGACTCCCCAGTGGCGACTTTGCCGCGTCTCTCAGGCGGCGATTATGCCCATGACCGTGTATGAGTGTTACCTTATTATTTACCCTAGCGTCATGTTTCACACATGCATGATAAAGAAATAACCTAATATATACATTTATTTTTATTTGGTAGAAACGTAATGAATATACTAAGTGTCCGGGATATATCAATGAATATTGTTAAGTTAAAAGGCTAAATGATTCTCTACAGTTGTAACTTTCCATATACCACTTACAGAACTGGCAGTCTTGCCTTGGTGCATTGTCTTTGTCTCGCCTATGACACGTTACACGGAGACATTAATCTAGTATTCCATGTTAGCATCTTTGGTGTTGTCAGCGGTGACTGCGTCTATAGTTCCAACGGTGTGCCAAATAACTATTTCTTCTTTGTTAACTTTTCTAACTTTTACGTGTTTGATAGTATCTGGATAATGCTAATAAAATGTAACACCGCATTTTTAAAAATCAACAACCAAGAAATAATTTTACAAACAAACAAACAAACAAACAAATAAACTTTGACGTGACTCCGCAGCGGCGACTTTGCCGTGTCTTCCCAGCGCCGAATTTGCTGTGACGTGACTCCCAAGCGGCGACTTTGACGTGACTCCGCAGCGGCGACTTTGCCGTGTCTTCCCAGCACCGAATTTGCTGTGACTCCCCAGTGGCGACTTTGCCGCGTCTCTCAGGCGGCGATTATGCCCATGACCGTGTATGAGTGTTACCTTATTATTTACCCTAGCGTCATGTTTCACACATGCATGATAAAGAAATAACCTAATATATACATTTATTTTTATTTGGTAGAAACGTAATGAATATACTAAGTGTCCGGGATATATCAATGAATATTGTTAAGTTAAAAGGCTAAATGATTCTCTACAGTTGTAACTTTCCATATACCACTTACAGAACTGGCAGTCTTGCCTTGGTGCATTGTCTTTGTCTCGCCTATGACACGTTACACGGAGACATTAATCTAGTATTCCATGTTAGCATCTTTGGTGTTGTCAGCGGTGACTGCGTCTATAGTTCCAACGGTGTGCCAAATAACTATTTCTTCTTTGTTAACTTTTCTAACTTTTACGTGTTTGATAGTATCTGGATAATGCTAATAAAATGTAACACCGCATTTTTAAAAATCAACAACCAAGAAATAATTTTACAAACAAACAAACAAACAAACAAATAAAGTGTATATACATATATAAAGAGACAAATTATTTACACGTTTTATAGATAAAAAACTATGAATTTCATCAATGGAATTTAGATTATGATATGAAGCGAGCTGAACCCTTTGGAAACTCTGTCCATATCTGAAATATAAATCTGATCTAATACAAAGATTCTTGTTAAAAAATCCTAAAACTGCCTTACTTTTGAACTATATAAACTGATTTTGACATTTATGAACGAGTTTTTCTTTAATTATAATAAAATATGCACCCAGAAGACAATACCTATTTGTAATTGACTTTGTTTTCTACTACGTTCATCAAAGTATAACAGACGACATAAATGACATTTTATTATCAAATAAAGATATTAATAACTTTGTTTGTGTGAACGATGAAACGCCTTATTGTTTTAATGATTATTTTTGGTTCACTACTTCCTCATGCACATTTCCTGAATAAAGAACAATACTAATGCTGAACGGAAACACAAAAGCAGTCAATATATCATTTCAATTTATTTTTTAAAAATGCATTCGTATTGTTCCGTGTTGCACGTTATATGTCATAATTATTATTTAAAGGTAATGATTTAACACTTCAGTTAAACCACGAAGCCATCACCGACAAGGATGTAGTAGCAATCCGAGTGACACTTCAAACACTTAAACTTGATATTTGAATTGATGATGCAGTTGTTATGTTAAATGTTATAATTGATGCACTTGGTACAATGTTTTCGTAAAGGCAAGCATTAATTGTTCTATAACCAATCAGATACATAATACATAATGTATTATGTCTCTGGATCAATACGGTCGATTTTAAGTTAACGAGAATAGTCGACTCCGATCGAGAACCAGTGACCGGAAGTGATACAATTCCTTTAAGTTATAGGTGTAAACCCACCATTGTTTTTGTTCTTTATTCTATAGTAAATAATAAAAGTTTGAATGCTTGTCATTCATAGAGAATCCCAAATGAAAGAAGCGAAACCTACATTTTACTGTTTGTCAACCTCTGCACTATCAAATTATGATGAGAAAAGTAGGGGTCATGTGTCATATAAGAGATTTTTTTTCTGCTCAGTGTGTACACTGGTGATAAAGTGAAAGTAGACTTCCGACATCTTGTATTCATACCCCAATTTCCAAGCATCAATTTATTTTTCTAAATTCACAATTCAAACATGACAATGCTATCAAAATGTTCAAAATACATCAATAATGCCATTTAAATAAAAAAAATGAGCACTAAAATAAGGAAAATGCATTTTTAAAGAAGAAGAAATGAGGTTTATTTATAACGGCCATTATGCGACTATCCCACGGAAGCACTTCCTTTTTGCAATGGTGGTACTATGCCTATACATGTTGCATATTGTACGGAAGCAGTCAATTTCCTTCATAACCGTGCTTTGTTGTTTTGATAAGGAAGGGTCTTAAGCTGGCCATAGTCGATCCCAGAACCTGATATCTCCCGAATCAGGTCTATTAATCACCAATGGAAAAAGCAGGGAATTCTATGCCTGTCCCACAGTTCATAGCAATTGAACGCTTACTAAATTATGACGTCATTCAAATTTTTCCCTGAAGCAACTGACCAATCAGCGTGCTCGTAACAATTGCTATTGAACGGACCCAATCGGGAGAGCTGGGCTCGTTCTACAGGCTAAGCTTGCCAAAATTCATTAGTTCAACGTCCTGTTTAAACAATTATCATAGTTCAATAATATATCAGTCAGGACCCACACGGTCATTTTAGTACGCAGCTCTGCTTACTTCACGACAGCATAGCAACTGTGAAAATAGTCCGCTTTCAGCATCGATCTATTTTGGGGGATAAACTGCAGGGGGAAATTGAAATCAGCTTGACGTTCGATTCGGAAATATTTATATTAATATAAGAAATGCTGGAATGCTTTAAAAATGTAGTATACTTGCTTTGTTTATTCAAAATATCGATTTGAACCCGCGCAAATGCAACTATTTTGTGCTCAACTGTTTCTTCGTTCGTGAAAATCAGTCATTTTGGATTCACGTTTACGCTATTATACAATTGTGTTTTTTCTTTTCTTATACGTGTGCTATACAATCAGAGCTTAAAGTAAGCCTGCCAAAATTAATTATTATTTGTAAGGACGAAAAACATACAAAATATTAGATTTTTTAACACTACTTGCTCGATTTTTGCGGTGGTGAAAGTGGCGAGTTCACGCCTATTGATTCTATGTGGGGGCCGTCTCAAAAGTAAAAGGAAGATGACTCATGTTATCTCTGTTATTTGTTCCTTTTTTTCTTTCTATCTATCAACCAGAGGCACTTGATTGTACGAAATTTTATTAAATAAATTGCATCCGTCTTTCAAATATTTTGAATTACATGATCGTAGCTACATTTATATGGTAGACTTTAGTCTCTTTATTTTTTGGTAAAAAATCTGTATTAAATCAACAAAATGACTTGTCTATAATGTTGACATGAATCAGTAAGTGCAATTAACATTGAATTGTCATTAAGTGTAAAAAAATATATATCATTTTGAATATGCATGTACAACTGAGTTTTAACAATGACTTAATACAGTCTTTATGTCTCTGGTTCTAAGGTGAACAAATTGGCTTAATTTATGAAACTATAATTTCAATATCCAATGGTCCTAATGTCTGTCTTTTTTCTTTTCTTTATCAAAAATATAAAAATATGCACTCGCAAGAACATTTCAGGTTTATTGTCATTATTGTTTTATTTAGGCCTATTTTTTCAGGGATTATATTGGCAAGTAACACAAACACGCTGTTAATCCAGACTTTTCCTGTATGCAGTGTGCACAAAATAATACTTATGTATTGACGTATAACCTTTATTTACTTGAAATTTATCAAATTAACAGTAATTGAATATTGGCCAAAACTTTAATACGTCTGCACAATGTTTACACTGAACTCCGTAAACTTCCCGAACAAAGCCTCGAAAACGAGATCGGGAACGAGTCTTCACGATGTTATCCGATGATTGATCGGAAACCCGAAAGCGGTTCGTTGAAAATGGTGAATGTAAACAAAAACAAAAACGTGGCTTCAGAAACCCGATGTTTGCAATAAAGAGGTTATGCAGTTAAACACTTTAGACGCGTATATCTCTAAGTTATAAGTGTATCTTTATGCTGGGCGTGTGTATTTAGGACAGGGAATTGACGGTAACATGCCAATATAATCCCTTTAAAAACATTTTTTTTTTAAATTTGCATCGATGGGCTTTATTTCGTGTCAAACAAGCAGCCTAATGCATCAGAATTACCGTGTCACTTTTTACCAGGGCATGGAATTTTAGTGAGAGCTTAATTTTATTTCTAAATCATATATTTCAGCATCCAATGACAAAATAATTAAATTTTATTAAAATTCACAATTTTAAAGCAATTTAAGTACAACAGGTTTAATGGTTTCATTTTTTAAAGGGGTTTTCAACACATTTCAGGTTATATATGGCATATCCAGTTTTACTGGTGGCGAAAGACCCCAGAATGAATCCGAGTAGAACCACTGTCCTTCTGAGTATCACATAAACTTTTTGGAGCAAGCATTACTCGAACCTGAGTAGTGAGAGGCAAGTGATCTCGAGGCGGCGTTTAGACTACTCGGCCACAGATGACCCCTCCATTTGTTTCAACAGCTCACACGCCATCGCACATGCCCTTGTGACCTTTGGCCAAGAAAGCTGATATGACTTAATCAAACTTGGGTTTGGGACATTTTCATTTAATACTTTCATTTTAGTTGGTCATTTTGAATCTAAAGGAAACCAATTGTCCAAGTATGATATACAATACCTATATTTGGTGAGCATTTAAGTTTATAATTATCAAAACCAATTTTTCTATTGAGTTGCTCTTTGTTTCGGTCGTTTGTACAAATGTCTAAATGCCTTTCCTTAACAATATTTCAGCAATTTCACAAAAAAGTAACATATTTCTCTCTTTTTCTTCTCTTATCTAATACATTGTATTATTTTGTCACATAAAACATATACTTGAGATAAAAGGAAACAGTAAGTAGGCATAATTTATCTTTATTTTTTTAACTATCTTCAAGTGACAAAATAAAGTCAGCAGTCTGTTTATCTTGTTACATTGTATCTGCTAGATCTTTCTTCTGGAAATTGACCAGACCTGAAAATAATAGGATATATATATTGGGAATGTAACTTAAATTAATTCAGATACCATATTCACCTGAATAAATGTCCCCCAGGGGTTATGCATTTAAAAAATGATATATAAGCCCTATGGTAGGTGCATTTGTAATCAGATCACACTAGTTCAAGGACTCGTCCGAGATCTTGTATTTATATTGGCGACCTCAAATTTTACCCCAGGGACCTGACTTCAACAAATCTTTTAGGGGACCGCCATGTAATGTTGCATGTAATATATCTAAGGTCTAGGCCTTGAACTTTCAGAGAAAATGTTGTTGTTTTTTAAATTTCGCTTAAAATGTGCCATATAGCACCTATGACGGGGCATTTGTGGTCGAATGACACTGGTTCAAGAACTCGTCCGAGATCTTGTAGTTATATTGGCGAACCCAAATTTTACCTCAGGAACCTGACATCAACAAATCTTTTAGGGGACCGCCATGCAATGTTGCATGTAATATATCTAAGGTCTAGACCTTAAATTTTCAGAGAAAATGTTTTTTTAAAATTTGCTTAAAATGTGCCATATAACACCTATGACGGGGCATTTGTGGTCGAATGACACTGGTTCAAAAACTCGTCCGAGATCTTGTAGTTATATTGGCGACCCCAAAT
This sequence comes from Panopea generosa, assembly GCA_029582155.1. Lineage (NCBI taxonomy): Eukaryota > Metazoa > Mollusca > Bivalvia > Adapedonta > Hiatellidae > Panopea > Panopea generosa. The sequence goes on from CM055900.1 coordinate 69,967,007, forward strand.
TTTACCCCAATGACCTGACTTCAACAAATCTTTTAGGGGACCGCCATGCAATGTTGCATGTAATATATCTAAGGTCTAGGCCTTGAACTTTCAGAGAAAATGTTTTTTTTTAAAATTTCGCTTAATATGTGCCATATAACACCTATGGCGGGGCATTTATGGTCGAATGACACTGGTTCAAGAACTCGTCTGAGATCTTGTAGTTATATTGGCAAACCCAAATTTTACCCCAGGGACCCGACTTCAACAAATCTTTTAGGGGACCGCCATGCAATGTTGCATGTAATATATCTAAGGTCTAGGCCTTGAACTTTCAGAGAAAATGTTTTTTTAAAATTTCGCTTAAAATGTGCCATATAACACCTATGACGGGGCATTTGTGGTCGAATGACACTGGTTCAAGAACTCGTCCGGGATCTATGGTTATATAACTGCTGTGCAAGTTTGGTTAAGATTCAATGAAAAATGAAGGTGCAATCGCGTCTACAAGAAAAAGGTTAACAGGTCTACGGTTTTAAACAAACTGATCTTTTTTCTTAAACATCTTAAAACTCTAACTAAATATACTAAGTCTAAAACGGTTATAATTCTGTCAAAGGGCAATCAAGAGTTAGGGTTCTTGTCTCTATGAGTTTCTAGATGATGTTGAACACACTGAAGTTTCATCCAAATCAAATGACAGGTTGATGAATGTAGCTGCTCAAAAACTCGAACCCACTCAAAAATTTTAACCGAAAAGGCTTCAATTCTGCCAACATACAACCCAGAGTTATGGTTCATGCATCTGTACAATCCATTGATGATGCTAAACACATGTGAAGTTTCATTCAAATCCAATGATTGGTTGATGAAATATATACCTGCTCAAAAACTTTAACCAAATTTTGATGATGCTGAACACAAATGTGAAGTTTCACTCATATCCAATGAGTGGTTGCACAGATATCTTACCTTATAAAACACTTTAACTTGAAAAAATCAAGTCCAAATGGGCCTTTACTGTGTCAAAATGCAATCCAGAGTTATGGTTCTTGTCTCTGTGTGTTCCATTGATGATGCTGAACACACATGTGAAGTTTAATTCATATCCAATTATTATATATTTTTATTAAAGTCAGTGGTTGCATAGATATTTTACCTTATAAAAACCAACGCCGACGCCAGGGCAAGTACAATAGCCCCACTATAATTCTACGAAGTCAAGCTAAAAAGTTTTATTACTGTTGTATCATTTAATTGTTTTTAATATTAAAATGTCAAAATCCCTCAACAGTCAAGCCAGATGGCCTCACTGTATGAAACATAAACAAAACGACCACAAATAAATAGCATATATCTAAAACCAAAAATACAGAGACATGTAAAAATTTACCATCTTCTTGTGAAACCCCAGTTTCCCTCATTAGACACCATATGTTGCTAAATCCTGTGATTGATCATATTCAGTCTTCCACTGTTACATGAATCTGAAAAAACAATTGATAGCAAATGGATTTTTTTTCATTAAACTGTTCATTTATAGACTATAATCCACCAAATGTTTATTTACCTACCCCGTGGTATATTTATTTAATAAAAACTAAATTTCAAATACCTGTGAAAAATAAGATCTTAAATATTGAGATGTGAGGCCTTCATTCCCATTAAGATGCATATGTCAATTAGTCACAACTGTCATGATTGTATGAACAGGAGCTGACAGCTAGAGTTATCTAACTTAAACTAAATTGAGTAAGTCTCATAACTGCAATACCTTGTATGGATTTTCAATCCAATACATGTACAGACTGCTGAGTTATAGAATTTCAAAGTCAAACAATGGCCATAATTTGCAAAAATATCTGACAAGAGTTATCCCACTTGATTTAGTTGGTTTCATAACTGCAAAGACATATGTAAAGTTTCAATCAAATACATCGAGTGGTAATAAATGTTGTGATATGGACTTGACGGTACTAGCATGCAAAAGTTTAACCAGAATTACTAAGTCAACCAATGGCAATACTTTTCATAATAATTATGTAAGAGTAGAATTGCTCCCTTTATTTTTTGATTAGTTGAGCTTAAAATCAATATTGACAATGTGAAGGTAAGCTTCGCTTGTAGCTTGTAGCATCAATTAACTTTAAGATTCAAATTAAACTATCATTTCATTTAAAATGACTATGCAAAATCCAAATTTAGCAAAAAATAATTACCTTCCCACATGAAAAATACTGAGTCGAAGCACAGCAAACAAGTATTTTTTTAAGGATGGCCTTAACCTACTGTAGAATAAATGTAAATTTGTATATCTCTCTCTCTCTCTCTCTCTCTCTCTCTCTCTCTCTCTCTCTCTCTCTCTTGCTACACGCCTTCACAGGCATAAACGGGCAGCTGCGCGTCGTATCATATATTAATAGAAAAAGGAAAAGTAAAGTATAATAAGGAAAAGGGTAAAATAGTGAAAAAGTTGTTAAAACAGTTCGACAAGATAAAAGAAGATTAAAAACAAACTCAAAATGCTCATGGTTTGAATAGTGTGCTGTAGTTGGCTAACTGCAAGCTTGAATGAATCAAAGTCTTGCACGGGTACAACATCTGCAGTACACTGTACTATAGTAAGTGGAAAGACTGAATAATTGTAGTAGTCAACCCTAGTGTGATTCTGTTTGGTTAACTTCAAAGTAATGAGGTATAGAGATGGCGACCAACTCTTGAACAATTTTGTAAAGGAGGCTTAAACGCGCATCTGCCCGGTGCTGCTCTAAGGTTCTCCAGCCCAGCCTTTTTACATGTTAGTAACACTATGGACAGAAATCATAAAAAAAGTAAACGCTTTGAAAGTTAATAAAAAGTTTGGGTAGCTGCAATTTTGAGTGAGTAGGTAGGAGCACGGCAAACATCTATGGAATCTTTATTTCTCTTTGAATAATAATCTTTTTGTAATGGTACATGTGCAACTTCAATCCAGTTAGTCAGAGTGAATGTAAATCTTTGTTTAGTTGAACTATAGCGGTGGTCGAGACTAGGGGTAGAGCATGATCTGCCATGCATGCAGATGGCCATGGGTTCAATCCCGAGTCATACAAAACACTTGGAAAATGGTATTTGAAGCTTACTCACTTGGCGTTTAGTATTAAGAGGATAGTTCTAGGTCTGGTCACCCCAGTGTTAGTATAATGCGACTGGATTGGGAATCATACCATGTGTCTGCGGCATAACAAACCCCCATACTCATTGAATACTACATCTACCCAAACGTTTTTATCCGAAAGCTGCTGCTATCCGAAAGAAGGAAGCTATTATCATAACTATCTTGTTTTGTAACACAGTTTGAATCAAAATTATGATTAATCAGTAATGTCCAATTCAATGAATCGATCAATACATAATTAAACATGTAAACTTGCATATTATTCATTACCTGTAACCTAGCTTCCCAACTAAATTGTGCAATTTTACTAAACAACCGGTGACGGTGTACAAGTCACTGAATACGAATCTTCCTTGTTTCCGTATACAGGTTTCAATTGAAATGATGGTAAACTATTTTTTGCAGAAGTCTCATTTCTGAGCAAGGTCAATGTTCATTTGATTCACTGATTAAAACTAAATAAAGTTAAATACAAATGGTTAAGTATACTGTATGTCAAATCCACCAAAAACAAGCAAAATTGATATCTAAATTGGAGTGATTTACTAAATGAAACCACATTCTAAAAATAGACAACATTTAAACACTGATTGACGACCGTCACATCGTCATTCGGACTCGTTCTAAGATAAACAATTAAAACATGTAAATCTGTGTTACAAATCAAATTGAAATCAAAATGAAATCATGCGAATCATTAATATGTCCCAAAATATGTTTTTAAGCTGGATATCTATTTTAGTCTAATCTAGGCGCGAAAGTTAGGAAATCCCTTTCCAATATATTATTGTGGTATGTTTAATATCAAATAGATATCCTTTTGACAATATAGGGTCAATGAGTATATAAAGACATGTTATAGTGGAAAAAATGTTTTTAGCCAATTTCAACATTTTGAAAAATCCTGATATATACCCTTAAAAGCAAGGATGCTATCCACTTTCTGAAAAACAAATGGGCATCTAAAACTATTTTGACATTAGGCTAATTTTTTTATACAATTAACAGGATAAAAAAAATTATGGAAGAGGATTTTGTTTAGAATAGGTATTTGCAACATCTTTAATACAGTTTGACACAAATTCAGTACAAAAATGTGTATGATTCAAAGTTCAGAGGACATTTATTTTGTTTCTTGTGGAGTTGTTTTGTTTTTTTGTGAATACAATTCAGAGGTACAGTAACACATAAAGGCATACAAGTAAATCATTAAATTAATAATTTCATTACTGACCACTGAAAAGATTATTCCAAAATATATACTTATAAATTATATTGATTGTGAAATAAATTTTCATGGCAATTATCAAAATAAATATCTCAAATCTAGTTATAAGCAAATACTGATCAAATAACTTTCCCAAACACACAGAGAATTTCTAGTGAGCATTGAACCCTTAGCTAATACTAATTTATTTTAGCTCGATTGCAAAGAAAGCTCAAAGCTTAATTACATGTATATATGAAATCTCTCTTGAATCCTCTTCCTGGGTAGAAACATTACTGAGTTTTATTTTTCGAGAGGCATCAGGTTGAGCTGGGGATTGAACCCGCAACCTCTGGCGTGAGCGGCCAACACTCCAACCACAGTCACAACACAACCTTAACCCATACATTGATAAAGTAAAACATTTAAAATGATCAAATATAAAACCCAACAAGCTTTCAATCATTATATTTATATTTTGCATATTTTTTTCAATATATAGGGAAACATGAATTAAAATTTCGAGGACTTAAGTTATGTCAATATATCAATATATTGAATTTAATAAGGTGCTGAGATATCAATCAAAAAGCGCGCGTTCCTTTAATGGGATTTTTTTGTGTTAAACCACTGTACACAAATGAGCAGGTAATTCGGTGAATCTACGTTTTTTTTGTTCTCGTGGGTCCCGACTGAATATTGTAATTAATTTCTTTTTTTTTATTTCAAATGTTCGAAACACGGACATTAGTATCAGCTGTTTACAAGTTTGTCGTTTTTGACGCAAAATTTAACCTTGGTGTCTAAGTCCAAGCAGGGCCATAACTGTGCCAAAATGCAATCCAGAGTTATGGTTCTTGTCTCTGTGTTTTCCATTGATGATGGTGAACACACATGTGAAGTTCCATTGATGATGGTGAACACACATGTGATGTTTCATTCACATCTAATGAATGGTTGCATAGATATCTTAAACTTAAACGCAACTAAATGCAAAGTTTAACCTGGGTGTCTAAGTCCAAAAAGGGCCATAACTGTGCCAAAATACAATTCAGAGTTATCTCTGTGTGTTCCATTGATGATGGTAAACACACATGCAAAGTTTCATTGACATCCAATGAGTGGTTGCATAGATAACTGAAACGCAAAAATTTGACCTGGGTGTCTACAGACGCCGACGACGCCCGGGTCATGACAATAGCTCTCCTTGGACTTCGTCCCGGCGAGCTAAAAAATACTTGTTTGCTGTGCTTCGATTCAGTATTTTTCATGCGGGTAGGTAATCATTTTTTGCTAAATTTGGATTTTGCATAGTCATTTTTAAAGAAAAATGCATCAGAGTATTTCTGTATCTCTTATTCTGTCATTTTGATGTGAACTTACTTGAAAACGGAATGTCAATACTAGTTTTGTTTATACACATTGCTACTGCACGCTCTTAATAGTCTATATATTATGATACTATGCCGTTATACATTACAGTGTCGCGTGTACAAGCTGCAGACGTAAACTACATGACAAAATGTATCAGGAACTACTTTTCCGATAATCGTAACCATAACGAAAACGTCACATACAAAATGGCCGCCATGAAGTTTATTTTCAACGAATTCCAGACATTTGGAATTCAAACTGTGTACCATAACTTTACAACGCCAAGATTTAACGTACGTCATATAACTAATTTTACTATAATTTCACTACTGCCACCTCTTTTTTAGTTTCTTCTACTACATCTTCTGCTGCATACATCCTCTGTCTATATCATTAAAGGCAATAGATCTATGTCATGTTTTGCTCATCTCCTATAAATGTCTTAAAGAATAAAATTATTTGTAAAATGGATAAAAAGCATCTCATTGTCATTAATAAATAAAATCCGAATGGTTTGGTATGTCAAAATCACCAAAAAGGTGACAAAATCGATATTTAAATTCGGAATTCTAAACTTGAAACGAAATCCTTGAAATAGACAGCACAAACTGTTTGACGACCTTCACGTCGTCGCCGATCTCGTTCTAAGATGAAATAATTTTTACTACATGTAAACCAGTATAGCGGATCAAAATAAATCACGTGACTCATTTAATATGTCACAAAACACGGGGTTAGTGGGTATACAAATGCATGATATATTGGAAAAAAAATATTAATAGATAATTTTAAAATTTTGAAAAATCCTGATTTAACATGCAAAAGTAAAACATGTATATTGAAAGGGAAATTCCTAACTTGGATAATACTCAGGCTGAAATTTGCAATCCATGTTGGGACGTATCAAATGAGCCACGTGACTTCGGTTTGATCTGTAATACCCAGTGGTTAAATGCTTGTTTTTAATTTTGTTCATTTCGGAAAGAGTCTGACTGACGAGATGAAGGTCGTCAAGCAATCTGTGCGCGATATCTATTTTTAGAATTGGAATTCTGATTCGATTTTACCGATTGAAAAACATCGTTTGGTTTGGCAGAGTTTGTAATTAAATGCTTGTTACTTATTTTTAAACATTTCTGGTGATTTTCCACGACACACTTCAATTTTAACGGTTATTTGCGGCCGTGGTTCTACTCAGACTGACAGTCTAAGGTCTTCCTCCACCAGTAAAACTGGATATGCCATATACATTTGTATAACCTGAAATGTGTTGAAAATGGCGTTAAACCCAATTAAAAAAAATCAATTTTAATTGTCATTACTGGCCAACACATATGGTAACATGCATATTATAAAACTATGCTTGTATAACAATGATCTGATTGTAACCCTTGCGTTAAATCTTTTATGTTCTGTTCGGTTATGTTATTTATAGAACATTCAATATATAAATCAATTATATTTGTAAAAGTCGTTATTGTTATATCTATGATACTAACACCAACACATTTATGTTACCATTGAACATTTAAAGTCTCAATAAACAGTTACGCCCCTCTCCCCCACGGTAACGTGATTCTTATGCTGAAAAAAAAAGTTCTATGTAATTTGTTTTTGAAATATTTTCAAAATGGTTGATAGTGGTTGTGATTTCTTGCTGCAGATGAGTCGAGCATAACCTGGCATAGCATATACTGCAATAAAACATCACAGGTGTTACAAAAGTGGCTTTTATAGGATTTCATCATTTGGATGTATTTATGAGCATATGAGGATCTCTTCTTTTTCTTTTTTTTTTTAAAAGTATTATGGTGTCACTGCACCCTCTTTAAAAAAGCAAGCTGGTCAACCTACTAGTAAGTGTGCATTTTTATGTACGTATATATTCCTGCTATGAACTTTTTTTTTTTTTTACCTAGGAAATGGTAGACCTTATTTTATATAGAACAAAGAACAAAATTCAACTGTGTAGTGAAACCATAACACAATGCTGTAACCCCTCCACAAAATGAGTAATTCGTAGATTTATTAAACTTGTTTTACTGATTTACAGGGGTCGTTCTATAATGTTGTTGGGATTCTTAAAGGCAGCAATTTTGGTAGAGCAGACGACAAGATTATCGGAATCGGAGCCCATTACGACACTGTACAAAACACAAAGGGTAATGCATTGTATGTATAAGATATCACGTGGTCGAGCTGGCAAAGGCTCCATCTCGGTATCATTCAACTCACCGCTGAGGTTGAGGGTTTGAACCCAGCTCTGTCCAAATACTTTATATGATAGAACTTGGCATCTACTTTGAGAAAAACGGCGGTGCTACTCAAATTTCATCCACCAATAATACTGGATGTTATACAGTCAAACCTGTGTAAGCGGTCACCTCTGTCAAGCAGCCACTTGTCTTAAGCAGCCGTATGTGCTATTTCCCATTTCTATGCGTTCAAAAGGCCACTTTTGCTTCCTCCATTGACGAGCTGCTCAAGGTTTGACTGTATATAAACCCTTTGGAAATATATTTTGCAAGAGTATTGTAATTTTCATCGTAAAATACATGCATGGTACATATACATTCTAATTTTGATTTCGAAGCTGCTCCTTTCGAAATGGTCTGATTTTCATTATGGCGTCATTGTTTTAATCAGACAATGCTATTTTCTTTTGTTTTTAAAGTTCAGCATTCATTAGTGTATATTTATATACATGTCACAAAACACAAAATTAAAACACATTTATAAGTTGATAACAAATCTAATTGGACAATTATGTAACTTAAAACAGACAATTTACCTGACATAAATCAACTTTAACAATATTTTATTCTGTTTGTAGTCTGGTACAACTAATGGTAACACGTCACCAGACTGTACAGTGGCTGCATTATGATGACAAGTAATACGGCCACTTTACATTATTGATGTCCGTTGAATATGCATTTACCATTTTTGCAGGAGTGAATAACAATGGCGCAGGGGTAGCAGCCATGTTAGAGGTTGCTAGGCAACTGACACAGCCGACCCTGGAAGGCACGCCCAGAAAACACACCATATTATTTGTCTCTTTTGATCTGGAAGAATACGGTATATATATTATTTCACCTTTTCTCTCTTTCTTTCACTATCTCTCTCGCTTTTTTCTCTCACTCTCTCCTACGTTTATATAATTTATCGTTGTGGAGATTCCTTAAGTGTATAAACAAGGAAGCGGGTAGCATATTTCATTAAAGAAAAAAGTAGGTCTTCTGACTGGAAGTCGGGGGCATGCACAGCATACACGACAGTGCTGGAAACGTAAAACATACACACTTAAAAAAATTGCAGACATATGACTATATCTAATCTATATATCATACCAAAAGAGACGGCATGAAATGATTTATTTGTAAATGATATATAAATTAAATCACTAGACAACCACAACCCCACGTTTAACAGGTATCCAAATATTTTCTTGATATTTACGTGTTACGACTCAGCAACTTTGCATGTTATACTTGTTGTTCTCATAGCGTCATTACTTAAGAATATAATGATATCAATGTTGTATTGTAACATATTACATAGCATATACCATCACAATACACAACATCACATAACACCACGTAAGATCACGTAACACAACACACCACATCACGAAACATTACATAACATCACATAACATCACGTAACACATCACATCACATCACATCATATAACATCACGTTACATCACATCACATAACATCACACACCACATAACATCACGTTAAATCACACGTCACATAAAATCACATCCGCCACATCGCGTAACATCACATAACATTACACAATATCATGCAACACATCACATCATATTACATCATATAACATCACGTAACATCACATAACATCGCACAACCTCACGTAACACATCACATCACATCATATAACATAACGTCACACCACAAATCACATCACGTTACGTAACACCATTTAACATCACACATAATATAACATCACGTCACTTCACATAACTTCATATAACACCTCACATCACGTAACATCACACAACATCACGTTACACATCACATCTCATCACATTACACCACATAACATCACATAACACATCACCTCACGTAACACATCACATAACAACACGTTACATAGCACATCACGTCACGTAACACATCACATAGCATATCGCATCACATCACGTAACACATCAAATCACGTAACACCTCACATCACGTATCACATCACGTAACACATCACATAACACATCACATAACACATAACATCACATAACACATCACATCACGTAACACGTCACGTCACGTATCACATCACGTAACACATCACATCACATCACTTAACACATTACATAACACATAACATCACGTAACACATTACATCACATAACGTAACACATCACATCTCGTAACACATCACATCATGTAACACATCACATCACGTAACACATTACATCACGTAACACATCACATCACGTAACACATTACATCACATAACGTAACACGTCACATCACGTAACACATCACATCACACAAAAATGTCAGATCCTTTATTCTAGACTTAGATGAATTACATCTAAAATACAAGCAATGAAACCAACTATTATTGCTTGCAACAAACACTCAAATTATTTTATCATATAAAATGTGAACACTACACAATATTCATACACAATATTCATTTACAATTGTATACCAGTACAAATTGTCCAGCACGAGACGTAGCATTGTAAGAACACCTCTACCAAACCTGCATAAAGATAAACAATATAAACAATAATCACAACAGTTACTACAAAACGTTCATACAGAAATAATGACACCAGGGATCACCACCTTTGAATGACCCATAGCAATACCGCCATCCTGGGGCTCAAACTTTTACAGATGTACCAACATCGCACGTTCCTCCATCGTTATATCAGGAAACAAGTCAGTGTAGATAAAAGTAGCACTGGCAGATACCAGACCATGCGACTTTTCTCTTACTTACGTGGACGCATTTGCATGTGTTATAAAGGGTAGACTAAAGGTAGTTTCGTATTCGTATTTCGTCTTTAGATATGCAACTAACTCTAGCCATATCAGCTTCCAATACTGAAAAGTCGCGCCACTTGAATATAAAGAAACGAATATCAAACTATGTTTCAACTGCTGTCATAAAGTCACAGGATTTTAATGCAATGGAGGTCAGTGTCAGCACGGTTACTGGATAAGAAATATATTCCAAACACAGGAAGCAGAAGTTACTACAAAGATACAAACACTGCATTAAATAATCATGCAAGGACGCTGTATATCATAATTTACATTTTAGCTTTAATTGGAAGCAAGGCGTTCATTTCATCGTGGTTGTCGCCCTGGGTGAGCACGAACTACGGTCTACCACTAGCGTCTCTGCCGTTCCAGGGGATGGTAATAATGGACGTGATGATGAATTATAACGCGTCGAATAACTCACAAAGCCTGCCTGCAAGGACTCAACAACACGTAAGAACATTGGTTACTTTTCTCGTGTAAACGTTTATGTTAAATATATATATACGAAACCAGTCATTGATTTAGTTGTTCAGTCTGTATAAACCGAATACGCAATTTTGAAACTACGTCATTCTTTTTTTTAGATGGACCCTACCGTATTAGGGGTGACAGCACATTTACCTGTCACATAAATTATGTAATACAGTAGATTTAATATTAATGTGTTACCTGTATTGGTCGAGTCTAACTATAAGTAGAATGACGTAGTTTCACAATACCGTATTCGGTTTATACTTTTCAATCATCACTTGTCACTTTATTTCTATACAAATAACATTTCAGTTGATGGTGTCTGTGTGATTTTGACTGGCTAACCGCTATCGGAATCTGCCGAGGGGTGGACTCCTTCAAAAAGAGTAATACCCATTTGATAACTTTTGTCAATATATAGGTTAAATTTTGTATATTCATGTGTTAGTTTTCCTTTCCTGTTGGCGTCATATATCCATTTTTGTTGGTTCTTTATAAACAACAACAACAACAAATCAATTCATTAAATTGTCGAAATCGCCTGTTTAAATTATTGACTGACTACCAACTGCGTTTGTTCAGGGAGAAGACTGTGTTGACGGTACCTATTCATCGTTTATATCACTTTGTTGTTCAGAGTGGCCATTTAGTTGTTTAGGGACCAATTCAGTTTTCAGCAGTGCAATTTCTGGATGACTGTTAGTTGTTCTTGAGCTGATCATCGCCTTAGTGGCTGAAAGTTCTGGGGTGATGACCCTTGTAATCACTTGTTTTAACGTATTTTATTGCCATATAAACACATATTACAATATATATCATGCATATAAGTAAAATACAATTCAAGACAAAAGGATCTGTTGTCACTGTGTATGCGCGGAATGTAGTCAGTATGGTTATTCTATCAAGTATTAATTGTGTTTGTACTGTCGTGGTGCTAATTAGACACATATATATGTCATGCAATACAGATATGTGATGGTACGCCTTTTGTATGCTACGTTCCGTCTATATTTGCTACTCTAGTTGTTAAAATATACAAAAATAGTTAATAAGTTGTTTCCCGTGACCATTTCAGGGAGTCACCATTTACTAAATTGCTCATAGTCATCTACATTTTCAGTTTTTACAGTCATCGTTAGTTCGTTCAGTCAGAATTCAAGTTGTTGTTCAGTCAAAAATCAAAATTTTTCAGTGACCAATCAATTTCTGCCAAACTGGTTTAACTACGTTTTAGTATTATTTTGAAAATTTGCATTCGGTTTAAAAATTTAAATGGTCCAGTTAATTCCGTGTAATATTCTGAACGGAAAGTCTCTAATCTTCGTTCTCATATTTTTCATGCGTTTTCTTCATTTACCTTGTCTAATGAATGTGTTTGGACAGTTGTGTCTGCCATATGAATGTTTGATCTCCTGATTTTTAATTCTAAGTAATGTTTACAACACATACTCGTTGTTCTTGTTTGTTTTTATTTGAATGATACATGTATAATGTATTGTATTGACTTGTGCTAGAATGAATATGCAGGAACCTACTGCTCTTGGCAGTATAAAGAATAATACACCCAACCGGAGACGTAGCATTCAAAACACACATCCATCAAATCATAAAATGTCACAATAAATACAAAACAGTCACACTGCGTGCGAAACAAAAGGTGAACTGCATTAGAACGGCCAATAACGTGACCGCCACTGGGGCTTGACGGGTGAATCCAGAATTGTTTTTTCTCGTTGTTACATAAGAAAACCAGATAGCGTTAACAAAAGTAACACCACCAGACCATTGTGTTGATAATGTCATAGCACGCGTGCGTAACATCTTTGACGTTGTGTCATAGTGTGTAGAAAAGACTATAAACAATTTAAGATTCCTATCGGATTTTTTAATTAATATTGATTCTTTTACAAGGGGAAAACAACGAAACTTCCGTAAAAGACGTACCACCAGGGGGCGCTGTTAACGAGAAAATGCAGTACTGTATTAAAAAAAAATAAAGCTGAAACGAAAACTGAGACTTCATAGATAAATTGTATCGATGTTTAATACATTACGCGAGATTACATTTAATCAATGTCATAGTTTATTTTTGGTTTAAATCATATATAGAACGTGTAGCTTTAAGTAAACTAAGTTTTGGTAACTAACACAGTGTACCGATTTCACACTAATCATGATTGTATCCGATATAGCAATAGTTCAAATTCAGGTATATCATTACTTTTAAATAATATTTAAATTTCTTTTAGTTTCCTGAAGTATATGGAAATGTGGCTAAAGACAACTACCGTGGCGATTTTCTGGCTTTAATATACCGTAACAAAACAACAGATAACGCCCTTGCAACTACACTAGAATCATCCTGGGCTGCTGAAACACGACCACTGTTTGAACTGGAGTCTTTCCATTTGCCATTTACTAATGTATCTTCCGAGCTGGCGACCAATTTTTCGCTATATATGAGGAGTGACCATCGTAGTTTCTGGAACGCCGACATCCCGGCAATATTCCTCACGGATATGGGTATGTCGTATTGATCAATTATAACGTAATACCTCAGTAGTTTTTGGAACGCCGACATCTCGGCAATATTCCTCACTGATATGGGTATGCTGTATTGACTAATTATAACGTAATACATCAGTAGTTTCTGAAACGCCGACATCTCGGCAATATTCTTCACTGATATGGGTATGTCGTATTGACTAACGTAATACCTCGGTAGTTACTGGAACGCCGACATCCCGGTAATATTCCTAACTGGTATGTCGTATTGACTGATTTAACATCTTAGTAGTTTTGTTTACGTCACAATCAATCAAAGGCATAAGGTTATGACAAAAAAGATGATCCAGAATGTGCAGTTTTAACAATTCCATTTCTCCATAACTCCATTTCTATTTTCCGTTAATAGTTGGAGTTACAGTTGCACGTAGTTTATAACTGTTGTAATTGAATACTGAACATGTTGAGAAAAAATATTTTGAATGTTCTTGTTATTTTCTTACGCTGTATATTCTTTTGTTTTGTTCACATATTTTAATTGCGTTACTGAATAATAGGAAGTTGTGAAAGTTATATATGCAACTATGCTGGTTCCTGTCTTTAAAAGAAGTTGAAAGAAGGAATATTCGTCTGGTGCCCGCTTCACTAACCTTGCGTTAATGAATCACCTATGGTTTGTTCATTGTTTGTGTGAACATTTTAGCCTTGCGAAGATTAGGGAAACGAGCCCAAGGTGACAGATGAACATTTTCCTGTATGTTATGTTTCCTGTTCTATTATGAAACAGTGCTACTAGAGATATATTATTTTATCATGTCAAAGCACTCATTTCTGTTGATAATCTGCCTGCCTGATAAACGTAGGTTTATCACGTCAATGTTTATCAGGCACATGACATCATTGTGTATAATTATACATTTTGACCTGAACGGAATCTCTACAGACTGTAACAAAAGTTTGATGGTGATTTTCAGTTTCATAAAAAAGACAAATTAGAAATATTGACATGATAAAGAGAAAACATGTTAGTGTCTGATACTCGGCAAAGCCTCGTCCTGGTTTTTTTTCTAAGCCTTACCTGATAAAGTTGATAATATCAGATACTAACATGGTATTATCTATACAACAATAACCTGTACGTTATGTTGCTTATTCTAGCCTTATATCGAGGTGCTATGAAACAGTGCTACCACAAGCCATGTGATGACCTTGACACTATGTTAACAAACGACAACATCAACTTCCTGGGTAAGACCGCAGACGCTGTTGCCAAGACGATGCACGAGCTTACTGTATATTCTGGTGAGTTGTTCTCAGCAAACGCAATATGCACCCAAACAGTCAAAATCAAGAAAATGTATCTCCAACAGAAAACGTAGCATTTTAAGGAGACATCCGCCTTGGTAGCACACACACATATAATGAACAGATTTTAGTAAACCATGTCTCGGTTCTTCTCAGATTAGGCGCAGGTGTAAATAAATAAAATGTTAGACTAGTTTATACGAATTTATTTCAGCTGAAAGCTTAAATAAACCGCCATCGAATCTGCTTCTTGGATAGAACCACACGTAACAGTGTCGGTGTTTAGACAATCCAGTTTTCACCAGACCTCCAAAAGCAAAACAAATCTTACCACACAGTCCAATGTATTTTAAATAATTAAAAAAAATTAAAAACAACATAATTGATTAAATAATGAATATATATGTTAAATTTCTTTAAAAAACATGAGATATGGGTTAGGGTTATATATTTAGATATATAGTCAAGTTTACCAACTTGACGATTGGGTACGGTTATACCAAATCATTTCACTCAACTGTTTCACTGATCAAATTAAGAGATTTATCCACGAACCTGAGATGGTTAATACTTCAAATGATTGTAGCTTCCGGAACCGAAAACAAAACAATTCCCTTTAACCGTTTGTTCATGGTTAGTCGAAATACATAAAAAAATCCAACATTAACCGTGGATCGGGAAACCATTGAAAGACACAAATTCCAGTATAACCACCATTTGTCAATAATTTTCCAAATTTTCCTGTATCTGCAAGTTAAAAACTAAACTTTGGTGTAATTAGAAGTTATTTAATAGCACAACCAACTTCACCTCGCTGTATTCGTTGAACAATAGTCGTTTTACAAGTTATTATGAAAATCATCGGAATTTATTCTTTGCTGACATAAAATACAGGTTTGTATACGGTGTCTGCACTGACTCAATGGTGATCACTGTAAACCAGCCCCTGTTTAAGAAATGTCGATGTATTTAATAAAATCATGAATGACGACAGTTCAGCGAATACAGCGATTTAAGGCGGATAATACACTCGGGGACCTTGAAAACGGGCCACCTGGATACTAGTAATTTTAGTGCAGGAAATGTCATCCGATTTCAAAGAAAGTTTGTATACGTTAAGAGTGTCATCTCTGTCTTCTACTGTCTAAATTTCATGACTGAGACTTCAATTTTTGATGCATTTTTTCCATTTTTTGAAGCTACCCACAAAAGTGACAAATCACAGGCGTTCATGGTTCATACAATGACATTTTCTGCACTGAACTTACCAGTTTGTAAGTGGTGCGTTTTTAAAATCTCTGAGTGTACTATCAAATACGTTCCATTCATATTTAAGTTTTGTTATCAAAGTTACATTTATTTAAATTATATTAATTCGAATTATTTTTATATATAATATAACAATATCAATAATAATATTGTATAGCAGTGTCATTTTACCATTTTTACCATTCCTTTATTATATCACTAATTTTTATTTTCAGCCTATGAGCAATACCAGGCTGGGTATTTTGGCGATTTGTGGTCGTATCTCTTCATGGACGACCTATTTTAACCTCTGAGCCATTTGTATGCCATATACAATATTACACTTGTTATAAAAAGTGGGATATGTAAATAAAGATATTCACCTTTAAATTTTCATTATCGTCTGTTTGTTAGAATTGGCCAGGGCTAATTTAAACAGTGTATCCAATAATATATCAAATATGATTCGTACATTTGATATTCCGGACAACGGAAACGATCTGATTTGAGCGCAGCCATATTTTAAATCCAGCCAATCAGAACTGTGACTTTAACATAGATATTCCGGACAATCATAACTGTGAATATAACATAGCTATTCCGGACAATAAGAACTGTGACTATAACATAGCTATTCCGGACAATAAGAACTGTGACTTTAACATAGATATTCCGGACAATCAGTACTGTGAATATAACATAGATATTCCGGACAATAAGAACTGTGACTATAACATAGATATTCCAGACAATCAGAACTGTGACTATAACATAGATATTCCGGATAATAAGAAATGTGACTATAACATAGATATTCTGGACAATAAGAAATGTGACTATAACATAGCTATTCCGGACAATAAGAAATGTGACTATAACATAGATATTCCGGACAATCAGAACTGTGACTATAACATAGATATTCCGGACAATCAGTACTGTGACTATAACATAGATATTCCGGACAATCAAAACTGTGACTATAACATAGATATTCTGGACAATCAGAAATGTGACTATAACATAGATATTCCGGACAATGAGAAATGTGGCTATAACATAGATATTCCGGACAATCAGAACTGTGACTATAACATAGATATTCCGGACAATCAGAACTGTGACTATAACACAGATATTCCGGACAATCAGTACTGTGACTATAACATAGATATTCCGGACAATCAGAACTGTGACTATAACATAGCTATTCCGGACAATAAGAAATGTGACTATAACATAGGTATTCCGACAAACAGAACTGTGACTATAACATAGATATTCCGGACAATCAGTTCTGTGACTATAACATAGATATTCCGGACAATCAAAACTGTGACTATAACATAGATATTCTGGACAATCAGAAATGTGACTATAACATAGATATTCCGGACAATGAGAAATGTGGCTATAACATAGATATTCCGGACAATCAGAACTGTGACTATAACATAGATATTCCGGACAATCAGAACTGTGACTATAACACAGATATTCCGGACAATCAGTACTGTGACTATAACATAGATATTCTGGACAATCAGAACTGTGACTATAACATAGATATTTCGGATAATAAGAAATGTGACTATAACATAGATATTCCGAACAATAAGAAATGTGACTATAATAAGCTATTCCAGACAATCAGAACTATGACTCAAACATAGATATTTCGGACAATAAGAAATGTGACTATAACATAGATATTCCGGATAATAAGAAATGTGACTATAACATAGATATTCCGAACAATAAGAAATGTGACTATAACATAGGTATTCCGGACAATCAGAACTATGACTCAAACATAGATATTTCGGACAATAAAAAATGTGACTATAACATAGATATTCCGGACAATAATAAATGTGACTATAACATAGATATTCCGGATAATAAGAAATGTGACTATAACATAGATATTCCGAACAATAACAAATGTGACTATAACATAAGTATTCCGGACAATCAGAACTGTGACTCAAACATAGATATTTCGGACAATAAGAAATGTGACTATAACATAGATATTCCGGACAATAAGAAATGTGACTATAACATAGATATTCCGGATAATAAGAAATGTTACTATAACATAGATATTCCGAACAATAAGAAATGTGACTATAACATAGATATTCCGGACAATCAGAACTGTGACTATAACATAGATATTCCGGACAATAAGAACTGTGACTATAACATAGATATCCCGGACAATCAGAACTGTGACTATAACATAGATATTCCGGACAATCAGAACTGTGACTATAACATAGATATTCCGGACAAACAGAACTGTGACTAAAACATAGATATTTCGGATAATAAGAAATGTGACTATAATATAGATATTCCGGACAATCAGAACTGTGACTATAACATAGATATTCCGGACAATAAGAAATTTGACTATAACATAGATATTCCAGACAATGAGAGTGTGACTATAACATAGATATTCCAGACATTCAGAAATGTGACTATAACAAAGATATTCCAGACAATCAAAAATGTGACTATAACATTAATATTCCAGACAATCAGAACTGTAACTATAACATAGATATTCCGGACAATCAGAACTGTGACTATAACATAGATATTCCGGACAATAAAAAATGTTACTATAACATAGATATTCCAGACAATCAGAAGTGTGACTATAACATAGATATTCCAGACATTCAGAAGTGTGACTATAACATAGATATTCCAGACATTCAGAAATGTGACTATAACATAGATATTCCAGGTAATCAGAACTATGACTATAACAAAGATATTCCAGACAATCAAAAATGTGACTATAACATAAATATTCCAGACAATCAGAACTGTAACTATAACATAGATATTCCGAACAATAAGAAATATGACTATAACATAGATATTCCGGATAATCAGAACTATGACTCAAACATAGATATTCCGGACAATCAGAACTGTGACTATAACATATATATTCCGGACAACAAGAAATGTGACTATAACATAGATATTCTGGACAATCAGAACTGTGACTATAACATAGATATTCCGGACAATAAGAACTGTGACTATAACAGAGGTATTCCGGACAATCAGAACTGTGACTATAACATAGATATTCCGGACAATCAAAACTGTCACTATAACATAGATATCCCGGACAATCAGAACTGTGACTATATCATAGATATTCCGGACAAACAGAACTGTCACTAAAACATAGATATTCCGGACAATCAGAAATGTGACTATAACATAGATATTTCTGACAATCAGAACTGTGACTATAACATAGATATTCCGGACAATAAGAAATATGACTATAACATAGATATTCCAGACAATCAGAAGTGTAACTATAACATAGATATTCCAGGTAATCAGAACTATGACTATAACAAAGCTATTCCAGACAATCAGAACTGTGACTATAACATAGATATTCCGGACAATCAGAACTGTGACTATAACATAGATATTCCGGAAAATAAGAAACGTGGCTATAACATAGATATTCCAGGCAATCAGAACTGTGACTATAACATAGATATTCCGGACATTAAGAAATAATATAGACATTCAACATGCGGTAAACAGTTGACCACAAGAGGTCAAATACATTCGGAATATTCGAAAACAGATATTTTATATTCACGACACTATTTGACTGCACTAAAATTATAATTATATCAGCTAGAAATATTGTATCAAGTGATAAAGATATTTATGTGTTTAAAATTATACTACGGATATAGGAAGCGTTTAATATGATGGCTGTTCTAACTTAATCCACATTAGGTCATTTAATAATTTAATTAGTCCAATGAATTCATCCTATAGATAAAAACTTATCAGAATATTTAATCACCCTATTCTATTTTAAATACATCATGAGATGCATGCATGTTCAAAGGGCGGTGAAGATAAGAACAAAGGATAAATGACGAGAAATTTTGTTAACAGGACCATTAACAAATATCATACGATTGTGTTTAAAGAACAGAACAGAACAGAACAGAACAGAACAGAACAGAACAGAACACATATTTAGTTCGATTTGTACAAAGTACATTTTAGTAAAACAATACAATTTAAACATTAATCACACATTTAAGTCACATGTAAATCTATGTAGCATGGATATATGGAAATAAAATAGAACTCGTCTTCTAAATCTCTTTTGGTACAACAGTGACAATATCGGTAATTTCTGTGCATTCTGTTTCTAGCATATCTACCAGTATGTAGTAGAAGTTGATGAGCGGAAACTATGAGTATTGCTATAAATAGACGCAAATAATTGGGTAAAATATTGAGATAATTCTCGTATTCCAAATTGTATTTATAATTATTATACAATTCCCGTACACCATGGGTTTTCCTTATTTACAAACAGTCCCTGTAAAACAATCAATAATACCTTTTTTTTATATATACATATATAAAATATTTATTATCAAATGAATATGAATCATACAAAACATTAACTGAAATCACACAAAAGTTTCTTTAAATTCCAACCTAAATCTTAGCCACTTTGTTTCAATATTTAAGAGCATTTTACAATACATACATAGTGAGAAAGATATAAAGGATATCGTCATAGCTCACCATAACTCCTGTAGAACATGATAATATTCTTACATTTAAATATTTTACACCAATTTTAAATCAATATATACTTTCAATTTTCTTAAACTTCGTTACATCGATTTCAGATTTCTGCAGATCACTTTAAAATAAAACCAAAAACAAAAACATTTTTATCGTCATTTCAAAATGTAACATGTTGCACTGAGTAACCCCAGCATAAAAAATGAAAGGTACAGTTGAAAAGCACATTACATTTTAATACATCAGCTAATCGACCCAAACTTACTTTGGGTTTATAACCGCCAATGTATGTTTTACATTAATAATCTGAGAACTCCTCCTATCAGAGATGTTTTTATGCGTTCTATTTATTAAATAAGTGCCTTATGTATGACTGAAGGAGACAGCAGAATGTACATATAACACGTCCATAGCAGTGCAGTTATTATGGGAAACAAGTTTTTCCAACGCCACAACATTTTCGGTTGGATCACGTGCTTGACAGTCCAATTTCAGAAGAGTTTTGACCATAATGTCTTCTTACTTTTATGAGGTCTATTCAGGAATACTATTCTTGTAAATACAGGAAGATTACCAATCAGCCCAGACACACTAGTATTGTGCAATCTTTCTGACATCTGATGGAGAATTCACGCTGAAAAGAAAATATACAAGTAATCAGTAACTATAAAGCAAGAATAGTCTTAGTACTAAATATACAGTGTTGAAATAATGAGCGAAATCACACTGGGAAATTGTGTTATGGTGAATTGAAACTGATCATAAAATATGATAAACAGATTTATGATATATAGATTTTTGACAAGTATTTTAAATAAAGTAGTAACTATGTATATAAAACCATAAACTATAGGAACTTTGCTGACACATAAAACTAAATCACTATACAACTATAACACACCTGCAGGACACTGGAGCACTGAATGGAATATAATCAGACACATTGTCTGGTACATCGTTGTCTGAGGTACATGAATCATTGTTGTCCATAATCACTGGTTCTTCTGACAACGGCAAACTGCAACAGTAAATAAGGTCTTATTAAACAATGCATTTTTATTTGATATCACATTTTTCCTCATGTGTAAACAATATCTACTATATATATATATATGCATAATGCATTTTCATGATTATTAATTCCCTGGTGCATTATTTAAAAAAAATATTTTCTGAGACCTCTAAAATAAAATCAACATGATGTTATTAAAACATGTGATTTTATTCAATAGAAGTCTAAAATAAGAATATTTATTCAATACTGAGATAAAACTATTATAGATAATTATTTGTGAATAACCAAGACATAAATGTACAGACCAGACTACGGCGAGCGCGCCTAGCTACAATGCAAACTATAGACACAATATATCAAGGCCTCTGCCAAACCAATACATTTGGTGTCGACCATGACTTATATACTATGGATTTACATGCAACACATCTGGACAATTTACATACATGAAGTGATAGCTTTATATGAGTAAGATCCAGTTAAGGATTCATGATATATATATCTATATTTCTATTACAACTTGTTACACACCATCTGCTGATTTTTTGTTTGTAATTTTTAGCCAATATTCTGAAAATATCTCATATTTTAATTGTTTGGTGTTTGCAAAATCTGAATTATTCCTGTCAAATATTTAGTGTACTTAGTATCCACTTGGTGTGGAACGAAAGTGTCATTGTCAACCCAATCAAATAATATCACTTATACAGATAACATAGGTGACCTGTTATACAAAATAACATGGCTATCAACCTTGTTCCGAATCATAGCCAATCGTAGCCAATCGTAACCAATCATAGTCAACTTACAACAAATCCATGTGAGCGTAATGCCTCTGGAACACGGTACAAATGACTCGAACCACCAGTACATTTTTAAAAAAAATTCAAAGTGGTACCAATGCTAGAACTGTATCATATCTAAATTAAACTTTATTGTTTATAAATATAAATTCTGATTTTCAATTAAAATGTTGTATATTGCCATAAAAAAAACCCAAAAAACTCTCACTCAATGTTCAAAGCTTGGAGTTCACAACAAGTTTTCCATTATCAGGTTTATTTCTCCACGATCTTTTTCATATTCCGAACAACGGCAACATTTACAAGTTGTAAGACGAATTTGGACAGTAAAACATCAACCGTAGTACCAAAAATTGTTGTACCATATGTCGTAGTACCATATATTGTAGTACTTTATGTCGTAGTATTATATATTGAAGTACCATATGTCGTAGTACCATATATTGTAGTGCCATATGTCGTAGTGACATGTATTAGAGTACCATATGTCATAGTACCATATTTTGTAGTACCATATGTCGTAATACCATATCTGAAAGTACCATATGTCGTAGTACTATATATTGTAGTACCATATGTCGTAGTACAGTAGATTGTAGTACCATATGTCGTAGTACCATATATTATGATACCATATCTTGTAGTACCATGTATTGTAGTACCATAATTATATCGTAGTACCATATCTTGCAGTACCATATGTGGTACTATTACATGTCCCATTAACATATATCGTAGTGCCATACTTTATTACAATATGTCCTAGTACAATATTTATCATTTGCCGTCGTATCATATGTCGTAGTACCATGTTTTGTAGTACCATATGTCGTAGTACCATATATTGTAGTACAATATGCCGTAGTACCATATATTGTAGTACCATATTTCGTTGTACCATATATTGTAGTGCCATATATCGTAGTACCACATATCACAATATCATAGTTCCATACCTCATTACCATATGTCGTAGTATCATATCATATATCATTAACGTTTGTACCTTGTGTCATAGTACCACATATTATAATATCATAGTCGTAGTATGTTCTATTACCATATTGTGTCGTAATTAGCTGTGTTCGTACCATACCGTTAATCTTTGATAACCAAGTCTGTCATTTCCTTATACTGATTAGAGCCAGGTCTTTTGCCGTTGATATCGTATTCCTGGTTCTGTTCTGTAGGCTGTCTTTCAAGTTCAAATTTCTTTCTACTAATATCTGCATTAAAAGCGGTACGTAAGCAATTTTTCAAGTACATGTATCTGTAATATTGTCTAAAGTATTTTATCGTTTGCACGTATTTCTGATGACAGTTCCTCGGCTGTTTTATTTTTAATATTATCTTACGGTACCCCTCCTGATAAAAAAGTTTTTTCTTCCACCAACTCGCTATGTAAAAATCATATTTAAAATGTCTTTTGTATATTCTACTTGCTCCGTTTTCTCACTAAAGAGAGTTCTTTATAACATTTTAATGAAAATGTGTTTTAGAGCAAAAAATGATGCTTCTTTTTATATCAAATAAAATTAAATGTCTAGCCGCGATGTAACATCTATACAATATTTGACAAAATAAGTTTTAAATTTATCGTATTTTTGACAGTTTGTCTCTGTTGTTGATTGTTAACTTGTATACCTGCTAAAAAATGTTTTTTTTTGTTGAAGAAGGTGTTCAGCAATTCCTCATTTAATCGATGCAGCAGTGCGTGTCAAGGGAAAACCGCGAAACACAGCGGTAAAGACATCGTTAAAATCAGTGAAAATGAACACATGGACATTATTTATTTAATTTCTGGAAACAGTGGTGGAATCTAATCGCAGCTTAACGACTGTTTGAAACAGGTTGTTGTTATATGCCTAGCAAATTAGTGTTTGCCAATGTACCGGAGGCCCCGATGGAAAGAGAGAGAGAGAGAGAGAGAGAGAGAGAGAGAGAGAGAGAGAGAGAGAGAGAGTAAAGACCTTAAGTTATTGTACAAATTCTATAAATATGTATAGCACTCTTTGGAAACCTAATGGCATGTTATTCAAATAAAATAAGCTTGAACTCTGAAAATTGCAGTCGAAACAGTCCCTGGTGTAAGTCACATGACTTTCATTACAGATTATTCTGGTAAACATTTTTGATTCAGGCAGTACATTTATCTATAATTTTCATAATTTTTTAATTGAATTTTTCTCTATAAATCTATAATTCAATGAACTGAGGTTATGTTGTATGTATTAGACATTATTTATCTATGTAAATACTATATAGTTTGTGAAATCAACCCAAAATCGTTTTCATAGACTTAAATAGATCGAATATTCAGAATATAGCATCTAGGAATAATATATATTTTATATACAGATACTGGCTTCCTGTTGATGTTATTGAATCAAAGGTCATCTGTAAAAGGTTTCTGAATGTCGGAGAGGGCTCAGACTATGATTTAGAGTGCACTACTATATAAAATAAGATTTAGAGTGGACTACTATATATACAGAGATTTAGAGTTCACTACTATATATACAGAGATTTAGAGTGCACTACTATATATACTAAGATTAAGATTGCACTACTATATATACACAGAGATTTAGAGTGCATTACCATATATTCTTATAAATTTAGAGTGCACTACTATAAATATTGAGATTTATAGTGCACTACTCTTATACTGACATTTAGAGTGCACTATTATATATAATGAGATTTAGAGTGCACTACTATATATACTTAGATTTAGAGTGCACTATTATATATAATGAGATTTAGAGTGCACTACTATATATACATAGATTTAGAGTGCACTACTATATATACTTAGATTTAGAGTGCACTACTATATATACTTAGATTAAGAGTGCACTACTATATTTAGAGTACACTACTATATGTACGAAGATTTAAAGTGCACTACTACATACAGACCAGACACAAAATCCCACACAGACTCAAAATTTTGTCAAACAAACTCAAAGTGAGACCTTGACCTTCGCAGTACAGGTGTGGGTCTTACGCGCAACATGGCGTTATGTCATGCTGATGAATTGAGCAAAGTGTTTTTAAAATTTATCCATAGGTGACAAAGTTACAGAACGGACACGAAATCTCAAGCAGACTAGAGTGTCATAAAAAAAAGTCAAATTGTGACCTTGACCTTTGAAGTTGGAGTCTGGGTTCATCTTTGCATGACCAAGTTACAGGCCGGACACGATTTAACGTCGTCATGTTATGTTGATCATTAATAACAAGTATTTATAAACTTCATCTATGCATAACAAAGTTACAGACTCAAAGTGTTGTCAAACAAACTTAAAATGTAACCTTGATCTTTGAGGTACAGGTGTGGGTCTTACGCGTGACACGTCGTCATGTCATGCTGATGAATTGAGCCACGTGTTTTTGAAGTTGATCCATAGGTGAAAAAGTTACAGACCGGAAACGAAATCTCAAACAGACTGGAAGTATTGTCAAAGTTAACTTGTGACCTTGAGTGGGAGTCTAGGTGTTACGCGCAAAACGTTGTCATGTTAAGTTGATCATTTGTAGCAGGTATTTAAAAAAATCATCTATGCATGACACAATTACAGGCCAGACCCGAAATCTCACACAGACTCAAGGTGTTGTCAACCAAACTCAAAGTGTGACATTGACCTTTGAGGTATGGGTGTAGGTCTTACACGCGACACGTCATCATGTTATGTTGATCATTTGTAGCAAGTATTAACAAAATCTATCTATGCATGACAAAGTTACAGGCCGGACACGAAATACCGGACGGAAGGACGGACGGATGCTGCGATTACTATATGCCACCCCAAAAACTTGGGTGGGGCATAAAAAACAAAATTAATATCAGAGATAAAAAAAATATCAAAATGTAAATGTTTTGCGAGTTTTGTCATTCAAAGCAACATTGATTATGACCTAATATTTGACAAATTCTATGGTACCCCATTTGACAAACTATTCGTTATTTAGGTGATTTCCTAGAACTGTTCATTAATCAAACAGAATTATGGACGCAAATTTCAAGGCAAATTTAATGCATTACAGCTGTGTTGAGTAATTCTGTGCGTCTGCAAATTCTGCCCATGCAAAGTCACGTAAAATATTATAAAAATCATATTTTAATAAGAGCAGGTGACTATAAGAATCCACCATGAGACAGAAACATCTCGCATGAATGGTCAAAATTACATGCAGCCTTCATCACAAAAATATTATACTTTGTAAATGCATAAACATTTCACACATGTATACACAAAGAAATGGACATTTTTAGTACATACTACTTAAAGTATACGTACCAGAAATTACACACATTGTTTGTTTAAATAATTCATTTCAAATATAATTTTTACCCTGACATTGGTCTTGTAGGTAAGCAAGACGCCATAACTATATGTATACATTGACGTCATTATTCTGACGTAACATCTATATCTCTTTTACTGTTTCCTATGACAAAATCAAGTTTTAAATACTTTCGTAGACGTGAAAATGAAAATATATAAGATTACAATTTATGTATACGAATACAGATTACAAACATTGATTAAGTCCTAGATTTTCATCAGGTTATGTGAGAAAGCTCATATGACATGGAAGATAGAGTTTTCCTCCATGGGGGAAACCCGTATTTTCTATGAGCAGATATGGGAGAAATACATATTGTTTTGAAGTAATGAATGGATATATAACATGTATTGAAACAAACTTTAAACTGACAGAAGTTTTACAGTAGTATGATTTAGTATATACACATGCATGCCTTTAATATTAATAAGGCCAAGAACTTATATAGAGAGGGAACAGTAACTGAATGAGATGTTATGAACGCTTGCGTATCCGCACAAAATCTCGCCAAAATCTCGTTTTCGAATATCACAACTTACAACTTTACTTTTCCGGTGACTTAATTTATATGTCTCTGAGCGAAGAAGCTGGGATACATGTATCTTTACCATTATTAAAGTTTAGTAGACTAGAACAGTTCTATGTATCTACTTATTCCATGATCAAGACCCATGACAAATGTCAAGCGTATAAAACTATTTTATTGACTAGAGAAATAAGAAGAAATATCAATGGTGGTTTTACATTTAAAAAGCCAATCCCCTGGATTACCCTTAAACGTTTTGAGATGTCCCCTTTCTAAAAATTAAATGTTAAAGTCATACCCTAAAACCTCTGGGAGTCAATTCCACACAGAATTTGCAGCTCTCTTTCGTTTCTAAATTAAAATAAACTTTATCCGATGGTCTTGAATAATTCAGCGCTCCCCAATGGTCTCCAATATTTCAGCGCTCCCCGATGGTCTCGAATATTTCAGCGCTACATTCATTAATTATCGAATTGGGTGTAAATAACGGTAACACTGCAGAGGAGATTGGTTTTGCTTTTACCGATATACTGGTATACCCTCAACTTGAGTATTATCACCAGTGGAGTGCTAGAAGAAATTTAGTGAAAAATGAAAAAGATGAGTAAGAGCTGGAGGATTAGTAAAGATAGAAGGAAGTAAAGAGAGACAAACTATGTTATCATCGGTAGGCGGGCCTATGATTATACTAGCTCTAACAGTTCACTCATGCACAAGCTATGTTATCATCTGTAGCCGGGCCAATACTTATACTAGCTCTAACAGTTCACTCATACACAAGCTATGTTATCATCGGTAGCCGGGCCAATACTTATACTAGCTCTAACAGTTCACTCATACACAAGCTATGTTATCATCGATAGGCGGGCCTATACTTATACTAGCTCTAACAGTTCAATCATACACAAGCTATGTTATGACTGATAGGCGGGCCAATCCTATACTAGCTCTAGCCGTTCACTCATACAAAAGCTATGGTTTCATCGGTAGGTGGGCCTATACTTATACACCCTCTATCAGTTCACTCATACACAAGCTATGTTATCATCGGTAGGCGGGCCTATACTTATACACGCTCTATCAATTCACTCATACACAAGCTGTTATCATCGGTTGGCGGGCCTATACTTATACTAGCTCTAACAGTTCACTCATACACAAGCTATGTTATCATCGGTAGGCGGGCCTATACTTATACTAGCTCTAACCGTTCACTCATACACAAGCTATGTTATCACCGGTAGGCGGGCCAATACTTATACTAGCTCTAACCGTTCACTCATACACAAGTTATGTTATCATTAGTAGGCGGGCCAATACTTATACTAGCTCTAACAGTTCACTCATACACAAGCTATGTTATCATCGATAGGCGGGCCTATATTTATATTAGCTCTAACAGTTCACTCATACACAAGCTATGTTATGACCGGTAGGCGGGCCAATACTTACACTAGCTTTAACAGTTCACTCATACACAAGCTATGTTATCATCGGTAGGCGGGCCTATACTTATACTAGCTCTAACAGTTCAATCATACACAAGCTATGTTATCATCGGTAGGCGGGCCAATACTTATACACACTCTAACAGTTCACTCATACACAAGCTATGGTATCATCGGTAGGCGGGCCAATACTTATACACACTCTAACAGTTCACTCATACACAAGCTATGTTATCATCGGTAGGCAGGCCTATACTTATCCACACTCTAACAGTTCACTCATACACAAGCTATGTTATCATCGGTAGGCGGGCCTATACTTATACTAGCTCTAACAGTTCACTCATACACAAGCTATGTTATCATCGGTAAGCGAGCCAATACTTATACTAGCTCTAACAGTTCACTCATACACAAGCTATGTTACCATTGGTAGGCGGGTCTATACTTATACTCATATATATATGTGATTTATGTTTACAATCCTACAGTATGTTCTTTTTATACTTAGAAAATCAAGTTTTTGTTATGCTTATTATTTGGTGTAAAAAGGAGCCATTTTGTGACAAGTTTCTGAATCCATCGATTATCCAAATCTATACTGAACGGGACAGCTAACCTGCCACCCCCAACTTTTGTGTGAAAAGTGCTTTGACTACTCATTTCAGTAATTATGAAACTAATCCAATCACTGTCAAATTTAATAATACAGACTTGGTCATTGCTAGTCTTAATACTATTCTTTCTTATTCAAGTCCAAATTCTAAAGATGTTGCTTTGGTGCTTTTTAAGAAAATGCATAAAATGTCAAATAAAAATATCCCCCAAAATGTCAAATGGCGAGGTAGCTGTTCCGTTGCAGTACATACAATTTGGTATGCGTTCTGGCACTCACATTTTATTGGATCGTTGCACAGTATATAACCATGCTATCTTTAATCAATGCTTGAGATATGGCCATTGAATCATCAAATAGCACTATTTAAACAAGCGCGAACCCTAGTGCCCACAAATTTTTTAGATCTTATTAAAAGTACAAGAATAGATATGCCAGAAAGGTTCTTGAAATGGTCAGCTTATATTCTTAATGTATCAGTAATGTCCATAGGTTTTTTTAAAAGCTGTATTACACATTATGAGCAATTTAATACCAATATCACTGGATCCTCATTGAACTTACATAATATTTTACTGAGACAATGTTGTGAACGGGCATAATGTTGCGGCCTTCTATTACCCAAAACTGCTCAACTTGGCTGGGTCTCTTAGGCACAGGTGAGCGATTTAATATCATCACATCCTCTTGTTGTATTAAAACTGATACTAATTTCTTAAATATGAAGTTTTATGTAATCAATATTTGAACAGTTATGATAGATTTTAATATTGATGTATATCCCTTTAAAACAAATATAAATGTTTATTTATATTGTTATACCAAAATACAAATATTTATATTGTTAGGCCAGTATATAAATATATAATTATATTAAACATGTGAAAATTTGGACATGAAAAAAAGGACGCCGAACACTATTTCATGCAATGTCCTTCTTTTCTGATTGATCGACTTCGTCTTTTTCGTGCTACATGTCACTTTTATCCTTAAATGTTAACACCTTGTTACATGGGAGTGATTATATTGATGTAGAATTTTTATAAAAGTAGATATTTATTAAGTTTTAATATATATACATCACATTGGAATCCTTCATTTAAGGTCAGTATTGGATGCTTGTATTTATAAACTATACAATGACCCCCCAAACCCCCACACACCATCCCATTTATTTTTTCCTTTCTTCCTATATCAATATGTTTAACTGCACTCTTGATTTTTTTTACGTAAAACAATTTGTTGCTGGGAAGGGCCGATTTTACAGTAACATATGTTTTAAGTAGATCTTTTGTAATAAAATTTGATAGACGTTAAATATTGTGATTAAACTTTCAGCATTTCTTAATGAAGGCATTTGACACAGGTTAAATCAAGTTTAAACATATAACATAAATAGAGAATATTACATGAGTGCTCATTTATTATTGAAAACTTTAAAAAAATCTTAAAAGAGTTGGCAAAAATATGTCATGCCAGGCCTTTCCGAGCATCATGTGTCACCAGAAAAAGATTTTTTCCCCCCGAAAATGTCCATCCACCAAAATGTTACAAAATTCAAAAGCGTTTAGCTGAAACAAAGGTCACAAGCAATAGGCTGTAAAGTAGTAATATTAAGGTCGTAAATTAAAGCTTTGGTATTAATAATAATTAATATAGATGAATAATTAATATTATATTATATGTATATACATTCATAAACAAATGGAGATTAATTTTATTGATTCATTTATTGATTCGTTGTTCCAAGTCATTTATTTAAGTGGTATGTTGTTCGTCCATCCATATAGCTTTGAAGAGAAAGATTATAGTGGTTTTCTTCCACAGTGTATCTAACGTACGACCATGCAGGTAAAACAAAATACTCTATACTTTTACATGGTTTTCTCGTATTATTTATTTTACAGAAAAAATAGCACTCAGTCTGTCAAAATAATGTCGTTGTTTTATAGCATAAATGTCTGTATAAAGCAATTATTATAAGAAGAGGTAATAAACTCTATTATTTTTCGCTATTATTATATAATATTATACCAGATATAAGTTTTAAAAGATAATTCATCATAAATAGACGAACGATACAGTTATAATCAATGATTGAAATATTATTCATGAATCATGAACTGGACACCATTTTAAAATAGGTGTTTACCTGAATATAATATATATTTTTACGGTTCAAGGAAGGACGGTTTACTGCTTCTTAATAAAGCAATACCATATTTAGCTAGTTTCTTTCAGCGCAAGTTGCAAGAAGTCTGCTTGGGATTTTCATCGTCAAAGTGTACTTGAAACACTGTGGGGAAACAAACTTTGCAACGTCATAAAAAAATATACACAAATGAGCCGACCACACCAAAAACACCACCGCTTCAGGTAAAAAATGTCTTGTTTCTGTTTTAATATTATTGCAATCGACACGGGATAAAGAGCACCGTACCCGCTAATCAGTAACCATAACAACGGTAGTGTTAGATGTATTGCACCTAGCATACTTTTTTTCTCGAAAACGGAAAATGGTTTAAAAAATTGTAGGAGTACTTCAACTTGCGTATTTCATGAAATAAAGACAAATAAACACAAATTTAA
This sequence comes from Panopea generosa, assembly GCA_029582155.1. Lineage (NCBI taxonomy): Eukaryota > Metazoa > Mollusca > Bivalvia > Adapedonta > Hiatellidae > Panopea > Panopea generosa. Next base: position 69,999,240 of record CM055900.1, read on the forward strand.
TATCAGCGACCTGTATTATTATGAAAAAATGATATATTTTCTCGTCCTTAAGAACGTCCAATGATATTTCAGTAGAAACGGAGAATGGAATGACAATGAGAACGTCCACACTCTGATTTTATATGAATACTTTCACACCCAATGTGTGGGTGTCTTCAAAGAGATGCAAAAAACATGCATCTAAATGACATATACTGTCGAAGGGCATTCTGTTTGCAATTTATCAGTTCCACATCGACACTTTCAAAATGTTCTATTGATAGCGAAGTATATCATATTACGGCTAACTGGAAGACAACAGAAGTAACAACATAATTTGTCAGGTACCTCTCGCAGTTTGAGTACGTTGTACAATGACGACTCGTCTGGATGCTGGAACTCGAGGAACGCTTCTGTTTTTTTCTTCTTGGTGGCTTTTAATAATTGTATGAAGATTAAGATTTGTTGGACATTTATAAGAACATTGATGTATCAATACGTCTATCTCGTGTTTTTTTCATTTGGAGATTACATTGTCTATCCTGAAGCGAAGGTCCATTTTCAAATCCCAGTAAGTCAACATCGCCGGAGTTTTGCGTTAGCCCTTGCTTTATCATTTTATCACCATTAGTCAAACAGGCTGTCCGATGGTTGATATTCTTACTTTTGCTTTCCATTATATCTAAATATATCCCTGGTCTTCTTTCACCATCAACATTAAAATGATCGAACTAAAGAAGGACTGTTGGATATTGAAAACGTTTGATTTAATTGGAGAATGTTTGCTTTAAGTGACTTTTTCCACATGAGCTCTGCTTCATTCTTAAACATTCCCATGAAATAAACAAAACGTCCGCCATGGATTCTCCAACCAAGTTTCCAATTGATTTTTGTTATATGTAAATAGTGCATTCGTGTAGTATTCTGATATTGATACCACTGTACAACATCGATCCGTAAAAGGAAGCAATGGTGGCTGTTGGGAATATCCCTGTAAATGCTGAAAAATGCAATTAAAGCTTCAAGTCGGTTTTCTTCAGACAATCTTTGCATAACGCATGATACTAGCCGTGACATTATTTTAGTTGTATCAGATTGGCCATTACGCGTTTCTGTGTTTTCAGTTTCATTTGTTTCTTCATTTTGTCCATGCTTAAATGGATTTCTGAGATTCACCAGGTCAGTTAATATTCAGTTATAGCGGTATTATCATTTGAACTTTGTGAATTAGTATTTTCTGTAAATGGTAATTCCCGTGTAGTGCACAATAATAACTTAAAGTATTTCACATAAACTGACAGTGGCGTGTTTCTTTTGAATTCGAATTCAGATTTATCATTTGTTTTACGTTCAGTGTTTCCGCCTTCTACTTCGTTCCAGCTCAAAAAGGTGTAGTCAGAATTTTCAGATTCCTGTCTAGTTTCGCTGTGTATCTTAGTAAAATTCTCAAAGGATTGGGGCATATGTCAACAGAATTGTTTGAAATTTCATTTGGTCCAATTTCATTCGTGTCCATTCTGGCAAATAAAGAGCGTACAAAATTCTGTTTAAATTGTTTTGATCATGGAAACGCTCGGTATAAAGTTGATCCAAATTGAGTTGGCGATTTAAACGGGGATTCTTCTCTTTCTGGCTTTTTAGAAGTAAATATGATTTTTACTATAAAAATGTTGTGTAAAGCCATTTTGTCAGGGCAGCATACTGATATTTCAATTTTTGAAGACTTTGCCTTTTTGTCTGTGGAGGTTGAGGTTGGATATCAGCTTTTCTCATTGTCAACAAACTAAAACACATAAACCATTGGAATATGTTTATAATGAAAAACTGAAATATACACTAAACAGAAATAATTTCTCTTAATCATTAAATCATTAATTTTGCAGTTTCTATTTCAAGATGTTCCCAAAATAGTAACCGTCTTATTTAATGTTCCCTTTTAGTATTTCATTAAACAAGGGCAGTAAAATTTCAGATTCGCTTATTAACATTCCCAACAAAACAGTAAAAGGGCATAAAATTAGAGCAGCGATCAATTATACAAGGTCAACATTTTAATCTCAATTAACAAAGGGATAAACAGAAACTATGTCCGTCTTCAAAGGTTAGGCTATCCATTCCAATAGTGTACATTGTATACACGTATATTGCATTGAAATTTTGGACAAAAAAATAAATGCTTATTTTAGATTCACCAAGGAGTTATTACATGTATTTAATGTCGAATATCTACAGAACTCTTGCAATATCCTTTTGATAGTTGTGCTTCTGATAGATTTTCCATGCATCGCCCATTTTCGGAACTTCTTTTCATTATGTTTATTTATTCGAGTTCGAGATATGCTGAAAGATTAAATAAACTCCAATTTATCTAAGAATGACTTATTGGAAGCGTCGAAATGGAACTGATAAATTACAGACTTCCCTTCGACATTATATGTCATTTAACTGCATGCTTTTTGCATCTCTTTGAAAACACCTACACAATGGGTGTAGAAGTACTCATGTAAAATCAGAGTGTAGAAGTTCTCATTATCATTTCATTTGCCGTTTCTACTGAAATATCATCGGACGTTCTTTAAGACACGAAAATATATCACTTTTTCATAATGATACAAGGCACTGATATTAGACTTTTCTTCGTTTGTCTTAATTTCATGAAAATATGCCCAAATTCTATTTCTTTTTCAATGGGATGTGGAAGTACTCTTTCAAATTTTTAAAACTTTTTCCGTTTTCAGGAAAAAAGTTTGCTATGGTAATAAAATCTAATACTACCGCGGTTAAGCTGATTGTTGGGTGGGTACGGTGCTCTTTATCCCGTGCCGATTGTTATAATAACAAAAAAGAAACAAGACATTTCTTACCTGAAGCGGTGGTATTTTTGTTGTGGTCAGCTCATTTGTGTACATTTTTGATGACGTTGCAAAGTTTTTTTCCCGACCGTGTGAAACCTCGGAGGAGCTTAATTGCGTTGGGGGAGAGTGCACTGCGACAAAGATTCTTTCTAGCGATAGACTTTGGGAAGGCTTGTGTTTGAAACTCATAGGAATATTTATTGTGCTGGAACTGGGGATTGTTTCATGCACAATAGTTTAGTCTGGTGCTTTAGTTTGAAACCGTTCTCAAACAACAGGTTAGCTTTGTGCTGGAACTTGGTTTTTATCTTAGTTCGAAGACGTAGGTTTGGAACAGTCTCAAAAACGTATAAGTGTATATTTGTGCTGGAACTGAGCATCGTTCCAAGCATACAGTTTTGTTATTAGTTTGAAACCGTCCTCAAACAATAGCTTTATTTACGTGCTGAAACTTGTATTTGTTTCATGCGCTTTCGTTTAGTTTGAAGATTAAGGTTTGAAACAGTCTTCAAACACATAGGTGTACTTTTATGCTGGATGAACAGTGTTCCAGAACTACAGTTTTGGTTTGAGTTGAAACAAGTCTCAAACGTTTGCTGTCCAGACACGTTGTCTGAACAGCTGGTCTCATTAAAATAGTGTTGAACAACAGTTAGTTCAACTCTATAAGGTTTGAAACAATATACTGTATATAGTTAATTGGTATGATTATTTGTCTGTATGATTTCTAAATATTAGAATAATTTTATTATTGTGTTTGTTTCATTGAAGTTTACTAATCATAAGGCAAGAAGACTGAGGAAAATTTATATATTATATAGTTTGAACAAAATTGTTGAACAAAGTTTCAAGCTAGGCTGTTTAACAGCTTAATCCAGTGAAGACACAGTCGCCTTACAGAAGATCCCGATTTAGTTCAAGATACTCACTCAACATCTTGACCCAGTCATTTGTTAGTCTATTTTCTTCGATGTTTTATGATCACTAAGATCTCACCGCCGATGACACGGGTTCGAGCTCAGGTCAGACCAATAACATCATGTGAAAAAGCTAACTAGTCACTCGTGCTTTTATTCAGATTCATCCTGAGGTGTTCATCCACCATTAAAACTTCATATTCCATACAAGTTTACATATATAGCATAAACTGTGTTGAAAAATTCATTATTGATATAATTTTTCTTTTATAGAATACCGTTTATTTCAATCTAATTACATGTATGTCAATTTTCTTTTGTTCTTATTGACATGCCGACGATCGTGTCGCTGTTACATGTAGCAGACTACCGTTTATTTCAATCTAATTATGTCAATGTACTTTTGTTCAGATTGCCATGCCGAAGATCGTGTCGCTGTTACATGTAGCAGAATACCGTTTATTTCAATCAAATTACGTCAATGTTCTTTTGTTCAGATTGTCATGCCGAAGATCGTGTCGCTGTTACATGTAGCAGAATACCGTTTATTTCAATTTAATTACGTCAATGTTCTTTTGTTCAGATTGTCATCCAGAAGATCGTGTCGCTGTTACATGTAGCAGAATACCGTTTATTTCTATCTAATTACGTCAATGTTCTTTTGTTCAGATTGCCATGCCGGAGATCGTGTCGCTGTTGCATGTAGCAGAATAACATTATACCAGTCTAATAACGTCAATGTTCTTTTGTTCAGATTGCCATGCCGAAGATCGTATGGTTGTTACATGTAGCAGAATACCGTTATACCAGTCTTATTACGTCAATGTTCTCTTGTTCAGATTGTCATGCCGAAGATCGTGTCGCTGTTACATGTAGCAGAATACCGTTTATTTCAATCTAATTACGCTAATGTTCTCTTGTTCAGATTGTCATGCCGAAGATCGTGTCGCTGTTACATGTAACAGAATACCGTTTATTTCAATCTAATTACGTCAATGTTCTTTTGTTCTTATTGACATGCCGGAGATCGTGTCGCTGTCACATGTAGCAGAATAACGTTACACCAGTCTAATAAAGTCAATGTTCTTTTGTTCAGATTGTCATCCAGAAGATCGTGTCGCTGTTACATGTAGCAGAATACCGTTTATTTCTATCTAATTACGTCAATGTTCTTTTGTTCAGATTGCCATGCCGGAGATCGTGTCGCTGTTGCATGTAGCAGAATAACATTATACCAGTCTAATAACGTCAATGTTCTTTTGTTCAGATTGCCATGCCGAAGATCGTATGGTTGTTACATGTAGCAGAATACCGTTATACCAGTCTTATTACGTCAATGTTCTTTTGTTCAGATTGTCATGCCGAAGATCGTGTCGCTGTTACATGTAGCAGAATACCGTTTATTTCAATCTAATTACGCTAATGTTCTCTTGTTCAGATTGTCATGCCGAAGATCGTGTCGCTGTTACATGTAACAGAATACCGTTTATTTCAATCTAATTACGTCAATGTTCTTTTGTTCTTATTGACATGCCGGAGATCGTGTCGCTGTCACATGTAGCAGAATAACGTTACACCAGTCTAATTAAGTCAATGTTCTTTTGTTCTCATTGCCATGCCGAAGATCGTGCCCTGTTAAATGTAGCAGAATACCGTTTATTTCAATAATTACGTCAATGTTCTTTTGTTCAGATTGCCTTGCCAAAGATGTGTCGCTGTTACATGTAGCAGAATACCGTTTATTTCAATCTAATTACGTCAATGTTCTTTTGTTCAGATTGCCTTGGCGAAGATCGTGTCGTTGTGACATGTAGCAGATTACCGTTTATTTCAATGTAATTACTACAATCTTTTTTTTATTCTTATTGACATGCCGGAGAATGTGTCGCTGTTGCATGTAGCAGAATACAGTTTATTTCAATCTAATTACATCAATGTTCATTTGTTCAGATTGCCTCGCCGAAGATCGTGTCGCTGTTACATGTAGCAGAAAACCGTTTATTTCAGTCTAAATACGTCAATGATTTTTTGTTCGGATTGCCATGCTGAAAATCGTGTTGTTGTTGTTACTTGCAACATAATACCGTTTATTTCAATCTAATTACGTCAATGTATTTCTGTTCAGATTGTCATGCCGAAGATAGTGTCGCTGTAACATGTAGCAGAATACCGTTTATTTCAATCTAATTACGTCAATGTTCTTTTGTTCAGATTGCCATGCCGAAGATCGTGTCGCTGTTACATTTAGCAGAAAACCGTTTATTTCAATCTAATTACGTCAATGTTCCTTTGTTCAGATTGCCATGCCGAAGATCATGTATTTGTTACATGTAGCAGAATACCGTTTATTTCAGTCTTATTCCGTCAATGTTCCTTTGTTCAGATTGCCATGCCGAAGATCGTGTCGCTGTTACATGTAGCAGAATACCGTTTATTTTTATCTAATTACGTCAATGTTCCTTTGTTAAGATTGCCATGCCGAAGATCGTGTCGCTGTTACATGTAGCAGAATACCGTTTATTTTAATCTAATTTCGTTAATATTCTTTAGTTCAGATTGTCATGCCGAAGATCGTGTCGCTGTTACATGTAGCAGAATACCGTTTATTTCAGTCTAATTACGTCAATGTTCTTTTGTTCAGATTGTCATGCCGAAGATCGTGTTGCGGTTACATGTAGCAGAATACAATTTATTTCAGTCTAAATACGTCAATCATTTTTTGTTCAGATTGCCATGCCGAAGATCGTGTCGTTGTTACATGTAGCAGAATACCGTTTATTTCAATCTAATTACGTCAATGTTCTTTTGTTCAAATTGTCATGCCGAAGATAGTGTCGCTGTAACATGTAGCAGAATACCGTTTATTTCAGTCTAATTACGTCAATGTTCTTTTGTTCAGATTGCCATGCCGAAGATCGTGTCGCTGTTACATTTAGCAGAAAACCGTTTATTTCAATCTAATTACGTCAATGTTCCTTTGTTCAGATTGCCATGCCGAAGATCGTGTATTTGTAACATGTAGCAGAATACCGTTTATTTCTATCTAATAACGTTCATGTTCCTTTGTTCAGATTGCCATGCCGAAGATCGTGTCGCTGTTACCAGTAGCAGAATACCGTTTATTTTAATCTAATTTCGTTAATATTCTTTAGTTCAGATTGTCATGCCGAAGATCGTGTCGCTGTTACATGTAGCAGAATACCGTTTATTTCAGTCTAATTACGTCAATGTTCTTTTGTTCAGACTGTCATGCCGTAGATCGTGTCGCTGTTACATGTAGCAGAATACTGTTTATTTCAATCTAATTATGTCAATGTTCTTTTGTTTAGATTGCCATGCCGAAGATCGTGTCGCTGTTACATGTAGAAGAATACCGTTTATTTCAATCTAATTACGTCAATGTTCTTTTGTTCAGATTGTCATGCCGAAGATCGTGTCGCTGTTACATGTAGAAGAATACCGTTTATTTCAATCTAATTACGTCAATGTTCTTTTGTTCAGACTGTCATGCCGAAGATCGTGTCGCTGTTACATGTAGAAGAATACCGTTTATTTCAATCTAATTACGTCAATGTTCTTTTGTTCAGATTGTCATGCCGAAGATCGTGTTGCGGTTACATGTAGCAGAATACAATTTATTTCAGTCTAAATACGTCAATCATTTTTTGTTCAGATTGCCATGCCGAAGATCGTGTCGTTGTTACATGTAGCAGAATACCGTTTATTTCAATCTAATTACGTCAATGTTCTTTTGTTCAAATTGTCATGCCGAAGATAGTGTCGCTGTAACATGTAGCAGAATACCGTTTATTTCAGTCTAATTACGTCAATGTTCTTTTGTTCAGATTGCCATGCCGAAGATCGTGTCGCTGTTACATTTAGCAGAAAACCGTTTATTTCAATCTAATTACGTCAATGTTCCTTTGTTCAGATTGCCATGCCGAAGATCGTGTATTTGTAACATGTAGCAGAATACCGTTTATTTCTATCTAATAACGTTCATGTTCCTTTGTTCAGATTGCCATGCCGAAGATCGTGTCGCTGTTACAAGTAGCAGAATACCGTTTATTTTAATCTAATTTCGTTAATATTCTTTAGTTCAGATTGTCATGCCGAAGATCGTGTCGCTGTTACATGTAGCAGAATACCGTTTATTTCAGTCTAATTACGTCAATGTTCTTTTGTTCAGACTGTCATGCCGTAGATCGTGTCGCTGTTACATGTAGCAGAATACCGTTTATTTCAATCTAATTATGTCAATGTTCTTTTGTTTAGATTGCCATGCCGAAGATCGTGTCGCTGTTACATGTAGAAGAATACCGTTTATTTCAATCTAATTACGTCAATGTTCTTTTGTTCAGATTGTCATGCCGAAGATCGTGTCGCTGTTACATGTAGAAGAATACCGTTTATTTCAATCTAATTACGTCAATGTTCTTTTGTTCAGACTGTCATGCCGAAGATCGTGTTGCTGTTACATGTAGAAGAATACCGTTTATTTCAATCTAATTATGTCAATGTTCTTTTGTTTAGATTGCCATGCCGAAGATCGTGTCGCTGTTACATGTAGAAGAATACCGTTTATTTCAATCTAATTACGTCAATGTTCTTTTGTTCAGATTGTCATGCCGAAGATCGTGTCGCTGTTACATTAGCAGAATACCGTTTATTTCTATCTAATTACGTCAATGTTCTTTTGTTCAGATTGTCATGCCGAAGATCGTGTCGCTGTTACATGTAGCAGAATACCGTTTATTTCTATCTAATTAAGTCAATGTTCTTTTGTTCAGATTGTCATGCCGAAGATCGTGTCGCTGTTACATGTAGCAGAATACCGTTTATTTCTATCTAATTACGTCAATGTTCTTTTGTTCAGATTGTCATGCCAAAGATCGTGTCGCTGTTACATGTAGCAGAATACCGTTTATTTCAATCTAATTACGTCAATGTTCTTTTGTTCAGATTGTCATGCCGAAGATCGTGTCGCTGTTACATGTAGCAGAATACCGTTTATTTCTATCTAATTACGTCAATGTTCTTTTGTTCAGATTGTCATGCCGAAGATCGTGTCGCTGTTACATGTAGCAGAATACCGTTTATTTCTATCTAATTACGTCAATGTTCTTTTGTTCAGATTGTCATTCAGAAGATCGTGTCGCTGTTACATGTAGCAGAATACCGTTTATTTTATCTAATTACGTCAATATTTTTTTGTTCAGATTGCCATGCCGAAGATCGTGTCGCTGTTACATGTAACAGAATACCGTTTATTTATATCTAATTACGTCAATGTTCCTTTGTTCAGATTGCCATGCCGAAGATCGTGTCGCTGTTACATGTAGCAGAATACCGTTTATTTCAATCTAATTACGTCAATGTTCCTTTGTTAAGATTGTCATGCCGAAGATCGCGTCGCTGTTACAAGTAGCAGAATATCGTTTATTTTAATCTTATTTCGTTAATATTATTTTGTTCTTATTGACATGCCGAAGACCGTGTTGCTGTTACATGTATCAGAAAACCGTTTATTTCAGTCTAATTTTGTCAATGTTCCTTTGTTCAGATCGTCATGTCGAAGATCGTTTCGCTGTTACATGTAGCAGAATACCGTTTATTTCAATCTAATTACGTCAATGTTCTTTTGTTCAGATTGTCATGCCGATGATCGTGTCACTGTTACATGTAGCAGAACACCGTTTATTTCAATATAACTACGTCAATAATCTTTTGTTCAGATTGTCATTCAGAAGATCGTGTCGCTGTTACATGTAGCAGAATACCGTTTATTTCTATCTAATTACGTCAATGTTCTTTTGTTCAGATTGCCATGCCAAAGATCGTGTCGCTGTTACATGTAGCAGAATACCGTTTATTTCAGTCTAATTACTTCAATGTTCTTTTGTTCAGATTGTCATGCCGAAGATCGTGTTGCTGTTACATGTAGCAGAATACCGTTTATTTCAATCTAATTACGTCAATGTTCTTTTGTTCAGATTGCCATGCCGAAGATCGTGTCGCTGTTACATGTAGCAGAATACCGTTTATTTCAATCTAATTACGTCAATGTTCTTTTGTTCAGATTGTCATTCAGAAGATCGTGTCGCTGTTACATGTAGCAGAATACCGTTTATTTCTATCTAATTACGTCAATGTGCTTTTGTTCAGATTGCCATGCCGATGATCGTGTCGCTGTTTCATGTAGCAGAATACCGTTTATTTCAATCTAATTACGTCAATGTTCCTTTGTTAAGATTGCCATGCCGAAGATCGTGTCGCTGTTACAAGTAGCAGAAAACCGTTTATTTTAATCTTATTTCGTTAATATTATTTTGTTTAGATTGACATGCCGAAGATCGTGTCGCTGTTACATGTATAAGAAAACTGTTTATTTCAGTCTAATTTCGTCAATGTTCCTTTGTTCAAATCGTCATGCCGAAGATCGTGTCGCTGTTACATGTAGCAGAATACCGTTTATTTCAATCTAATTTCGTCAATGTTCTTTTTTCAGATTGCCAAGCCGAAGATCGTGTCGTTGTTACATGTAGCAGACTACCGTTTATGTTACTCTAATTTCGTTAATGTTCTTTAGTTCAGATTACTATGACGGAGATCGTGTTGCTGTTACATGTAGCAGAATACCGTTTATTTCAATCTAATTACGTCAATGTTCTTTGTTCAGATTGTCATGCCGAAGATCGTGTCGCTGCTACATGTAGCAGAATACAATTTATTTTAATCTAATTTCGTCAATATTCTTTTGTTCAGATTGTCATGCCGATGATCGTGTCGCTGTTACATGTAGCAGAATACCGTTTAATTCTTTCTAGTAGCGTCAATGTTCCTTTGTTCTTATTGACATGCCGAAGATCATGTCGCTGTAACATGTACCAGAATACAGTTTATTTTTATCTAGTTACGTCAATGTTCTTTTTTCAGATTGCCAAGCCGAAGATCGTGTCGTTGTTACATGTAGCAGAATACCGTTTATGTTACTCTTATTTCGTTAATGTTCTTTAGTTCAGATTACTATGACGGAGATCGTGTTGCTGTTACATGTAGCAGAATACCGTTTATTTCAATCTAATTACGTCAATGTTCTTTGTTCAGATTGTCATGCCGAAGATCGTGTCGCTGCTACATGTAGCAGAATACAATTTATTTTAATCTAATTTCGTCAATGTTCTTTTGTTCAGATTGTCATGCCGAATATCGTGTCGCTGTTACATGTAGCAGAATACCGTTTATTTCTATCTAATTACGTCAATGTTCTTTTGTTCAGATTGTCATGCCGAAGATCGTGTCGCTGTTACATGTAGTAGAATACCGTTTAATTCTTTCTAGTTGCGTCAATGTTCCTTTGTTCAGATTGCCATGCCGAAGATCGTGTCGCTGTTACATGTAGCAGAATACCGTTTATTTTTATCTAGTTACGTCAATGTTCTTTTGTTCAGATTGCCATGACGAAGATCGTGTCGCTGTTACATGTAGCAGAATACCGTTTATTTCTATCTAGTTACGTCAATGTTCTTTTGTTCAGATTGTCATGCCGAAGATCGTGTCGCTGTTACATGTAGCAGTTGTCGTTCTTGGAAACAGTAAGTTCCTGTGTAAATTCATTTATTCTGGTATTTTGTTTAAATAATAAATACTACATGTCCTCGTTTATATCTCCATGGGCGGATTCGGGGTATCACATGGGAGAAGATTTTCGTTAAAGTTTCAATACGTGGTGGATGTTGGGATGACTGTCGCTTATAGGAATTGGGACATAGTTTCTGTACACTTTAAGGGAGCATACTAATCATTACGTAACTTGTCACTGAACTACGTAAATGCCAGAAGTTATAGCGCTATTGACATCAGATAGGAGCAATATTTAGTTTGATTCGTTTTTTGTCTTTCGACATTCAAGTGTTTAACTCTACAATATTGGAGATATATACGGTCAGAGTTTGTTCTAAGTTTAATATCGAATGCCGAAACACGAATATCTAACTAACTTCATTCTGTGGATATTGGCACGTTCTGTTTACAAGTACTTTTCAATGCTAACTCTACACTTCAGGTGAAGAGGGATTCTACAATATAGCACACATGGCAAACACTAAATCATCCGTCGACTGGGCCATCGAACAAGGATCTAACGGTGTAGAAATCGATCTGGTGTTTGATGATTCTACTGGACGTCCGCTGAGTTTCCACCATGGTCCGCCTTGTGACTGTTCATGTCTCTGTCCATTCCCTTTATGGTTTATATGCAAACATTTATTCACAAAAAATATATGTGCCAAACACTTTGATGACGACATGTTTAAGTCGCAATGCAAGGCTGAGTCTTCTGTCGCTGGTTTACTTAACCATATATCTAAGAAGTCAAATCTGGCATTGGTCGTTATTGACAGCAAAGTTAAGGCAGAAAATATGAACACTGAAAGCATGCAAAACGCTGGGGCGGCCGTAGTAGATACATTAGACACTCATTTGTTTCATTCCAAATATTCGGGGAAGGTTATTATTAGTTCGACAAAATTAAACACATTTCCGTATATCCAAGCAGCTGTCGAAAAGGCAAAAAAATCACCGTTAAAGAAACGTATTTACTTTACCTTAGAAATTGAAAGAAATAATGTATTTGGAACTTTAGAAATGTTATTAACTCTGCCAACAAAGAATATAGTGTACAGTACGGGTTTGTCGGAATGTGAAGAAAAAAACCTTCTGATAACAGAATCAACTTTGCAATTGGCTTTACTAAATAAGGTTAAAGGTGTGATGGGTTTATCATACGTGTGGACACTCGACACAGAATCTAGTATGGCCTTTAATATCAAGTATGTGCAAGGAATAATGACAAACTTTCCAGGAAAGTTAAACGATATACTAAAGAAAGCTGGCATAAAGTTAGCATCGCCGAAAAGCAAAATACCGTCGTCTAAAAAATCAAAGATTATAACAAGTACATCCACGTTTAATTGCAGTTGTGAATACAAATCTGGTGGCTGTTACATCAACCAGGCGGCACCCCGAGGTTTGGCCTGCAAATGTGTGTACCAAAATCTCTCGCGGTGTAGCGGGACCGTTGTGCAGTGTCACGACAATATGAACTTCTGCAAGTCTCATGGAAAACATGTTGACGCATCTCGTGACAAATATGTTGGCAAGTCTCGTGACAAATTGGTTGACAAGTCTCGTGACAAATTGGTTAACAAGTATCATGACAAATTGGCTGACAAATATCTTGGCAAATCAGTTGACATGAATCGTGACAAGTCTGTTGACATGTCTCGTGACAAATCTATTGGCACGTCTCATGACAAATTGGTTGACAAGTCTCATGACAAATTGACTGACAAATATCTTGGCAAATCAGTTGACATGACTAGTGACAACTCTGTTGACATGTCTCGTGACAAATCTATTGACACGTCTCATGACAAATTGGTTGACAAGTCTCGTGACAAATTGGTTGACAAGTCTCATGACAAATTGACTGACAAATATCTTGGCAAATCAGTTGACATGACTAGTGACAACTCTGTTGACATGTCTCATGACAAATCTATTGACACGTCTCATGACAAATCGGTTGACAAGTCTCGTGACAAATTGGTTGACAAGTCTCGTAAAAATTTGGCCGACAATTATCTTGGCAAATCAATTGACATGACTCGTGACAGCTCTGTTGACAGGTCTCGTGACAAAACTCTTGACACGTCTCATGACAAATTGGTTGACAAGTCTCGTGACAAATTGGTTGACAAGTCTCATGACAAATTGACTGACAAATATCTTGGCAAATCAGTTGACATGACTAGTGACAATTCTGTTGACATGTCTCGTGATAAATCTATTGACACGTCTCATGACAAATCGGTTGACAAGTCTCGTGACAAATTGGTTAACAAGTCTCATAAAAATTTGGCCGACAAATATCTTGGCAAATCAGTTGACAAGTCTCGTGACAAATTGGCTGACAATTATCTTGGCAAATCAGTTGACATGACTAGTGACAACTCTGTTGACATGTCTCGTGACAAATCTATTGACACTTCTCATGACAAATCGGTTGACAAGTCTCGTGACAAATTGGTTGACAAGTCTCGTAAAAATTTGGCCGACAAATATCTTGGCAAATCAATTGACATGACTCGTGACAACTCTGATGACAGGTCTCGTGACAAATCTCTTGACACGTCTCATGACAAATTGGTTGACAAGTCTCGTGACAAATTGGTTGACAAGTCTCGTAAAAATTTGACTGACAAATATTTTGGCAAATCAGTTGACAAGTCTCGTGACAAATCTGTTGGCAAGCGTAATGGCAAGTCTCGTGGTTAATATGTCCATTTTTAATCTATGGAAACTATCTTGGTTTGTGTCTTTTTCTCCTTTAATCTGTATTGTTTTTTATGTTTTGATTTTAAGGAGGAATATACTTTTTAAATTATTTTCGAAATCAGTGGAATATTTGGTATGTAATGAAACTAGAAGTAATTTCCAATTTGAATATGCTTTTTTTCTGCGGTAAATATAACACTTCTTTACCTATGAGGTCGTAAACATGGCCATGTTTGGTCTTTTTGACGTCCCGATTTATAGCAGCAAAATCGCGTATTTGTCGACCTCAGTCAAGTTATACCGAATGTAAATCGGGACATTTTGATTTTAATGGGTGGATTGACTTGGAATATGTTTTAATTTTTAATTGGTGGATTTACTTGGTATATGTTTTGATTTTAATGGGTGGATTGACTTGGAATATGTTTTATTTTTAATTGGTGGATTTACTTGGTATATGTTTTGATTTTAATGGGTGGATTGACTTGGCATGTTTTGATTTTAATAGGTGGATTGACTTGGTATATCTTTAGATTTTATTGGGTGAATTGATTGACATATGTTTTGATTTTAATGGGTGGAATGACTTGTTATTATATGTTTTGTTTTTAACATATGTTTATTGCAAGATTTACTTTAATCAATATTATCGACAAAAACGACAGTACAGCGAGAGAAAAAGAAAGCCTGAAACGTATGCTCGTTAGTTGAAGGTCAAACTAGTCGAAACTATCACCGGCCATTAACAACAATAGCGTACAATTAACAATACATTTCAGTCATGAGGCAAATGAAAATATATTCTTGATTTATAATGTATATTGTTTCTAAATGAAGTGAATTTACAATACCAATGTAGGAGATACAACATAAACATAAATATATACATATAGAATATGATTAAAAAAATATACAACACCGATAAACATTTATTAAGTACAATGAGAAATATAAAATACAAATAAAACAATATACAATGTAAACCAAGAGTTATTAAATACAAATAAGCAAATATGGACTACAAATGAAACAATATATAATAAAGATAAATAATACTAAATACAAATGAGCAAATATAGATTACAAATGTAACAATACACAATAGAAATGTATGAAGATTGAATACAATTATAAAAATATTGAATATTACAATGTTTTGCATACCATACCCACTATGGAAGTCGTATTATCAGGTATTCAAAATTAATTCACACTTAAATATGAAGAATATTTTCTACGGACCATATGTCATAATCATTACTTTACATCCACATACGTATAGCTCACATTTATTTGCTGACTTACTTTTTGTATTTAATATTGATTGTGTGGTATTGAGAAAAAAAAGATTAACGTATACTCAGTCATATGTAAGCATCGTGATGTTTTTGTTTGTTTTACACTGAAACATTTAAATAGTTTCTTTATTGCCTACAGAGATTTGTTTTAAATGTTGTTGAATATAATGAAACATTAAATCATTTATAATACAGCATTTTTTTACTTTCATTCTGAGACAACCCACACGTAGACATGGATTTGGTATTGGTGGAGCCAAATATATTACAAAACCTGAAATTTTGTAGACTTTTAAACGAGTAGCACAAGTTGTGGCAGTCCTACAGGAACGACAAATGCCATCATCGTCCCAATTTAAGATAATTATAAAACAAGAACTATGGGGACTTATTGGTGCGGCATACCAGTAACCTAATTGTTCTATAGGTCACTGGGCATACAAAATAAATGTAAATAAGTTTGGAAATAAGATGTAAAAATATTTAGTCTATGCCCATAATTAGGTGCAAGTAACCAGATTAATTTATTCTCCTTTGTTTGTATATCTTGTATCAAACAGAAAACGATAATAAGTACACGTGTTCGAAAGAATCAGTTTAAAGCTGAGTATATGGCTCTTCAATATTGGATGCTGAGTAGGTTAGGGTTAATTTCATGTTGGTTAACACTTCAATATTGGATGCTGAGTAGGTTAGGGTTAATTTCATGTTGGTTAACACTTCAATATTGGGTGCTGAGTAGGTTAGGGTTAATTTCATGTTGGTTAACACTTCAATATTGGGTGCTGAGTAGGTTAGGGTTAATTTCATGTTGGTTAACACTTCAATATTGGGTGCTGAGTAGGTTAGGGTTAATTTCATGTTGGTTAACTCTTCAATATTGGGTGCTGAGTAGGTTAGGGTTAATTTCATGTTGGTTAACTCTTCAATATTGGGTGCTGAGTAGGTTAGGGTTAATTTCATGTTGGTTAACACTTCAATATTGGGTGCTGAGTAGGTTAGGGTTAATTTCATGTTGGTTAACTCTTCAATATTGGGTGCTGAGTAGGTTAGGGTTAATTACATGTTGGTTTACACTTCTATTTTGGATGTTGGGTAGGTTATGGTTGAATTCATGTTAAACAATTCTTCAATATTGGATGTTGGGTAGGTTATGGTTAAATTCATGTTGAACAATTCTTCAATATTGGATGTTGGGTAGGTTATTGTATATTCATGTTGAACTACTCTTCAATATTTGATGTTGGGTAGGTTATGGTTAAATATATGTTGAACAACTCTTCAATATTGGACGTTGGGTAGGTTAAGGTTAAATTCATGTTGAACAACTCTTCAATATTGAGTTGGTTAGGGTTAATTTTATATTAGCTAGCTAACACTCCACTATTGGAATTTGAGAAGGTTAGAGTTAATTTTATATTGGCTAACACTTCACTATTGAATGCTGGGTAGTTAATTTCGTGTTGGACAACTCTTCAATATTGGGTGCTGATTTCGTGTTGAATAATTCTTCACTATTACTTTCGGGTAGGTTTGGGTTAGAGATAATTTTATGTTGACTAACACTTCAATATTGGATGCGGATTATGTAAAGGATAGAGTTAAATTCATGATGAATACAAAAAGACAAATATCAAACTAAGTCTTGTCAATCACGGCTGTGCATGCCCGTACGTTATGTAATAGCTTTGTCTGCGGGATATATTTTGGAGGCGTAAGTCGTTTTTACAACAACAAGAAACGCAGTGTTAAATTACTAATACTAGCAAGCTACATCGAGGAATCTAACTTCATCCGTATGAGTCAATTGATTATCAAACTCAAAAGTACTTAATCGTATGTATAAATGACTACTTCATAGTTCCGCTGATTTTTAATTTCATATTACTTGTTAGTTTTAATTGCTTGTCTTTCAATATTACAGGTACAGTATTTACTAGCTATCAGTAACCAACTCCCCGCCCACATAAATGCACCAGAGATAGTAGATACACTTATATTATATAAAACCTGTTTCCAAACCCAGCATTAATATCGATAAGATCTATAACTTTTTCGCATTTGGTAAGGTTTCATTCTCATTTATTTAGGCTCTGTTCCGTCACACTTCCTATTCGTCGAAACAGAATCATAATAATTTCGTACTCTGACTTTGCCTTCGTTTGATTTCAAGTTCGTGATATATAAAGATAAAAAAAGCAAATGATAATACTTATTATCGATAAAAGTAAAGCTCCGTACGTGAACATTTAGCTGATTTTATTAGTGGAGGTAAATTGTATCTGCATTTACACGGACTAAGGTCCTTCCAGCAGTAACTGGCAAACTATCCCACTGTAAAGATTTGAACTTGTGCTCGAATCTACCATATCACCAGCGAAGACTTAATTAAAGGGAATGCTTTACGCGTATTATAATGTAGCAATTTCATCATTAACAACGAAATATTTATAACGTAAATAAAAAAAGAGTTTGTCGACGGTGGTTATTCTTTGATTGCTTGTAGGGACTTTTTCGGCCAACAAAACTAAATTGCCTAATCTATTACTTCCTCCGCTAACAAAACCAAATTGTTTAATCTATGACTTCCTCCGCTAAAAAAACTAAATTGTCTTATGTATGACTTCGTCCGTTAACAAATCTAAATTGCCTAATCTATGACTTCCTCCGCTAACAAAACTGGATTGTCTAATCTATGACTTCCTCCGCTAGCAAAATTAAATTGTCTTGTGTATGACTTCCTCCGCTAACAAAACTAAATTGTCTAATCTATGACTTCCTCCGCTAACAAAACTGGATTGTCTAATCTATGACTTCCTCCGCTAACAAAACTGGATTGTCTAATTTATGACTTCCTCCGCTAACAAAACTAAATTGTCTTATCTATGACTTCCTCCGCTAACAAATCTAGATGTCTTATCTATGACTTCCTCCGCTAACAAAACTAAATTGTCTTTTCTATGACTTCCTCCGCTAACAACTCTAATTGTCTTTTCTATGACTTCCTCCGCTAACAAAACTAAATTGTCTAATCTATGACTTCCTCCGCTAACAAAACTAATTGTCTAAACTATGACTTTTCCCGTTTACAAAACTAAATTGTCTAATCTATGACTTCCTCCGCTAACAAAACGGAATTGTCTAATCTATGACTTCCCCCGTCAAAAAAACTTGATTGTCTTATATATGACTTCCTCCGCCAAACAAACTGGTTATTCTAATGAATGACTTCCTCCGCCAACAAAACTGGGTTGTCTAATGTATGACTTCCTCCGCCAAAAAAACTTGATTGTCTAATGTATGACTTCCTCCGCCAAACAAACTGGTTATTCTAATGAATGACTTCCTCCGCCAACAAAACTGGGTTGTCTAATGTATGACTTCCTCCGCCAACAAAACTGGAATGTCTAATGTATGACTTCCTCCGCCAAACAAACTGGTTATTCTAATGAATGACTTCCTCCGCCAACAAAACTGGGTTGTCTAATGTATGACTTCCTCCGCCAACAAAACTGGATTGTCTAATGTATGACTTCCTCCGCCAAAAAAAAAATGGATTGTCTAATGTATGACTTCCTCTGCTAACAAAACCAAATTGTTTAATCTATGACTTCCTCCGCTAAAAAAACTAAATTGTCTTATGTATGACTTCGTCCGTTAACAAATCTAAATTGCCTAATCTATGACTTCCTCCGCTAACAAAACTGGATTGTCTAATCTATGACTTCCTCCGCTAGCAAAATTAAATTGTCTTATGTATGACTTCCTCCGCTAACAAAACTAAATTGTCTAATCTATGACTTCCTCCGCTAACAAAACTGGATTGTCTAATCTATGACTTCCTCCGCTAACAAAACTGGATTGTCTAATCTATGACTTCCTCCGCCAACAAAACTAAATTGTCTTATCTATGACTTCCTCCGCTAACAAATCTAGATGTCTTATCTATGACTTCCTCCGCTAACAAAACTAAATTGTCTTTTCTATGACTTCCTCCGCTAACAACTCTAATTGTCTTTTCTATGACTTCCTCCGCTAACAAAATTAAATTGTCTAATCTATGGCTTTTGTTTAATTTATGACTTCCTCCGCCAAACAAACTGGTTATTCTAATGAATGACTTCCTCCGCCAACAAAACTGGGTTGTCTAATGTATGACTTCCTCCGCCAACAAAACTGGAATGTCTAATGTATGACTTCCTCCGCCAAACAAACTGGTTATTTTAATGAATGACTTCCTCCGCCAACAAAACTGGGTTGTCTAATGTATGACTTCCTCCGCCAACAAAACTGGAATGTCTAATGTATGACTTCCTCCGCCAAAAAAAAAATGGATTGTCTAATGTATGACTTCCTCCGCTAACAAAACCAAATTGTTTAATCTATGACTTCCTCCGCTAAAAAAACTAAATTGTCTTATGTATGACTTCGTCCGTTAACAAATCTAAATTGCCTAATCTATGACTTTCTCCGCTAACAAAACTGGATTGTCTAATCTATGACTTCCTCCGCTAGCAAAATTAAATTGTCTTATGTATGACTTCCTCCGCTAACAAAACTAAATTGTCTAATCTATGACTTCCGTCGCTAACAAAACTGGATTGTCTAATCTATGACTTCCTCCGCTAACAAAACTGGATTGTCTAATCTATGACTTCCTCCGCTAACAAAACTAAATTGTCTTATCTATGACTTCCTCCGCTAACAAATCTAGATGTCTTATCTATGACGTCCTCCGCTAACAAAACTAAATTGTCTAATCTATGACTTCCTCCGCTAACAACTCTAATTGTCTTTTCTATGACTTCCTCCGCTAACAAAATTAAGTTGTCTAATCTATGGCTTTTGTCTAATTTATGACTTCCTCCGCTAACAAAACTAAATTGTCTAATATATGACTTCCTCCGCTAACAAAACTAATTGTCTAAACTATGACTTTTCCCGTTTACAAAACTAAATTGTCTAATCTATGACTTCCTCCGCTAGCAAAACGGAATTGTCTAATCTATGACTTCCCCCGTCAAAAAAACTGGATTGTCTTATATATGACTTCCTCCGCCAAACAAACTGGTTATTCTAATGAATGACTTCCTCCGCCAACAAAACTGGGTTGTCTAATGTATGACTTCCTCCGCCAACAAAACTGGATTGTCTAATGTATGACTTCCTCCGCCAAACAAACTGGTTATTCTAATGAATGACTTCCTCCGCCAACAAAACTGGGTTGTCTAATGTATGACTTCCTCCGCCAACAAAACTGGAATGTCTAATGTATGACTTCCTCCGCCAAACAAACTGGTTATTCTAATGAATGACTTCCTCCGCCAACAAAACTGGGTTGTCTAATGTATGACTTCCTCCGCCAACAAAACTGGATTGTCTAATGTATGACTTCCTCCGCCAAAAAAAAATGGATTGTCTAATGTATGACTTCCTCCGCCAAAAAAACTGGATTGTCTTATGTATGACTTCCTCCGCCAACAAAAACTGCATTGTCTAATGTATGACTTCCTCCGCCAACAAAACTTGATTGTCTAATGTATGACTTCCTCCGCCAACAAAACTGGATTGTCTAATGTATGACTTCCTCCGCCAAAAAAACTGGATTGTCTTATGTATGACTTCCTCCGCCAACAAATGTACTGAAATTGCTGTTATACCACATCCCCCCTGTGACTTAAAACTAAAAATATTTCGCCAAACATTTGTAAAGTAAAATAACGTATGTATCACCCTCAATGATAATGACCTGGTAAAATATATTTACTTAATATTTTGCACCAACGAAGCATGTTTAGATACACCCCAATAAAACGCTTAGTATAACAAACTTTACCAATTACGTCATGCTGAAGTCCAAAGAACTTTCACTTTAACACGATTTAACATAAGGGCTGTGCCGCTTCCATTTAACCGAGAATATGAGTGAACAGCATGTCTTTTATTCCTCCCCATGTATGTTTATTAATACAATGGGGTGAGTAGAGAAGCATACTTTAGGGGTGACCATACTTTTCTAACCTTTAATGCGAACAACATCATCAGCATATTTATTTTTGAGGATAATTAACAAACAGCACACAGTAGAACTTCGTTGGCTCGAACCAAGGATGGCTGGAACACCATATAAAACTCGAACCACTTACCTGGTCCCGGCCGAATTCCTATTTCGATGTATGTACATGTACATGTACGATGTGATGTTCGGGTTCGAGCCATCGAAGTTCAACTGTATGTACTCTGTAGTGAAAACCATAAACATGAACGGGTTAAACACACATTTCCTCATTCTGTGCTGCTCTTTCAAGATTCAAAATTGGTAAATTTGGGTTCATTAAATAACAACATAATAGAAAGTCACGTGATTCACACCCGCAGATTTCATAGAAGGGTGTAAGTTTAACAAAATCGGCGTCAGAAGTCATCAAATTTCAACGAAAACATTTCGAAAATATTGCGGATTTCATTACTTCTTTATATACAAACAAGAAATGTGCCTGTCAACACGAATGCCCCCGCTATACCAGTAGCTGTAATATAGCGATGTCATTTGACTAATGAGTTTCGACCAGTGACAGTAGTATTTTTACAGAGACGATAACATGCAACTGAACTTCGTATTGGTACTTACTAGAAAGTTTACCCACAACCAGTTCAGACATTTAAGAGGAGTAATGCTGACAAAAAGTAAAGTGTTAAATAATTTTAAGACCGAAACTTGTGCAAAAGTCGATGGAGGATAAGGGATGACGATAAGAGCAATTGGATTTCGTACCTATTTATTCAAGTAAGTTTGGTCAAAATCAATTGAGAAGTTTAGGAAAAATGCTGTCAATTGTAAAAGGGCCATAACTCCATCAAAAACCGATAAACAGGAATACAACAATATGCACAACTGCACTTATACCGAAGCTCCCTTGCATGTTTAGCCAAAATCGGTTGCAAAGTTTAGGAGAACTAATGCTGACAAGATTGACCATTAGTTCTAAAATGACCATAAACTTTATCAAAAGTTTATGAACCGCTGCTATATTCCTTACAGATGGTCCTCAGTAAGTAACAAGAAAATGTGGCGTATGTACATACAATTACCATTTACAATTAAAGGACCATAACTCCGCCAAAGTCAAATGACTGAATACGACGGCGATATGTGCAACTAGCCTTCATACGGATACTCCCTGGCAAGTTTCGCAAAAATCGATTGTAAGTTTAGGGGGAGCAGAGCTGACAAGAAAGTGTGAGACTTCCCTTGAAAAATAAAAAGGGCCATAACTCCGCCTATGTTCCGGAAAGCAATGACAATATGCGTAAATGGACTCCGTACAAATTTTCAAAAACACAAAAAATAAAACAAATACGTATTCCACTTAATATTAATGATTATTTTACCGGCAGGAAAACGATACCAAAAGTTGAAAAGAAGTTCATTCTTGTTGATATTGAAAAATGGAAAAGTTTGTATCTTAAATAGTTCAATGCATCAATAATCACAAGACGGCAACATAAATAATAACACAACTAATGGTTTCTTCAATTTAAGATACAAAAATCATACACATGAAAATCTGGAAAATTGCCTAGCCACATCCTTAAACTTGTGTGTTCTACATGATCGACCATGCGAATCGTCTTCTCAATATTTATATATTATATCCGGTTAACCAACTAATTGTCAATTTTCCTTCACATTTATGGGAATGCCCTGTATCATGTAAAGTATAAAAATGGAGGTAAATGTCTAATATTCATATATATTTCTATTTACTATTTATTAGAGTTGAATAAAATACGACATTGTTTGAACGTTGCGTATTGCACTTTTTTTTAAAAATAATTTACCCTTCCATAACAGAGACACTTCCGCACCGCTTTAACGAGTATTAAATTTCATAAAATGCATGAATACTATTTTTTCTGTAGGCAATATCCATGAATATCAGTTGTTTTTTTTTGTTTCAAATTAAGTTTGTGTTAAGGACGAGAGTATATTTGAAAGGTTATGGAGCTCATGTACATATTATTGGGATTTAATTCCTGTATATGCAATAAAAGGTTGGGAAAAAAAACCATAATACTGTAGTTATCGATATACTGTTGCATGCTTGCAAGCATTAAAGTAATTAGTTTGTTTGGTGTCAGTCAGTCTGGATTAAAACATCTTTACATAAATGCATAAGTCTATTGTAGCACACTTCATGCCGTTGATTGTGTGTGTACATGACCTTATCTACTGGACCCCAGTAATATTGTAGCACACTTCATGCCGTTGATTGTGTGTGTACATGACCTTATCTTCTTGATCCCTGTAATATTGTAGCACACTTCATGCCGTTGATTGTGTGTGTACATGACCTTATCTACTGGACCCCAGTAATATTGTAGCACACTTCATGCCGTTGATTGTGTGTGTACATGACCTTATCTTCTTGATCCCTGTAATATTGTAGCACACTTCATGCCGTTGATTGTTTGTGTACATGACCTTATCTACTGGACGCCTGTATTATTGTGGCACGCTTCATGCCGTTGAGTGTGTGTGTACATGACCTTATCTATTGTACCCCTGTATTATTGTAGCACACTTCATGCCGTTGATTGTGTGTGTACATGACCTTATCTACTGTACCCCTGTATTATTGTAGCACACTTCATGCCGTTGATTGTGTGTGTACATGACCTTATCTACTGTGCCCCTGTATTATTGTAGCACACTTCATGCCGTTGATTGTGTGTGTACATGACTTTATTTACTGGACCCCAGTATGTACCACTACTGCGCATCTTTAGTGAGTATTTCAAGGACACATGGTATGATACCCCACCCACTGTCATTAAACATTATACATACACTGGTCAATAATAGCGTTGATTTTGAAGAAATGACTATATTATTATATATTTTAAGGTAACCGGGATTTGTACCCAGGATCATACATGCGGCGAGTACACGCTACTACTATGTATCTGTTTATTTTATAATATACGCAGATTCTAACCTATATATACATTTGTCGATAACATTTCCAACATATATTCAAATCAACAAATACAGCGTCATTCTCCATCAACTTGGGATGCCCAATCTGATGTTTCTTAATGAACCAGTTTATAATTATCAGAAATAACGTACCAAAACTTATGTATTAACGTGAACACTCGTTGGCTTTTATATCTATTTCTACTAGATTAACATGCTATTGATCACTGGGCAAACACATGGCTAGATCCTTTTAATCCTATGAAAACCGAGTCAACGGTTATTTCGAGGAAAATTAACAAACCTGTTCACCCTAACCTAGTAATGAATAATGTACCCATCAACGAAGTAAACACTCATAAACATTTAGGTCTAACTTTATCTTCAAATGGAACATGGCACGAACACTTTTATAGTATATAAGAAAATTAATATTATGAAAAATTTAAGTTTCAAGTAGACCGAAAATCATAAGAAATTATGTATCTAACATTCATTAGACCCATCTTGGAATACGCAGATATAGTCTGGGATAACTGTACCCAATACGAAGAACAAGAACTAGAATCCATTCAAACAGAAGCAGCTAAATAGCAACTGGAACTACTAAACTAATCTCAATTCAAACACTTTAGCAGAAAATTGGCTGGGAATTGGGAATACATAGACGTAAAAAACACAAATTGTCCTTAATTTATAAAATGACTCACAACCTTGCATCATCTCCTCTTACTACTTTAGTCCCTGAAAACATCGGTAATACAGTTACGTACAACCTGCCAAATTCAAATGACAACCGTACATTACCATGTAATACACAGCTTTTTTTACAAATCTTTTCTCCTCTCTACGACAAGGGACTGGAACGAACAAACAAAAGAAATAAAAAAACTCAGAATCAATTACAGTTTTTAAAAATAAACTCAATAACAACCGACCGATTACTCCAAAACACTTTTATGCAGGGAAGAGATTATCACAAATCCAACACACTCGCCTCTGTACATACTGTCGTCCTCTTAATTATCTTCTATACACTATAAACTTAATGAACAGCCCACTTTGTACATGTGGATTAATAGAAAACACAAATCATTACCTCTTCGATTATCTGTTCTTTGGTTACGGAGCAGAGACGCACTATGTTACTAAATCTAAGAGAATTAAACATACAACCAACTGTTAATATTATTTTGTTTGGAGATCCCTTGTTATCCATTGAAATCAATACAAGCTTATTTCTGACAGTACAAGACTATATAATAGCATCAAAAAGATTCAAGTAGCGCATAAACACTTAACAGTTAATACTTTTAATATCCTTTCATATCTTAATTTTAACTAACATTTACCTGAACTTATTTTCGATATATCTGTACATAATTGACCATATCATTAAGTCACTCAATGGCTATTCCTATTCCTGATTTCACCCATTTCTCAAATGTAATGTAAGAACATCTACAGATCCTTAGACTAACATTCATATATATATAATTGTAATACTGTCACATATTTAATAAATTGATTTTGGGAGACAGATTCACAAAAGCTGTAAGCTTTCTTCTGAATCCCTTTCATAATTGTATTCACATGTGTTAACTACTATGTGATATTGTCAATGTAATTGTATACTATTTGTGAATAAAATATGTTTAAACTAAAGAGTACCTAAAGATTCTGACATATCCTTGATTTACGTCAGTTGTGTAAGCTATCTTGAGCATTACTGATTAAATATTGAGTTAGAAATATAACACTCGGTTTAAGAGTTTCGTGTATTGTCGTGCCAAACAGTTGATAAAAACTTTGATCCGAAAGTGCAGGTGTATTCCAAAGCGGTGTCGAGAAGTGGTATTGACATCTGTTCGAAAGTTCTGTTAACATTTGACAAAGAAAAGTGCACAAAGAAGTGAGGGGGGAAAATGTCTAGATACTTTTGTAATTTAGAAAACCAAAATGTTGTATCTAAATCAATGTTGAGTTTAAAACTTAATAATGAACAGACAATAAACGATCAAGATAAAATTATTAAGGAAACATTAAAATTCTATAAAAAATTATACTCCCAAAATGAAACTGTAGAAGTAGATTTAAATAATATATTTTCTGATATTAATGTTCTTAAACTAAATAATGATTCGAAAAAATCTCTTGAAGGTCATATAACATATGAAGAAATATTGGGCTGTCTGAAGAATATGTCAAATTTTATAAGTTTTATAAGCTTTTTTGGAAAGACATTGGCCATTTTCTTGTACGTGCGATAAATGATGGGTTTGACAAAGATGAACTTTCAGTCACACAAAAACAAGGTGCAATCACTTGCATACCTAAAGGAAATAAAGATAAACAGCTTTTAAAAAACTGGCGCCCAATATCACTTTTAAATGAAGCATATAAACTAGGATCCGCAGCTATTGCACAACGAATTAGATATATATTGCCATCTATTATAAATGAAGACCAGACAGGCTTTTTACCAGGAAGATATATAGGTGAAAACACCAGGTTACTATATGATATGATGTTTTACTTAGAAAACAACATAAACCAGGATTATTACTTCTGATTGATTTTGAAAAAGCTTTTGACTCTGTAAGCTGGTCGTTTTTCTTTAAAGTTCTCAATTTCTTTAACTTTGGCCCTTCAATAACTAAATGGATAAAATTATTTTATACAAATATAGAATCATGTATTGTTATAAATGGACACCTATCTGAGTGGTTCTACTTAAACAGAGGTTGTAGACAAGGGGACCCTCTATCTCCTTATATATTCTTTTTATGTGCAGAAATCCTTGCTGCTCTGATCAGAAATAACCCAGGTATTAAAGGTATAGATATTGGTGAAAATAAATTTTTGATTATAAAATATTAGTTATAAAATGTTTAGCATTATCAAAATTAAACCATCTAATTATGACATTGCCAAGTCCAACTTGTGCCATGATCAGAGAACTAAAATCATTATTCTTTAAATTTTTATGGGACGGTAAACCAGAAAAAATAAAACGTGCAGTTATATACCAGTCATATGAAAAAGGTGGTTTAAAAATGTTTGACATTGATGTTTTCTTTAGCTCCTTGAAATTGACATGGATAAGACGGCTTTTTCAGTCAAACAAACCATACTAATCTATTTTTAAAACTATGTACCCCTATATTATAAATTTTTCTTCATTTGGAGCAGATTTCATTTCTCGACATGTTAATAGAATAGATAACCCTTTCTGGAACGATATATTTAATATTTATAAAAACTTTTCAACAAATATCATACCTAGAAACTGGAATAACTTTCAGTCCACTCCATTATGGCACAACCCTCATTTTAAGGTCGGAGGATCTAGTATTTTACTGAAACATTGGTTTAAAAAAGGAATATATTATATAAATGACCTCATGAATACAAATTTCTTCACATACAGAGAATTCACCGAAAAATATAGTGTTAACACTAACTTTATCGAATTTGAAGGACTCGTAGTATCAGTCAGACACTACTCTTAACCCTTTAATACCATATACAATGTCAACAATCCTGAAAGATAAAAAGGGCTGTAGAACAATTTACCAACATTTCATGAATAAAGATTATATTCCAACTTCTAAAACAAAATTGGAGAATGATTTAGATATTCGAATTAATCTGAGAGATAGTAAGTATTACGCTCATCCTTTCAATGTCACTAAAGACACAAATTTACAATGGTTCCAATTTAGAATTAATCACAGAATTCTTGCAACAAACTCATTGCTTAAAAAATGAAGATTAAAGAATCCGATGTATGTTCCTTTTGTGAAAGAGAAACCGAAACTATTAAACATATATTTATTGACTGCATAGTAACGCAACAATTTTTTCAAAGTTTTAAAAATTATCCGAATGAAAAGTGCAATACAGTAAATACAGACTGGTCATCTTCAGACATAATCTTTGGCAGTATGAAATTCGAAACTGTTTGAATAGGCTGCTATATACTGCTAAACACTTCATATACTGTCAAAAAATGAAAAACAATATTCCTATTTTTGAACCATTCAAACACTATATAAAAATGTTGTATGAAACAGAACGATGTATTGCCAAAAAAAACATTGAGGTGGAAAAATTTGATTTGTTATGGAACCTATACATTCCCCTTATATCTTAAAAATAAAGACTATTTATTTTACATTTTTCAGATTTATGTATTATAAAAGTTGCGCTCCAGGATGGCCTCTTTGCTTATTTTGTGTAGACAGTACTTTAGTGAAAATCTCCTGCTGTCTCGATTTTTTCTTTTGTTGTTTTTGTTTTTTCTTTTTCTACTTATATATTGTTTTATAATGATCCAACTTCTGTTTTATTTTTCATTAAAAGAAAAGGAAAGTGTTTATATTACAATTTTACATCTGGTCATAGAACACATGTGTACTCTAACTAGAGTTTATCTTATTTGTGAAAGCAAATATTGCAATAATATAAGATCTTAATTACTGTTTACATCAATAGTATAGCCTATATTTTTTGTGTCACAAAAGGAATCATTATAATTATAATGGACTATGTTAAACTATAAATATCTGCTTGGAAATAGTGTTTACACATGTACACTCTTAATAATGTTTCTTTCAAAACAATTGTTGTTTCATCTTATTAAATTTTAATATTTGATTTTTAAAAATCAACAACAAAAAAATCCTTACACTACATACCTGTCTCACTTGAATTCACATATAAGTTTGTTACTTATTCCTTCTGTATATTTATATACATAATTGACATAATATTTTAGTTTGTATGTGAATCTGCTTAATTATTCATGAAATATATGTAAATGAGAAATATATTACACTAATATTCAGCCAATCCAATAACTGAAAACACATGTTTTATAAAATTTAAGAAATAGGTGATTCCTTTGTGTTTTCTGATTCTCAAATAAAGTTAAATTTTACTAGAAAAATATCAAATGAACCAAGGTATCTTTGAAATTTTTTTAATGTCTTCTCCTGGCTTTCAATAAACACCATCAATTTACACACAAAAAAAATGTGTTTATAAACCATTCCAATTATAGATACCTCTAACAAATATAAACACACAAAAACAATCCCAATATAATAAAATTCATGTAATTATTGCCACTTTATCTTTTCTGTAAAAAGGGATAAACCAAAATACATATTTAATATTTATTAAGGTCCTACACCAAGCCAGCCACTATGGACTTAAGAGAGAAAAATCTCCTGAAGCCATTAGACAACATAATTTTCTTATACTATCATCCGCTGTGTCAAATTATATTTTATTTCTGTTTGATTTCTGTTTTAGCTCGAGCTTCAATCTATAATTTGTTTAGACTGCTGTGTCCCTTTAAGATTAATGTATATATGTGTATTCGGTGAAAGGAAAAAGAAAGTATACATACCTATAAACATCGACAGGTCAAGGAACAAAAAATGTATTGCATATAAATTTTGTATATTTATAATTCATCATACTGTTGAATCAAAAAACAAACATTTAATTCATTTCAAAGCAAAACAATAAGATAAAAATCAGTTCATTTTTCCATCACATGAATAAACTTAGTCAATAATGAAATAATTTCAAAAACCAAAATGTCTGCTTTCTTTTTCCTTTCAGTGTATATATATGAACGTATGTTACAACTTGACTGATATATATATTTGTACGGTTTGTTGAGGGATGGCCCACCCCGACCCTCACAGACCTATTACGGGGTGATTAAATGGATCACTTTTCAGTGATTGAAATTAAAAAAAAGAAGAAGTGTTTTATTTTTTTTAAATTCGGCTAGTAAAACTTAAACGTTTATATACCAAACCAATAATTACTAGTAAATCGATTTGATAAAAGTAATCGAATCATGTTCATCAAAAAAAGAAAAAAACACACACTTGAATATCGTTTACCTTTAACTATATCTTATAATGTCATCAAAAGATAGCAAGACACTACTAATATATCGAAAAAAAAACTGATATTATGTTAATGGGAGAAATTTATTTACCAACAGATTAACAAAAAACTACACATTTTCATTTGTTAAATATAATTTGGAATACAAACAGATGAAGTTTGGATCAAATTGTGTTTAGCATGATCAACGATACTGGCAATCTTTGCAACTTCTTCCGGGTATTATGAGGTTCGTAGTTAGGCAACTGGCAACTGACATCTAACATCAGAACTACTTTGTACAAAACATATATTTCGTTTCAAATATATATATATATTTTTTTAAAACGTTCGATAAATTGGCATTATTAAAAACAAAATTATTACTATAAACAAATTTACAAAATCGTTGAATTAAAAATTCGTGTTTACACTCTTAGCGGTTTCTTTGATATGAAAGAGTACGTTTTAACACATGAAATATAATCAAATGGTAATTTTCTTAAATATAGATATACATATGAAGACATTTCGGGAAAGACACTTGAATAAATATATTTTTTCAATTTCTTTTAAATAAATTGCAGTCAAAGGGACATAACTATGATGCTCTTGTATCTGAGTCCTAGCGTACTCACTTGGCTAGATTTGTTACATATCCTTAAAGCTTAATGTGAAAGGGAATGAACTTTAAAACGACATTTTCCCTGAAGCCCCTCGTAAATGTTAATTAAACTCACTTATCAAAATTCACGAACAATATTTTGAACAATATTGCATCAAGTTACAATGAGTTCTGTTGTAACCGCCGGGAAACTATTCCACTCATTTGACCCTTGACCGCTAAGTGTAACATTTTAGGTTACTGGACGTGTATGTATAAATATTAGTTTGGACAAGTTTTGTCGGAGGAATACGAGCTTGCGAATTTTTTTCTGCGAAAACAACGAGTTCCAACTAATATTTCTCCTTACACGTTCCATACACGTTCAGTAACATTTTTATTGTATAATTTCATATTGTTTAGGACTGTTAGCAATCACTTAATGCTATGTTTCTATAAATTGCTAAGATTCATAATTATATTGTTACACTCTAATTCCTAACGTTCATGCCAACGTAAAGTCGCGGGAAAATAGTATATTTTGCAATTTAACGTTGCATTTGATGCAATCTCATAAAAATCATCTCCTATTTACGCTACGCATAGGATCTGAGGACAACCGATTGCGGGTCACGTTCAGACGACCTTTCCAGAACCTTGCTTTCACGTTTTTGAAAGTGAAAGTAAAAGTCTATATTTACCAAAAAAATCTATATTTAGAATTTTTGCATAGTGATTTACACGCGTGTTCTAGTTCTTATGACGACCGCATCATGGCTACGCGGAAATAAAATTACGTAAATTGTAAAACATCTGGTTTTAAAGCAGCGGACGAAGTGGTCTTTGCTCTGGTTTTGAATGTTTTATTTTAAATTTGCTCAAAGCATCATTTAAAACTTCGTCAATTGACGCCATTTTTAAGGTTAAGCCAAACGGTTGTTGAAACGAGTCCTCTGATTGGTGAATCTAAAAATAGCTTGGTGGATCTAAAAATAGCGATATTGGAAATCCGATAAAACAAGAAGATCAATTCGAATGGATCGCCATCAGATCTTACATTTATGGAAGATCGTGTACTTTAGTCAGATTGCGTTTGATGAAAGTTATTTCTATGCCGGACATCACATAATTACTTTCATCAATGTCATTTGTGTCAGAATTATTCCAATCAATGAGATGTAGTATATAATAGTATTTTATTATAGGATGTAATAAATTAATATTTGTATTGATATTGCATGTTCTTTGCTAAGTTCGCGAAAGTAGTTTCGTTGCGCGTGTTAAAGATCCCCACGCAATATAATTGCGTGCAATGTTCATCCTCTATATGAAACTATAGAAAAAATATGAAAGTACATGTATTGTATTGGCCTGACTGGTTGTGCGCGACATAACATTCCTGACATAGTCATTTTAATTTAAAGCTGACACACGAGTTTTTCTTGCACACCGGATAAGTATATCAGCATTTTACCGGGGCATATACCCTAGTGTCGAGATAAAATTCTAGCGCTGTGACGTCTAGATGAGGTAACGTATTAAACTATGACGTAAATCATATAATTAAACGTCTTCAAAGCGGTCGTTGTAAAATCAATAATGATAAAATAAGTTAAAATAATTATTCAATGTGTTTGGTATGCAAGAAAACGAATCGTTGATGGCTCTTTCGGTTCAGATAGAAAATTCCTTCCCTTGGGATAACTGTTTATCAGAGCCTCGTTCCTGCCAAAACAGTTATCCCTCGGAATTTTCTATCCGAACTTCAAACTCATGTAAGATTTTTATAATAGTTTGACTTCTAAGTGACCTTTGACTTTTGAGGTAATTATCTGATTCTTACCCCTGTTGGAAATTCCTTGTTGTAATTGTTTATACCTTTATAGATACACCTTTCTCCCTGTAGATAAAGATTCACAAATGGGCAATATGATACCATATTTTAAACTCTGATCACCAATAAATCTGGCAACCTCGCGCGTATGTTAGGTCACGTTGTCTAAACTAGTAGTGTTTATATAAGACTACCCCACGGAAGCACTTCCTTGTACTATGCATAAAGGTAGTATATCAGGGGGAATGTATCTTAGTAAATAGAACTATTTTCAAAATTAAGTTAAATCATCTCATTATCATCAATAAATAAAATCCGCCACAATGTGACAAAATCGATTTTTAAATAAGGTAGGCAACTCATGTGGTTACGAGTACCTATCAGTAAGATGAAGTCCTTTTTCATCCGAACTACGACACTTTACATTATCACGTGGTGACTTGTTATTATGACGTGATCAATTCGGAAGTTAAAACTTTACCTTATGATGTGGTTACCTGTCGTTATGATTCAATCATTTGTCATTCGAACGTTGCATGATGTCTAATGCATGGTAGAATGCTGGTTTACTCTGTAGATGATTTTGGTATATCCTTTCCCATAAGTTTAGGTTTATGAGCAGTGTTAAGTCTCATATTTCATGAACACCTGTCCTCATAGACAGGCCACATTTGTGACACTCTCTCCGTCATATGGTTTTGCCACATTTCTGTAGAGCTACCAACCTTTAATTCAGGTTGAAATAACTGTAAGATCACACTGAACTCTCATGGGCATGCATATTGCTCAGATTGTGAATTTTAAGCTGATTTTTACATTAATGTATTACCCCACCCACCTATTACTGTATACAAAACAGAATTGTATGCAAAATGAAATAAATTGCATATTTACAGTGGACTGGGAGTGTACCAATTTTTATTGTTTAGTTATTAAAAGGCAGTAGTTGAAATCTTGCCAAGAGGCCAGTTTACAGTTAACAGTTGTTTTAAATTAAATTCTGCGTCGAATCATTAAATTTGGCATAGTTTTTGCTTGTTCTCCGTTTTTATAGAAAATCCTATATATATGTAAAAATTTACATTGAATGTCATGTATGTATTATCGTTTGGGCCTGTGTTGCCCTTTCTACAGTGGAATTGATGTGTAGACAGGGCAATGGTGTACTTTAGCATGAAAATAGCTTGAACTGTTTGCTTTTGTGGCTACCATATCATTCTGATATGGAACTTTTATCTAAAATATGTTATGTTTAATAAGTGTTGTTCCACAATATCATTTTTTTGTAAACACAATGTATAGTTTTCTTCTTATTTTCAGACACCTTTTCATTTTACCATGTAGTTGTGGAAGTTTCAGACCTTTTTAGACATAATTGGTCAAGTTATCATGAAACTTAGACTGTATGGTTGTGAATTCTTGTTTTTTTACAAGAAATAGCAGCATTTTGACTAATACCATGTGTCACTAAAATTTATTTTATTTCAGAACTAGTTAAGATTTGGGGATGCATTTAGCTGTATTGAACTTATATTGAGTATTATTACATAATATGTAAATGTAGAATCTTAAAATTAAAAACAAAATCCTCTTCAGGACTCACACCACTATTATCTCCCTTGAGTACTCCGGACCTACAGGTGAAGGAGGTAGAAATAAAACTTTAGTTCTCTTTTTCTTTTTTAAATGGTCAGTATTTTAGAAATCACCACTGAAAATATGATGCTGATACATGTACCAGTTTTCTGGACAAGTCTGTGTCATTTCAGAATTGTTGGTTCGAACTGCATCGTGAGCGAATAGTTGACATATTATACCTCTGGAAATTGATAGGTCTCACAAAAGCACTGAATTTAAAAAAACAACCCTGGTCAATGTGTGTTTTTTTCCTTTATAATTGCATATCTTGAACCAGTGAGAAACTTGAGCCCAGACACATGGTGTAGAATTTGATTTTTCACTCCGTTTTGGACATAAATGTTAAAATGGAGCCATATGGGAAATGTAATGGTGGTGTGAGACATAAATGTTACAATGCAGCCATATGGGAAATGGAATAGTGGTGTGAGACATAAATGTTACAATGGAGCCATATTGTAAATGTAATAGTGGCGTGATACATAAATGTAACATTGGAGCCATATAGGAAATGTAATAGTGGCGTGAGACATAAATGTTACAATGGAGCCATATGGGAAATGTAATAAAGGTGTAAGACATAAATGTTACAATTGAGCTATATGAGAAATGTAATAGTGGCGTGAGACATAAATGTTACAATGGAGCTATATGGGAAATGTAATAAAGGTGTAAGACATAAATGTTACAATTGAGCTATATGAGAAATGTAATAAAGGTGTAAGACGTAAATGTTACAATGGAGCCATATGGGTAATGTAATAGTGGTGTGAGATATAAATGTTACAATGGAGCCATATGGGAAATGTAATAATGGTGTGAGACGTTAAAGAACACGATGGGAAGGTAGAATGTTTGGACAAAAGTAAAGAATTACATTCAATTCATTCTTATTACACACAAATGTTATACCATGCTAATCGTCTTTACAACTCGATTCAGACGGTTCTATAATAAGAAGACAATGACATATAATTATAAAATATAAATATATATTAAAAAAATCATTTACTTTTTCTGAGACCTATATCCACATATGAGTTCACATGTAATATATATATACATGTATAGATTATGGCATTTACATATTATGTTAGGGTATATTCGCTTGTTTAGGTTGTTTAACATACCGTCGTTTCTCCATATATTGGTCCCCGTTGAAATGGTCAAAGTTTATATCAACTTATCTTTTTATAACATTTCAAAATTGTTAAATATAGGCAGTGGTTCAAAGAGATAATAAAAAAACAACAAAGATGCCACCCGATATTTCAGAGCTTTATATTGAAGAAATAATAGCTTGAGCGCTTTTAGTGTCACGCGTGAATGCTGTCTGATTAGAAATACAAATTAAAAACAAAAAAACCGTGCCGCGGAGAGAAACTTATTAACATTACTATCATTTGTTGTAAGTTTATAACCAATTACACATCAAAAGGCAATTAGACGGGTTTTGAATTTGGTTGAGAGTAAAATATCATATAACTTTTAACGAGTACATATTTGGCTTAAATAAATATGTCGTGTCTGCAAAACTCAGGAAGCTAAGTATAAGTGTTTTTGAAATGAACACGACTGTGATATTAAACTGTTTGTAACATTGCATGGATAAATTGTCTTGCGATAAACGAGGGAATGACATACTATATTACAAACGTGGATAAGATAAAGAATACTTTTATTACTTAAGCGACGTCTGGTATTGGAATGTATCAGAATTGCATTGTTATAAAAAAGATATAGATTGCAAACAAAATGTTCATGGATGGAGGAATTGAATGGTGATTTAAATCACTCATTAATTATTGATTTTATTAGTTTAATAACGTATTACTATATTATTTTTAGAGTTTAAAAGCCAAAACATTATTCTAATTCAATTATTTCGTTAGTATTTCATCTTCTTTTCGTAAAAGCTGTCTTTCAAAATCAAGCAATGATACGGTAGCTTGAGTTTGCCATTTAGGAGTACGTGTTGGTACATGTAGTACTAGTAATTCTAGCCGTCTCTCTACTCATTACTTTGCTTCTTATAATACTAGATACCTCTTCTAGCGCAAAATTCAAACAGAGGCGGGAAAAGTTGTCTTTCAGAATCAAGCAATGATGCGGTAGCTTGAGTTTGTCATTTAGGAGTACGTGTTGGTACATGTAGTATAGTATTAGTAATTCTAGCTGTCTCTGTACTCATTACTTTCCTTCTTATAATTCTAGATACCTCTTCCAGCGCAAAATACAAACAGAGGCGGGAAAAGTTGTCTTTCAAAATCAAGCAATGATGCGGTAGCTTGAGTTTGTCATTTAGGAGTACGTGTTGGTACATGTAGTACAAGTACTTCTAGCCGTCTCTCTACTCATTAATTTGCTTCTTATAATACTAGATACCTCTTCCGGTGAAAAATACAAACATCGGTGGGAAATGTTATTGTCATTGAAATCGATGACGTGTAAGACGAATGAAAAAACGAAGATATATGCACGCAACAAATGTCTTTTGAATATCAAACCTGATGGCACGCCGTTTGGATGTAAAGACCTTACACACCTTGACAACTGTGGTATATAATATACTAAAACATAAAAAAGACAATTACATGTATTTTATTTCAGCTCGATTGCGATGAAAGCTCAGAGCGTATATTAACCGCTCTCGAGTCCGCTTCCTGGGTTGAACCAGTACCGAGTGTTGCTTTATAACACGAAAACCAGTACCAAGTGTTGCTTTATAACAAGAAATTTGTCGGGCTGGATATCGATCCCGTAACCACAGGCGTGAGCGGCCAACACTCTAAAGATACATTACTCTACCGCCCCGCAAGTTTATTGTTAAAATTGGTGCCAGAATCGAGATTGACATCAGACCTTCCAAAGTGATGAAACTTATTACAATATAACAACAGTATATTGTTGACGAGGGAATTTTTCATAGACACTTGATTTCAGTCTCTTGCGTACGCTATCTCTTATTGTTGCGGTATAGTATGTAACATAACGCTGATTAACGTGCTCAAAGCGTTTTTTTATCATAATGCCATTTGTCCATTTCTCGGCGAAAATCTCTGAACAAAGATACACGTAATATTAAAAACGTCAGCTAGGAACGGACTGTGTAGGCGATGGATGATTTATTGGTGCGCCACATTTTCGAAACCAGCGGGTACAAGTGACACTATTATCAAAAACTATGGAATGAAATGTCTTACCATGTGTAAACAACATGAACTGCATATAGCTAACGGCGGGTGAGACGACGGAAAGTGAGCCTGATCATCATTTTATGAGT
Source organism: Panopea generosa (assembly GCA_029582155.1). NCBI lineage: Eukaryota > Metazoa > Mollusca > Bivalvia > Adapedonta > Hiatellidae > Panopea > Panopea generosa. Next base: position 70,036,876 of record CM055900.1, read on the forward strand.
CGCCAAACGTGACTATATGACATAAATATAGTATTTACATATTGTATGTAAATATATAATTATACGTTTAAGTAAAATATTTTAAACACCCTCGACAAACAAACAGTCAGTCAAACGGACTGAGTGTAATGTGACTGTGATAAGGTCGATCGAAATATTATAATGTATAAAAAATGTTTTTGTGATTAAATTATAAACGTGTTGTGTGACGTGGTGATTTTTCATTTGAATACAATTAATATTTATTGTTTAATTGTCTTTGTGTTTAAGTCCCATGACAATGTTTTTGATATCGTATCAAGAAAGACTACTTGTATAGATCCTCGTTAATAGAAACAAGAGGCCCAAGAGGGTCTGAATCGCCCTACTATCAACAATTGACAAATGAACATTTCAGAGGAAATGTTTTTTCCAGTTCTTCTTCAACAAATCATTTAGGAGACCACCATACAACGCTACATGTAAAATATCAAAGGTCGAGGCTTTGAACTTTTAGAGAAAATGTTTCAGTTAAAATGTGCTTATTGTAAAATGAGAATGTTATTGCGTCTACAACATTTTCCTTATAAAACTCATTGTAAAACAGTGACCCTGAGGTTGCCTCAAATTTGACCCCAGGGACCAGACTTCAACAAACCTTTGAGGGAACCCACATGCAATGCCTCACGTAAAATATCTAAGGTCTAGGCCTTGAACTTTCAGAGAAAATATGTTTTAAAGTTTCGCTTAAAATGTGCTTATAAGCACTGTGGCAGGGGCATTTGTGTTCGAATCATGCTGATTCAATAACTTGCCCGAGATATTGTGGTTATATAACTGCTGTTAAAGTTTGGTTACGATTCTATGAAACATAAAGGTGCTATCGCATCTACAACATTTCCCCTATATAAATCTATATAAAACACTGAACCCTAAATTAACCCCAGGAATCAGACTTCAACAAACACTGTTTCTAACTGGATAATAATAAGGTTTTGTTTCTCCGGAAACATTATGTAAATTTTATTTAGACTAGATGATATGCACAAAACATATAAGATAACATTAACATTAACATAACCTTTTTGTTTCTTTAAATAAACTTACGATATTGTATGGTATCATACAAAAAATGATATTCTTTACTATAATTAGTATTTACATGGTGTGCACTTATTCAACGGATTGAAGGAGAATATTTCGATTATAGGTGGCAGATTATGATTTTAAACCAGATATACAATGGCTAAATATATGTCTTTCATGTACCATATTGCTGTCAAATTAATTATGACAAAACTTAGTCACTTGCATTTTTTTCATATTTAAACTAGTAACGACTTAAAAGGACATCTCCTAAAAACGCTTAAAAAAGTAACACAACTAAGGATATCTCCTTAAAACGTTTAAACTAGTAGCACAGCTAAAAAGAGTATCTCAGCTTAAAAACGACATAAATATTTGTCTAGCAAGTACTTTTGGCCATCTTCTCTTAAAACACTTATTTTCTAAGTCAGCGAACAAAAAATGACACAAGCCTAATACTATGTTTACATTGATTTACATCGGGATGCGACACAAATGAATATAAAACCACTTATCAACAATTTAATTACTATATACAACAACGATCCTAGTGTGATGTCTATCTATCTGTATTTGTGTTGATAAGTTTACCCGAAAACTGGTACGACCATCGTTATAGCAACATACATTGAGTTACATCTCCATGGAAACACTTTGACTAATGATGCTAATTTCGCACCCATGTTTCTAAATTACTATTTTCCTACTCAAATTAGCAACAAAAGAACTATATAGAGTAAATAAACATTATCAGCATATTGAGAAACATATGAAAAGTTACACAATCAATACTGCATCGTTGACATGGTGACTATCAACAAGCTGACGGTGACAGAAATACAAAACGGTGGAAGGGAGATAACAAACTATAACCCACACATCTGTTTACGATGAAGGAATTAACTTTCCTTTTAATGTTAAGCAGAGGTCACGACGAAAGAAACAATGACTTCTGTTCCAAAACGTGTCTTCAAGATATAAATATAAAGGGTGCTGTTTGCAACTTCAGTCATATCTATTTTTACATAAACATTTCTCGGTATGTAAAATAAGTGTGTCCCCTTTATAATCTAAAGATATTTTAAATTTAAAATACAGCCTTTTTCAGGACTATACATAGAAATCACAACCTGGCAGAATGGCAGGGAAATTGTGTATTATATAAAGATTCAGTTTTATACCAAATGTTTATTTTATTTTATTTCGAATCTTGCTTTTATGAGATTTCGACCGTTTATCATTGTGGATCTAGCAATCTGGCATGCGTGTAAACACTACGGACTACTATTTACTATTCAGAAATGGAAACCGGAAGGACACCCGACGTTTGTGTGTTTTAAATATTAGGGTTTAAATGTTTCTTGATATGACGGTGCAACATTGACAAACCTATGTCTAGAATAATCACTACCGTTACACTATCACTTACGTTACACTATCACTACCGTAACACTATCATTACCGTTACACTATCACTACCGTTACACTATCACAACCGTGACACTATCACTACCGTAACATTATCATTACCGTAACACTATCACCACCGTTACACTTTCACAACCGTTACACTATCACTACCGTTACATTATCATTACCGTTACACTACCACTTCCGTTACATTATCAGCACCGTTACACTATCACAACCGTTACACTATCACAACCGTTACACTATCACTAACGTTACACTATCATAACCGTTACTCTATCACAACCGTTAAACTATCACCACCGTTATACTATCACGTCCGTTACACTATCATAACCGTTACACTGTCATTACCGTTCCACTGTCACTACCGATACATTATCACTACCGTTACATGTTTATAACCGTTACACTATCAGTACCGTTACACTATCATTATCGTTACTCTATCACCACCGTTACTCTACCACTCCTGTTACATTACCATTGCAATTACACTATCAATACCGTAACTTTATCACCACCGTTACACTATCACCATCGTATCACTATCATTATCGTTATAGTATCATAACCGTAACGCTTTCACCAACGTTACGCTATCACCGCCGTTACATTATCACTACCGTGACATTATCACTACCGTTACATTATCATTATCGTAACTCTATCACCACCATTACACTGTCACAACCGTTACACTATCACTACTGTTACATTACCATAACCGTAACACTATCACTTACGTTACATTATCATTACCGTTACTCTATCACAACCGTTAAACTATCACCACCGTTATACTATCACGTCCGTTACACTACCATTACCGTTACACTGTCATTACCGTTCCACTATCACTACCGATACATTATCACTACCGTTACATTGTTATAACCGTTACACTATCAGTACCGTTACACTATCATTATCGTTACTCTATCACCTATCAATACCGTAACTTTATCACCACTGTTACACTGTCACCATCGTATCACTATCATTACCGTTATAGTATCATAACCGTAACGCTTTCACCAACGTTACGCTATCACCACCGTTACATTATCACTACCGTTACATTATCACTACCGTTACATTATCATAACCGTAGCTCTATCACCACCGTTACACTATCACAACCGTTACACTATCACTACTGTTACATTATCATAACCGTTACTGTATCACCACCGTCACACTATCACCACCGTTATATTATCATTACCGTTACACTACCATCACTGTTATATTATCATTACCGTTATACTACCACAACCGTTTTATAATCATTAACGTTACAGGAAATATAAACGTTTTCTACATATATTTACAATGGAAACCAAAGAAACAAATTTGTAAACATTCTCTCGCGGGTCAACATTTGACCAGTGTATATCTGAAATGGGATTCAACGCTTTCCACGATCATGCGAAAGTAAGTAATGTACCACCGTTTTTATTGAGAAAATACGGATTATTATTTGTATATATGTATTTAAGTATTAATTCGCATACGTTAATAGAATAATTGCCTAATTCATGAGAAAATAAATTACTACATTCAAGCCTCTTACTACATGGACAGATAATATCAATTATTTAAGATGAGAAAATAAATGTGTTTATTTCAGTGTCATGTCATTTCTAATGATAAACTGCCTGTCTGATAAACATAGGTTTATCATGTCTTTGCAAGTTTATCAGACAGATGACGTCATTATGTATAATTATACATTGTGACATCTCTAAAGGATGTACCACATGTTTGATGCTGATTTTCAATTTCATAAAAAAAAAGGCAAACATAATAAAGAGAATACCATGTTAGTGTCCAATATCAACTACATCAGGTTCGGCACAGAAAATGACTCGGCACAGACTCGTCTTGTTTGTTTTTCTAAGCCTCACGTGATCAAGTTGATAATATAAGACATTTACATTGTATTCAATAAATAGCGAGACTGCTATAGAAAAAAAAATCAGTAATATTAACATAATGCGCAGTCATTAAAGTGAATAATACACAGGAACAACGATTCTATTTTAGGACTGAACACTCTGAGAAACATTGACCTTTCTGGAAATTACTAAACTAAATTTGGTAGATGTACCTTAATCTTGAATAAATTCTATTTCAATTTTTGAATGGCATTAATCCCCGCAGTTGCCGGAGTCCATATCCCCGCAGTCGCCGGAGTCCCTATCCCTGGAGTCGCCGGAGTCCCTAACACCGGAGTCAATGAGTCCCCAATCCCGGAGTCGCCGGTGTCCCCATCCCAAGAGTCGCCTGAGTCCCAAATCGCGGAATTGCCAGACTCCCCAACCTCACAGTCGCCGGAGTCTTTAACGTCGGAGTCGCTGAAGTCCCTATCACCGGAGTCCCTAATCCCAGAATCACCGGAGTCCCTAACCCCAGAGTCGCCGGAGTTCCTAACCCCTGAGTCCACATCCCCGGAGTCGCCGGAGTCCCTATCCCCGGAGTCCCTTACCAGGGAGACGACAGAGTCATTATCCCGGGAGACGACAGAGTCATTATCCCTGGAGTCGCCGAATTCCCGAACCCCGGAGACACCGGAGTCCCTATCGCCTGAGTTGCCGGAATCCCTGGAGTCGCCGAATTCCCTTACCCGGCAGACGACAGAGTCATTATCCCTGGAGTCGCCGAATTCCCTAACCCCGAAGACACCGGAGTCCCTATCGCCTGAGTTGCCGGAATCCCTATCCCCGGAGTCCCTTACCCGGGAGACGACAGTCATTATCCCTGGAGTCGCCGAATTCCCTAACCCCGGAAACACCTGAGTCCCTATCACCTGAGTTGCCGGAATCCCTATCCCCGAAGTCGCCGGAGTCCCTATCCCCGGAGTCGTCGGAGTCCCTATCCCCGGAGTCGCCGGAGTCCCTATCCCCGGAGTCGTCGGAGTCCCTATCCCTGGAGTCCCCGGAGTACCCGTCCCTGGATTCGCCGGAGTCTCTATCTCTGGAGTCTCCGGAGTCCCTATCCCCGGGGTGATGGAGGTACGGGTCATACGATAAATACCAGAACTCAGTTTGATTTTCCTCAAACAAATGGTTTGATGTAGAGTGCATATATATAAACACATTTCACATTCAGACAATCCATCCAATATCACTTTAAACTTAATTCAGGGAAACAGTTTCTGCTATTTACAGTGCACTAGATTGTTATCGATAATGTTATTAAAATGATGTGTCCAAGACGGCTGGTGATAGTAAATAACACAGTAATATGGCGTGACAGAGAGGAAACCTGAGTATTTGATACTGCAGCTGCTACCACACGTGTGAACATGTGTTATATAGTATTCTGTGTATATATATCTGTATATTTGTCTTACATATTATGGCTTATAACACATGCCCGAGCAAACACATATACCATTATATATATACCCCAGTATCCATATATATTTTACCTGCACGGTGATCATGTAGACCTAGCATACCTGGTAAGATGGAAAACATGTTAAATGTCAAACCATGATACATGCTAGATACATGAAAGGATTTACATAGTTTCTTACCACAGTCAACTGCATTTAAACCGTAATGATTATTATATTCTCAATTCTCTGACATATGAATAAGTATCATACAGCTAAAAAAAAAAGACGTATGCGTCTCGTTTAGATGATATATTATATTCTCAATTCTCTGACATATGAATAAGTATCATATAGCTCAACAAATGACGTATGCGTCTTGTTTAATTGATATATAATATTCTTAATTCTCTGACATATGAATAAGTATCATATAGCTCAACAAATGGACGTATGCATATTGTATTGATGATATATTATATTCTCAATTCTCTGACATATAAATAAGTATCATATAGCTCAGCAAATGGACGTATGCATATTGTATTGATGATATATTATATTCTCAATTCTCTGACATATAAATAAGTATCATATAGCTCAGCAAATGGACGTATGCATCTTGTATAGATGATATATTATTCTCTCAATTCTCTGACATATGAATAAGCATCATATAGCTCAGCAAATGGACGTATGCATCTTGTATAGATCATATATTATTCTCTCAATTCTCTGACATATGAATAAGTATCATATAGCTCAACAAATGGACGTATGCATATTGTATAGATGGTATATTATATTCTCAATTCTCCGACATATGAATAAGTATTATACAGCTAAAAAAATGGACGTATGCGTCTCGTATAGATGATATATTATATTCTACATTCTCTTACATATGATTAAGTATCATATAGCTCAGCAAATGGACGTACGAGGGGTTATCCAGAACTTCGTGGACAAATTTAATAAAATCTATATCTATGCAAGTGCATAGCTATATTTTTCACAACTTAAGTATTTGTGTATTTGTCATCGATGTACGGTGTTTTTGTATATTTCTTATGTCAGTAATAATGTTATGTCATCCATAGCAACAGACATACATGATAAGTGCCGCAGCTCAAAATGTTGAACAATTCGACAGACAAATATGTGAATAATAACAGTCATTTTCCCGTAACACTCGCGGTAAATCATATATTAATGAGGACACGGCATCGATGTCTGCATGACAATGTCATTCCAGCATTGCACGCAGGTGTAAGGAGTTTAAATCAACTTCTATTGAAAATGTAGATGCATTCATATGAAAATAGTGCATCTAATGAAAGGTGAAACAACGAGCAGTAATGCATTTTAAGTCAATATTAGCAAAACACTGATTCAGACGATAGCTATTTTGTAGTCTACAGATGACGCAAACGGTATAGTTACGTACGAGAAACAATAATGGACGATAACATATGTGGTCGCCCTGTGTCAAAATTGCGTTAATGTCACGTTAACGTAGTAAAATCTGCCTTAATAAGGAATGCCGTAATACAATTCATGAACTATACTGCGAACTAAGTATAGGTTACAATACAGTGCACGCGATGATTAAGAAAAAAAAGCATGCATTAATGTGCTCAATGGGTTCCCCAGTTGCTAAAAGAGTATAAATGGAGCAACGAGTAAGAGTAGGAAAATCACTTGTAAAATAAATTGACGTCGTAACGACGTAACGTAAATTTGGCCTGCGGCAGATAGGCGTACATGACATATTTGAAATACATGTTACTGTTTTATTTGAATTTACATTTTCTTCATACTTTGCATACAGTTTGCAGTTATATTAAATATAATACATGTTAAACTCCAAATAAATCAGACATATCATGTTCATAGTATGAGATTTGTCCACAAACTTCTGGATAACCCCTCGTATGTATCTTGTATAGATGATAATTATAATTATATTCGATCTATTTATTTAACTACGATCGTAAAATAAGTTATTTCAATTTATACAAATCTCGCTCGAAGTCTTGGTAGAACCAGTACTAATTAAGCACATGCTGAAAAGGTGTCTTGCTCAAGGACACAACGCATAGCCGTTGCAGAGGATCGAACCACGGCCATCCGATCATGCGGCCGATGCCCTATTACTAGGTTAACTTTTTATTCCGATGTTGCTCCGTTTTTTAATTGTGTTCATGTTGTTATGTGGCTATGTCCTCTGAATGCCACGCTTCCTGTTGATAACATGTATATATCTTCTTTTATTTTTTTGCTAGTGTTCATTAGCATATGAATCACCGTTGATCATTGTGTCGTAAGTGTTTATTTTGGTCTACTAACTTTACATTACACTTTGTATAGCACGATGCCCTTAGCGGAGTTATCGTTCGTAAGACTTATTTCATTTGCAGATTTATCGTTCGTTACGCTAATTTCCTTTTTTCCCTTTTTTTTATATCCATAGAACATTCATAAACAATTTACAATTACATACATGTTGCAAGCTATATTCTTATTTTTTTTAAATTGTTTATGAACGCCTTATTAGAAATAAGTTGAGGATTAGAACAGAATAGGTCAGAGAGATGAGAAAGAAAGAAGGAAGTAGAGCACAGTTCTTGAGAAAATAGTAGATAACTTCAAAACCGTCATTTTAAAGAATAAAATTATTTCACTTAGAAAATCTGCAGTTTATTCCATTTGTTCTCATGTTGTGTAACTTTGTCTTTTGTCGATGCTATTAATCTTTCAAGGGTTTCATACTTTAAGTATTATATATAATTGTTAAAAGTCGGTGTTGTTTTTGTATATTCTTTGCAGAGTTATCATTCGTTACCCATATCTCCTTCGCAGAGTTATCTTGCGTTGCACTAATCTCATTGGCATAGTTATCGTTCGTTACACTATCTCTTTTGCAGAGTTATCGTTCGTTACACTAATCCTTCGCAGAGTTATCGTTCGTTACACTCATTCACGTCTGTAATAGGTTGATTGTTAGGATTTTTGACGGAACATTGTGCAGTTGTAAGCATATTGTTAAAACCAGACAACAAAACTAGAAATAAATCATCACTATTTTACATTCAAGAACAAAAACAATAAATCCACTTCACAAGAATGAATTAGGAACTATTTTCTTCTTGTTTTTTTTTTTACGCAGAGCGATGCAAATATTCACAAACATGGAAGATATTAACACGATCTTCTCCGTTATGATGAATACATTGTGTTTTAAGTGATAAACGGCGTGGTGCCCTGCAGACAGAGATATTTTATTGTTGATTAGGTTGGCCTGTTGGATAGGGGAAGGATAAGGAGTTTGGCCTACAGACAAAAACGAGCGTCGTTTGTAATGACGTGAAACGCATTTTGCAATGGCAGTGATAATGTGACTGGAAAGTTACGCGAAGCCGAAAGTAGTCTGGAGTCTGTGACAGAGGTGATTGTAATGAGTCGAATGTGTTAGCGAGCCTTTTCATCCACGCCATATTGTGATGAAGTTGTCATAACGAAATAGTCACATTACACTATGACGTCATTATAGAAAGCCATCGCGTCAGATTGGAAAGTGATAAAAAAAATAGCAACGTCCGAATAGAAAGTTTCCATTAAATGATAAAGAAATAATCGAAGCGGTAGTGCAATGGATAAAGTGTTGGTCACGCGATAGAGATTGCGGGTTCAATCCCTAGCTCAACTGGATTACCTCTAAAAGAACAATAATAGGTACTTGTTCCGCTTAGGGGCGGCATTCACCAACCATTTTTTAAAAATATTCTTTGACTTTAACAAAATAATGAATTTTGAAAAACACACATAGAGACTATTTTTTAGGCCAAAATTTAGCACCTAATATAAACTCAAATAAACTCTCACAATTATTATATATGTCATGATAACCCAGATATCTAAGATTAAAATTTGGATTTTCAAGCTCAAATCTAAGATTATTCTCAAGAATGGTTGGTGAATACGACCCAGGGACGCAAACCCGAGAAGAGAACGGTTCATATACATGTATTAAGCTCTGAGGTTCCGCAATCGAGATCAGATTAATTAGAAAAAAAATATCAACAGAAAGTGGTTAGTACGATCAGATACGATACAAGTAATAACTTTATACAAAAACATCAAATTGAAAAGACACCACGTCAGCTTGGAAAGTAAATAAATCGGAATATAAAGTAGCAAGCTTCCATTACATATAATCAAAGCGCTGTGAGCTCTGAAGGCCGGTAGCAGCATATGGCTTGGTGGAGAAATAGCATAGGAGCAGAATAAAGACACATTTTTCATTGGAAAATAACAGGAATCAATAGGCAAACTGTATGTGAATGTATATATTGTAAATATCATGCAGAAACGACCAAATGCAATGTATCAAAAATGTCAGACATATCGGCAAGTAAAAAGGTTTCAATACCTAAATTAAGGCAAATTTTAAATGTTCCAGATATTTTCCTATGAAATGTGCAAATGGAAATATATAATGATTGAGATTAATAGTAACTGTACATTGAAACAACATTATGACACGCGCCATATTTGCCTTTCTCTGCAGCCGCAACCTGACCGGGTTTTAGTATGACCTATTAAATTATGTCACGTGACGCCTGCTACTATTTAAACATATGAATGCATATTTCGTGACGTAAAGCAAACTTATAATGGGTCATTTATGGGTCTTTCAAAATCATTTAAATATTAGTATGTGGTCTTCATTGCTAAACATTCACGATCTTAAGATTAAAAAAAGAGTTGACTACTTTGAACTACTTATCACACCCATTCATTCTTACAGAGGAGTACTTCGCACGTTTGGGTTCGCAACAAGCCAGAAATTGACCACATGATAATGCAAAATGCCAACGTCCAAATAAACTGTTACAACATCAAAATGACTTGTAACGTAACCACAGTAAATAATTTATAACGTAACACAACGTAACCACAGTAAATGACTAGTAACGTAACCACAGTAAATAACACGAACCGTATACACAGTAAATGACAAGTAACGTTATCGCAGAGAATGACAAGTAACGTTACCACAGTAAATGACTAGTAACGTAACCACAGTAAATGACAAATTGCGTAACCACAGTAAATGACAAGTAAGCACAGTAAATGACAAGTAACGTAACCACAATAAATGACATGTAAGGTAACCACAGTAAATGACAAGTAACGTAACCACAGAAAATGACAAAAAACGTAACCACAGTAAATGACAAGTACCATAACACCAGAAAATGACAAGTAACGTAACCACAGTAAATGATATTAACGTAACCACAGTAAATAACAAGTACAGTAACCACATTAAATGACAAGTTACGTAATTGCAGTGAAAGACAAGTTACGTTACCGAAGTAAATGATTAACTGTAACCACAGTAAAGGACTAGAAATGTAACCACAGAAAATGACAAGAAACGTAACCACAGTAAATAAGTACCATAACCACAGAAAATGACAAATAATGTAACCACAGTCAATGATATTAACGTAACCACAGTAAATAACAAGTACCGTAACCACATTAAATGACAAGTAACGTAATCGCAGTGAATGACAAGTAACGTTACCACAGTAAATGATAGAATGTAACCACAGTAAACGACTAGTAACGTTACCACAGTAAGTGACAAGTAACGGTACCACAGTAAATGACAAGAAACGTCACAACAGTGAATGACAAGTACCGTAACCTCAGTAAATGACAAGTAACGTAACCACAGTTAATGCTATAAACTTAACCACAGATAATGACAAGTAACGTAACCACATTAAATGACAAGTAAGGTAACCACAGTAAATGACAAGTAACATAACCACAGTAAATGACAAGAAACGTAACTACAGTAAATGACAAGTACCATAACCAAAGAAAATAACAAGTAACGTAACCACAGTAAATGATATGAACGTAACCACAGTAAATGACACGTAACGTAACCACAGTTAATGACAAGAAACGTAACCACAGTAAATGACAAATTACGTAACGACAGTATAATGACACGTAACGTAACCACAGTTAATGACAAGTAACGTAACTACAGTAAATGACAAGTAACGTAACCACAGTTAATGACAAGTAACGTTACCACAATAAATGATAAGTAACGTAACCACAGTACAATGACACGTAACGCAATCACAGTTAATGACAAGTAACGTAACCACAGTAAATGACAAATAACTTAACCACAGTAAAATGCCAACGTCCAAATAAACTGTTACAACATCAAAATGACTATAAACGTTACCACAGTAAATAATTTATAATGTAACACAGCGTAACCACAGTAAATGACTAGTAACGTAACCACAGTAAATGACAAGTAACGTTACCACAGTAAATGACAAATTACGTAACGATAGTATAATGACACATAACGTAACCACAGTTAATGACAAGTAACGTAACCACAGTAAATGACAAGTACCGTAACCACAGTAAATGATAAGTAACGTAACCACAGAATAATGACTAGTAACGTAACCACAGTTTAAGGACTAGTAACGTAACCACAATAAATGACAAGTTACGTAACCAAAGTAAATGACAAGTAACATAACCAAAGCATAATGAATATTAACGTAACCACATTATAATGAAAAGTAACAAAACCACAGTAAAAGACAAGAAACGTAACCACAGTACATGACAAGTACCGTTACCACAGTAAATGACTAATAACTTAACCACAGTAAATGACAAGTAACGTTACCACAGTTAATGACTAGTAACGTAACCACAGTAAATGACAATGGTATCTTTTATAGAGATCGGATAGAACATATTCTATTTTATTGAGAGTAAAGGTCTCACTAAACAGTTGAATTTTGTTCTTTGTTCTATATAAAATAAGGTCTAGAATTTCAAAGGTAAAAAATGAATTCCACATAGAATTTTTTTAAAGTGTTTTTTTTTTCATAGCAGGAGTGTATACACACATAAAAATACACAATAACTGGTAGGTTGTCCACATTGTTTTTTTTTTAAAGAGGGTGCAGTGACACCCTGACCTTGTTTATCCTCAAATGCTCATAAATACATGCATATGTCGAAATCCTATAAAAGTCACTTTTTTAATATCAGTGATGTCTTATTACAGTTTAAGGTCTCACTACACAGTTGAATTTTGTTCTTTGTTCTATATAAAATAAGGTCTAGGATTTCACTGGTAAAAAAAGAATTCCACATAGAATTTTTTTTAAAGTATTTTTTTTCATAGCAGGAATGTATACACACATAAAAATGATCAATAACTGATAGGTTGTTCACGTTGGTTTTTTTAAAAAGAGGGTGCAGTGACACCCTGAGTTTTTTTTAAAAAAGAGGTCCTCAAATGCTCATGAATACATGCATATGTTGAAATTCTATAAAAGTCACAGTTTGAACACCAGTGATGTCTTATTGCAGTACATGCTGTGCCAACTTTTGCTCTACTCATCTGCAGCAAGAAATCACAGCCACTTTAAACCATTTTGAAAATATTTCATAACCAAAGTACATAGGCCTATTTTTTAAGAGTAAGAATCTTGCTACCGTGGGAAAAAAGGGGCGTAACTATGTAGTTACGTATATGCTACGCCATCTTTTGCTCTACTCATCTGCAGCAAGAAATCACAGCCACTTTAAACCATTTTGAAAATATTTCATAAACAAAGTACATAGGCCTATTTTTTAAGAGTAAGAATCTTGCTACCGTGGGAAAAAAGGGGCGTAACTACGTAGTTACGTATATGCAACGCCATCTTTTGCTCTACTCAGCTGCAGCAAGAAATCACAACCACTATGAAGCATTTTGATAATATTGCATAACCAAAGTACATAATTATTAAGCCTTTTTTAAGCGTAAGCATCTTGCTACCGTGGCAAAAAAGGGGCGTAATTGTGTAGTGAGACGTTCAGGGGGAATACAATTTGAGAAACGATCATTTTGAAGAGAGCTTAAGGAATGTATAGCCGTGATATAAACAACTCATTTATAATCCATGCGTAGAGTATTATTGTTTTATTTCAGTGCCGCTAGTGTAATACAATTAAAGCAGCGTACAAGTAGCATAGAACCAATAGCTGTGTGCAGGACTGTTACGCCATAAATAGTCACCATCTAATTAAATATACATATATGAACATGGTCGCCAATGTGTCACATATCACAAGCATGACAAACCAAGTGTAATAATCCAATCATTGCCCGCTGTTATATTTTACAATGATATGTGTTCTGAATGGCTAAACAGCTTTCTTTCTCACCTCGCAGTCAGGGATCGGTACTCGGACAGAATATCGTGCAGATGGACACTTACTACATGTTTTAGAAGGTTGAGATATAAAATCCGCCCACATCAATCACTGTCGTTACCAACCGTTGTCACTGGCGCTGTTATCGTTCCCCTGGATCTTGTGATCACGACAATTGGGGTATGCATGTTAGTACCTTAAATTTCTATTAAATACTAATGCATTGTGCACCGTGTGTTTCTTTGTAATACATATATTTAGTGAATAGAATCGCTTCAGACGCAGATTGATTACAACAATAAAGCAAAAATCGATTGGCCTTGTGGTGTTTATACCTATCTGTTCTGTTGTAAAGGCATCGTATACCACATTAAACTTATTCTGCAATGTTATATTATGCTGCAACACTGATGTTTATAGAGTCAGGGACTGAATTTTAAAAAAGGAGAGAGCACTTGTCGAAATTATGGCTGTTTCCAATATAATTATCACAGCCATGTACATGGTAAGTGAACATAACACCATTGTCGTGTTAATCACGTCATGCTGACGACCCCTGAGACATTTTATAATATTTCATAGTGTCAAAATAAGAACTAAAATAATTTCATCAGATCACCCTGTTTGTTCACCAGTGAATAAAACCATAACCCCCTTTGCATCGATTTGTACGTATTAAGGAGACATACTCAATAACGACTAGGATTTATAGATCAGTAATGTGCAAAGTGGAACTACATCTTTTTTCCTATGAATCAATGATTTGCATATAGGACATACAACTTTGCCTTGTGTACCAATGATTTGTAAAGTGGACATACAACTTTGCCTTGTGTATCAATGATTTGTAAAGTGGACATACAACTTTGCTTTGTGTAAGTGGACATACAACTTTGCCTTGTGTGTCAATGATTTGTAAAGTGGACATAAAACTTGGCTTGTGTAGGTGGACATACAACTTTGCCTTGTGTGTCAATGATTTGTAAAGTGGACATAAAACTTGGCTTGTGTAAGTGGACATACAACTTTGCCTTGTGTGTCAATGATTTATAAAGTGGGCATACAACTATGCTTTGTGTATCAATGATTTGTAAAGTGGACATTACTTTGCCTTGTGTGTCAATGATTTGTAGAGTGGATACACTACTTTGCCTTTTGTGTAAATTATTTTGTAAAGTGGACATACTACTTTGCCTTGAGTGTCAATTATTTTGTAAAATGGAAATACTACGTTGCCTTGTGTGTCAATGATATGTTAAGTGGACATACTACTTACCCGTGTGTGTCAATTATTTTGTAAAATAACATATTACTTTGCTTTGTGTGTCAATTATTTTGTAAAGTGGACATACAACTTTGCCGTTTGTATCAATTATTTTGTAAAGTGGACATACTACTTTGCCTTGTGTATCAATGATTTGTAAAGCGGACATACAGCAATGCCTTGTGTATCAATGATTTGCATAATTGACATACAACTACGTCTTGAGTACAAAAGATTTGTAAAATGGACATACAACTATGCCTTGTGTATCAATGATTAGTAAAGTGGACATTAAAATATGCCTTGTGTATTAATGATTTGTAAAGTGGACATACAACTATGAATTGTATAACAACGATTAGTAAAGTGGATATACTACTATGTGTTGTAACAATGATTTGTAAAGTGGACATACAGCAATGCTTTGTGTGTCAATGGTTTGTAAAATGGATATAAACTATGTCTTGTATCAATGATTTGTAAAGTGGACATACAACTATGTCTTGCGTATCAATGATTTGTAAAGTGGACATTAAAATATGCCTTGTGTATCAATGATTTGTAAAGTGGACATACAACTATGTATTGTGTATCAATGATTTGTACTGTGGATATTAAAATATGCCTCGTGTATCAATGCTTTGAAAAGTGGACATTAAAATATGCCTTCTGTATCAATGATTTGTAAAGTGGACATGAACTATGTCTTGTGTATCAATGATTTGTAAAGTAGACATTAAAATATGACTTGTGTATCAATGATTTGTTAAATGGACATACAACTTTGAATTGTGTATCAACGATATGTAAAGTGGACATACTACTATGTGTTGTACCAATGATTTGTAAAGTGGACATACAGCAATGCTTTGTGTATCAATGATTTGTAAAATGGATATAAACTATGTCTTGTATCAATGATCCGAAAGTGGACATACAGCAATGATTTGTGTGTCAATGATTTGTAAAGTGGACATACAGTAATGTTTTGTGTGTCAATGATTTGTAAAATGAATATAAACTATGTCTAGTATCAATGACTTGAAAAGTGGACATACAGCAATGCTTTGTGTATCAATTATTTGTAAAGTGGACATACAGCAATGCTTTGTGTGTCAATGATTTGTAAAATGGATATAAACTATGTCTTGTATCAATAATTTGTAAAGTGGACATACAGCAATGCTTTGTGTGTCAATGGTTTGTAAAATGGATATAAACTATGTCTTGTATCAATGATTTGTAAAATGGACATACAACTATGTCTTGTGTATCAATGATTTGTAAAGTGGACATTAAAATATGCCTTCTTTTTCAATGATTTGTAAAGTGGACATACAACTGTGTCTTGTGTATCAATGATTTGTAAAGTGGACATTAAAATATGCCTTGTGTATCAATGATTTGTAAAGTGGACATTAAAATATGCCTTCTGTATCAATGATTTGTAAAGTGGACATAAATTATGTCTTGTGTATCAATGATTTGTAAAGTGGACATTAAAATATGCCTTATGTATCAATGATTTGTAAAGTGGACATACAACTTTGAATTGTGTATCAACGACATGTAAAGTGGACATACTACTATGTGTTGTACCAATGATTTGTAAAGTGGACATACAGCAATGTTTTGTGTATCAATGATTTGTAAAATGGATATAAACTATGTCTTGTATCAATGATCTGAAAGTGGACATACAGCAATGCTTTGTGTGTCAATGATTTGTAAAGTGGACATACAGTAATGTTTTGTGTGTCAATGATTTGTAAAATGGATATAAACTATGCCTTGTATCAATGATTTGTAAAGTGGACATACAGCAATGCTTTGTGTATCAATGATTTGTAAAGTGGACATACAGCAATGCTTTGTGTGTCAATGATTTGTAAAATGGATATAAACTATGTCTTGTATCATTGATTTGTAAAGTGGACATACAGCAATGCTTTGTGTGTCAATGATTTGTAAATGGATATATAATATGTCTTGTGTATCAATGATTTGTAAAGTGGACATACAACTATGAATTGTGTATCAACGATTAGTAAAGTGGATATACAACTATGTCTTTTGTATCAATGATTTGAAAAGTGCAATACAATTATGTCTTGTGTATCAATGATTTGTAAAGTTGACATTAAAATATGTCTTGTGTATCAATGATTTGTAAAGTGGACAAACAAATATGAATTGTGTATCAATGATTAGTAAAGTGGATATACAACTATGTTTTGTGTATCAATGATTTGTAAAGTGAACATTAAAATATGCCTTGTGTATCAATGATTTGAAAAGTGCACATACAACTATGCCTTGTGTATCAATGATTTGTAAAGTAAACATTTAAAATATGCCTTGTGTATCAATAATTTGTAAAGTGGACATACAACTATGCCTTGTGTACCAATGATTTGTAAATTGTAATGTGGCCATAAAACGTCGCATTGTGTATCAATTATTTTGTGAAGTGGACATACAGCTATGCTGTGTGTACCATTAATTTATAAAGTTGACATACAGCTATGCGTTCTGTATCAATGATTTGTAAAGTGGACATACAACTATGCTTTGTGTACCAATGATTTGTAAAGTAGACATACAACGGCGCCTTGTGTATCAATGATTTATAAAATGGATATACAATTATGTCTTGTATCAATGATTTGTAAAGTGGACATACAACTATGCCTTGTGTACCAATGATTTGTAAAGTATATATACAACAATGCTTTGTGTATCAATGATTTGTAAAGTGGACATACAGCAATGCTTTGTGTGTCAATGATTTGTAAAATGGATATAAACTATGTCTTGTATCAGTAATTTGTGAAGTGGACATACAGCAATGCTTTGTGTGTCAATGATTTGTAAAATGGATATAAACTATGTCTTGTATCAATGATTTGTAAAGTGGACATACAACTATGAATTGTGTATCAAAGATTAGTAAAGTGGATATACAACTATGTCTTGTGTATCAATGATTTGTAAAGTGAACATACAACTATGTCATGTGTATTAATGATTTGTAAAGTGGATATTAAAATATGCCTTGTGTATCAATGATTTGTAAAGTGGACATACAACTATGCCTTGTGTATCAATGATTTGTAAAGTGGACATACAACTATGCCTTGTGTACCAATGATTTGTAAAGTGGACATACAACGTCGCCTTGTGTATCAATGATTTGTAAAATGGACATACGATTATGTCTTGTAACAATGATTTGTAAAGTGGACTAAAAGCTATGCTTTGTGTAACAATAATTTGTAAAGTGGACATACAGCAATGTCTTGTGTATCAATAATTTGTAAAGTGGACATACAACTATGCCTTGTGTACCAATGATTTGTAAAGTGGACTTACAACAATGTCTTGAATCAATGATTTTTAAAAGTGGACATACAGCAATGTCTTGTAGCAATGGTTTGTAAAGTGGACATACAACTTTGCCTTGTGTACCTGAGATTTGTAAAGTAGACATATAACGTCGCCGTGTGCATCATTGATTTGTAAAGTGGACATACTACTATGTCTTGTGTATCAATGATTTGTAAAGAGGACATACAATTATGTCTTGTGTATCAATGATTTGTAAAGTGGACATACTACTTTGCCTTGTGTATCAGTGATTTGAAAAGTGGACATACAACAATGTTTTGTTTATCAATGATTTGTTAAGTGGACATACTACTATGCCTTGTGTATCAATGATTTGTAAAGTGGACATACTACTGTGCCTTGTGTATCAATGAATTGTAAAGTGTACATACTACTATGTCTTGTATCAATGATTTGTAAAGTGGACATACTACTATGGCTTGTATCAATGAATTGAAAATTGCTATGCCTTGTGAACCAATGGTTTGTATAATTGACATACCACTTTATCTTGGGTACCAATGATTTGTAAAGTGGACATATAAATATGTCTTCTATCAATGCTTTGTTAAGTGCACATACAACTATGCTTTGTGTATCAATGATTTGGTAAGTGGACATACAACTATGCCTTTTGTATCAATGATTTTTAAAATTGACATACAACTATGCCTTTTGTATCAATGATTTGTAAAGTGGACATACAACTAAGACTTGTCCATCAATAATTTGTAAAGTGGACATATTACTATGTCTTGTATCAATGATGTGTAAAGTGGACATACAGCTATGCTTTGTGTATCAATGATTTGTAGAGTGGACATACAACTATGTCTTGTGGACAATGATTTGTTAAGTGGACATACTACGATGCCTTGTGTATCAATGTTTTGTAAAGTAGAAATACTACTATGCCTTGTGTATAGTTGCAAAGTGGACATACTACTATGTCTTGTACCAATTATTTGTAAAGTGGATATACTACTATGTCCTGTGTATCAATGATTTGTAAAGTGGACATACTGCTATGCCTTGTGTATCAATGATTTGTAAAGTGTACATGCAACAATATCTTGTGTATCAATGACTTTTAAAGTGGACCTAATACTATGTCTTGTGTATCAATGATTTGTAAAGTGGACATATTACTATAGCCTGTGGATCAATGATTTATAAAGGGGACATATTACTATGCTTTGTGTATCAAAGATTTGTAAAGTGGACATACAAATATGCCTTGTGTACAAATGATTTGTAAAGTGGAAATACTACTATGCCTTGTGTACCAATGATTTGTAAAGTGGACATACAACGTTTCCTTGTGTACCAATGATTTGTAAAGCGGAAATACAACTATGCCTTGTGTTTCAATGATTTGTAAAGGGGACATAATACTATGTCTTGTATCACTGATTTGCAAAGTGGACATACAGCTATGCTTTGTGTATCAATGATTTGTAAAGAGGACATAATACTATGTCTTGTATCAATGATTTGTAAAGTGGACATACAGCAATGCCTTGTAAATCAATGATTTGTAAAGTGGATATAAACTTTGTCTTATGTTCAATGAGTTGTAAAGTGGACATACTACTATGTCTTGTGTATTAATGATTGGTAAAGTTGACATACTATATTGTCTTATGTATCAATGATTTGTAAAGTTGAAATACTACTATGCTTTGTGTATCAACGATTTGTAAATTAGACAAACTACTATGTCTTGTGTATCAATGAGTTGTAAAGTGGACATACTACTATGCTTTGTGTTTCAATGATTTGTAAAGTTGACATACTACTATGCTTTGTGTATCAACGATTTGTAAAGTTTACATACTACTATGTCTTGTGTATCAATGATTTGTAAAGTTGACATTCTACTATCTCTTGTGTATCAATGAGTTGTAAAGTTGACATACTACTATGCCTTGTGTATCAATGAGTTGTAAAGTTGACATACTTCTATGTTTTGTGTATCAACGATTTGTAAAGTAGACATACTTCTATGTCTTGTGTATCAATGAGTTATGAAGTTGAAATACTACTATGTCTTGTGTATCAATGATTTGTAAAGTTAACATACTGCTTTGCTTTGTGACATACAACTTGGTCTTGTGTATCAACGATTTGTAAAGTGGACATACAACGTGGCCTTGTGTATCAATGATTCGTAAATGTGACATACAACTTGGCCTTGTGTATCAATGATATGTAAAGTGGACATACAACGTTGCCTTGTGTATCAATGATTGGTAAAGTGAACATACTACTATGATTTGTGTATCAATGATTTGTAAAGTGGACATACAACGTTGCCTTGTGTATCAATGATTTGTACAGTGGACATACAACTTGGCCTTGTGTATCAATGATTTGTTAAGCCGGCATACAATGTTGCCTTGTGTATCAATGATTTGTAAAGTGGACATCCTACTATGCTTTGTGTGTCAATGAGTTGTAAAGTTGATATACTACTATGCTTTGTGTATCAACGATTTGTAAAGTAAACATAATACTATGTCTTGTGTATCTATGAGTTGTAAAGTGGACATACTACTACGCTTTGTGTATCAATGATTTGTAAAATGGACATAGAACTATGCCTTTTGTATCAATGATTTTTAAAGTGGACATACAACTTGGCCTTGTGTATCAATGATTTGTAAAGTTGACATAGAACTATGCCTTGTGTATCAATGATTTGTAAAGTGGTCATACAACGTTGCCTTGTGTATCAATGATTTGTAAAGTGGACATACATACAACTTGGCCTCGTGTTTCTATGATTTGTAAAGTGGACATCATCTTGGTCTTCTGTATCAATGATTTGTAAAGTCGACATAAAACGTTGCCTTGTGTATCAATGATTTGTTGAGTTGACATACAACTTGGCCTTATGTATCAATGATTTGTAAAGTTGTCATACAACGTTGCCTTGTGTATCAATGATTTGTAAAGTGGACATACAACTTGGTCTTGTGTATCAATGATTTGTAAAGTGGACATCATCTTGGTCTTCTGTATCAATGATTTGTAAAGTCGACATAAAACGTTGCCTTGTGTATCAATGATTTGTTGAGTTGACATACAACTTGGCCTTATGTATCAATGATTTGTAAAGTTGTCATACAACGTTGCCTTGTGTATCAATGATTTGTAAAATGGACATACAACTTGGCC
Source organism: Panopea generosa (assembly GCA_029582155.1). Classification (NCBI taxonomy): domain Eukaryota; kingdom Metazoa; phylum Mollusca; class Bivalvia; order Adapedonta; family Hiatellidae; genus Panopea; species Panopea generosa. Next base: position 70,058,814 of record CM055900.1, read on the forward strand.
TTGTGTAAAAATGATCTGTAAAGTGGACATACAGCTATGGCTTGTGTACCAAAGATTTACTCTTTAATTGTTTTGTTTACATTTTCCTTTAGATAAAGGGTCCAATTGTTAAGTCAATATATCTCAATGCACAGGTAACAGTTTATAATGTATATCAATCAGAAACAAGTTTTACCCATAATCTTCTTAAAAATATCCTTTTTTATTTAAGATTCTTTTGACATTGTTCAAAATGCCACTTTCCTACGAAAATATCTAGATATTGCCGCACTGAAATGAAATGAAATGTTTTTTTTCTTAGAATTGTTCATTCTAATCATCTGTTTATTCATGTGTTTTTACGCGTAAAATGGGTGTTATTCAATAAAATTGATACCAAAGCGGCACGTTTCTTAATTTGCATCTTTATAGCATTTTAGTATCTCTTCTTATTCTTATTCAAGATGCAATTCGACCAATCATTATACTCACAGTTATTTATTTCAAATTTACCCATAGGTAGTCGTATATTTTAAGAAGCTTATGATGTGTTTGGCAATGCAATGAATAAAATAACTGGTTGTATATGCACACCTGAATGCATGTAAATTATCAAGGGTATGGATGACAGATCACGTATAATGAACATGCCGATATATTTACTGCATTTTAATAACATGTTTACATATAAATGTAGCCTTGAAAAGTGTAAACAAATTATTACGTAGCCACAAACTGGAATTAGCTGTTCGTAAGTTTAGTTCTTATATTATATCATGCTCGTCATCATCATCAGCAGCACCATCATCATCATCATCATCATCATCATCATCATCATCATTATCATCATCATCATCATATCATCATCAAATCATCATCATCATCATCATCATCATCATTATCGTCATCATCATCATCATTATTATCATCACATCATCATTATCATCATCATAATCATCATTATCCTCAACACCATTATCATCATCAACATAATTGTACGTGTCGTCGTTATTGTCATCGATATCATCATTAGCAGCAACATCATCATCAGCAACAGCATCGCTATCATCACCATCACGATCACACATTGTAATTATTATCGTCAGTGAACAATACATTACTGTTAGAATAAAGATGTAAATGTATAATATACAAAAATTGTCAAACCTGTTTAACCGATCACCTCTTCTGGGCAGCCACTTTTCTTAAGCAGCCATATTTGCTATTTCCCAGTACTATGCTTTCAGAGCAAATTAACCAGTATTAGGCAACAACCTGTCTAAAAAGGCAACATTTGATCATTCCCTCTGACGGTATCTAATTTGAAATCCATCCATCCTTTCATTCATTCATTCAATCAATCGTCATGTTAAATGCATTCGTATGATGTCATTCCTTCGACATTAATCTAAATTTCATTGATATTTAACTACATTTTCAACAGCTTACCTTGTTGGGAAAGGTGAACAGTGCAATACTTATAAAATGTATAATGAATATGTATATGGGGTTAAGTGCAATACATATAAAACATACACAGAATATGTTTATGAGGATAAGTGTAATACAATGAATATGTATATGGGGATTAGTGTAATGCATATAAACTATACAATGCATATGTATATGGGGATTAGTGTAATGCATATAAACTATACAATGAATATGTATATGGGGATTAGTGTAATGCATATAAACTATACAATGCATATGTATATGGGGATTAGTGTAATGCATATAAACTATACAATGCATATGTATTTGGGGATTAGTGTATTACATATAAAATAAATATGAATAATGTATATGGGGGTTAGTGTAATCCATATAAAATATACAATGCATATGTATACGGGAATAATTGTAATACATATCCAATATACAATGCATATGTATACGGGAATAATTGTAATACATATCAAATATACAATGCATATGTATACGGGAATAATTGTAATACATATCAAATATACAATGCATATGTATACGGGAATAATTGTAATACATATCAAATATAAAATGAATAATGTATATGGGGGTTAGTGTAATCCATTTAAAATATACAATGCATATGTATATGGGGATAAATGTAATACATATAAAATATACAATGAATATCTATAATGGGACTAGTGTAATACGTATAAAATATGTAAAATTATGAATATGAATATGGGGATAAGTGTAGTATATATAAAATTATGAATAATAATATGGGAATTAGTGTTGTACATATTAAATATATAAAATTATGAATATGTATATGGGGATTAGTGTGATACATATTAAATATACAATAAATATCTATATGGGGACTAGTGTAATACGTATAAAATATATAAAATTATGAATATGGGGATTAGTGTAGTATATATAAAACCATGAATATGTATATGGGAATTAGTGTTGTACATATTAAATATTTAAATAATGAATATGTATATTGGAATTAGTGTAACACATATAAAATATACAATGATTATGTATATGGGGAAAAGTGTATTACATATAAACAATAAAATTATGAATATGTATATGGGAATTATTGTAATACATATAAAATATACAATGAAAATGTATATTAAGATACGTGTAATACATATAAAATATATGAAATTATGAATATGTATATGGGGATTAGTGTATTACATATAAAATATATGAAATTATGAATATGTATATGGGGATTATTGTAATACATATAAAATATACAATGAAATTGTATATTAAGATACGTGTAATACATATAAAATATATGAAATTATGAATATGTATATGGGGATTAGTGTATTACATATAAAATATATGAAATTATGAATATGTATATGGGGATTATTGTAATACATATAAAATATACAATGAAAATGTATATTAAGATACGTGTAATACATATAAAATATATGAAATTATGAATATGTATATGGGGATTAGTGTATTACATATAAAATATATGAAATTATGAATATGTATATGGGGATTATTGTAATACATATAAAATATACAATGAAATTGTATATTAAGATACGTGTTATACATATAAAATATATGAAATTATGAATATGTATATGGGGATTAGTGTATTACATATAAAATATATGAAATTTTGAATATGTATATGGGGATTATTGTAATACATATAAAATATACAATGAAAATGTATATTAAGATACGTGTAATACATATAAAATATATGAAATTATGGATATGTATATGGGGATTAGTGTATTACATATAAAATATATGAAATTATGAATATGTATATGGGAATTATTGTAATACATATAAAATATACAATGAAAATGTATATGAAGATACGTGTAATACATATAAAATATATGAAATTATGAATATGTATATGGGGATTAGTGTATTACATATAAAATATATGAAATTATGAATATGTATATGGGGATTAGTGTATTACATATAAAATATATGAAATTATGAATATGTATATGGGGATTAGTGTATTACATTAAACGCGATGTTTTCAGTTGTAAAACAATATCATTCGTTGTGTGATAGACTTTGCTTTATAGACAGACTGATTTTTATGGCTCATGACCACTTGTAATTGACACCGAATCTACTTTAAATACAATGTTTTCAAAAGTAAGACTTTCTCATTTATGATAGACTTTGCTTGCTAGACAGACTGATTCTTATTGTTCATGACCACTTGAGGTTAATACCGAATCTACATTAAACATATTGTTTTCAAAAGTAAGGCACATATCATTTCAGATGATTGTCTTTGCTAAACAGTATAGATTTAACTTGTTCATGACCAGTTATGGTTAACAAAGGATGTAGATTTAACAAACCATTTACATAATTAATGTACATGTCATATGAAATGATTGTCTTTGCTAAACAGTATAAATTTAACTTGTTCATGACCAATTATGGTTAACAAAGGATGTACATATAACAAACCATTTACATAATTAATGTACATGTCATATGAGATGATAGTCTTTGCTAGACAGAATGATTATAACTATGCATAACTCCTGATATGTGATGAAAAACGTCATTATTTGTGAAGACTGTGGTCTCGTGTGTTTAAGTGATCGATAGGCTATTGCAAACGAAATTCATTTTCGATCTATAGTGCAACCTTTGGTTTAAGTGGACACTACAATATCCATCTTTCCTTCACTCTTAATTTCTATTACAAAATAATCACCGCGGTAATTATGAGACATACATTAATTTCCACCTATTTGTGCAACATTTCTTCCAATTTTAATATCATTTCCACCAGTTTGTGCATCATTTCCTCCAGTTTGTGCATCATATCTACTAGTTTGTGCATCCTTTCTACCAGCTTGTGCATCATTTCTACCTATTTGTGCATCATTTCTTCCGGTTTTAACAAAAAAAATTTACCTGTTTGTGCATCTTTTCCTACAGTCTATGCATCATTTCTACTAGTCTATGCATCATTTCTACTAGTCTGTGCATCATTTCTACCTATTTGTGTATCATTTCTACCAGTTTGTGCATCATTTCTGCTAGTGTGTGCACCATTTCTGCCAGTTTGTGTATCATTTTACCAGTTTGTGCATCATTTCTACTAGTTTGTGCATCATTTCTACCTGTTTGTGCATAATTTCTTCTCGTTTGTGCATCATTTCTACCATTTTGTGTATCATTACATCCAATTTGTGCATCATTTCTTAGACAACTAGTTTGTGTGCATCATTTCTGTCAGTTTATACATCATTCCTTCCATTTTGTAAATCACTTCTACCAGTTTGTACATCATTTATACCAGTCTGTGCATCATTTCTATCTATTTGTGCCTCATTTCTACCAGTTCGTGCATCATTTCTACTAGTTTGTGCATCATTTCTGCCTGCCAATTTGTGCATCATTTCTACTAGTATGTGCACCATTTCTACTAGTTTGTACATCATTTCTGCCAGTTTTTGCATCATTTTTACCAGTTTGTGCATCATTTTTACCAGTTTGTGCATCATTTCTACTAATTTGTGCATCATTTCTGCCAGTTTGTGCATCATTTTTTACCAGTTTGTGAATCATTTTTACCAGTTCGTGCATCATTTCTACTAGTTTGTGCATAATTTCTGCCAGTTTGTGCATCATTTTTACCAGTTTGTGCATCATTCCTGCCTATTTATGCATTATTGCTCTAGTTTGTACATCATTTTTACCATTATGTATATCATTTCTGCCAGTTTGTGCATCCTTTTTACTAGTTTGTGTATCATTTCTACCAGTTTGTGCATCATTTCTGCTAGTGTGTGCACCATTTCTGCCAGTTTGTGCATCATTTTACCAGTTTGTGCATCATTTCTACTAGTATGTGCATCATTTCTTCTCGTTTGTACATCATTTCTACCATTTTGTGTATCATTACATCCAGGTTGTGCACCATTTCTTAGATTACTAGTTTATGTGCAACATTTCTATCAGTTTATACATCATTCCTTCCATTTTGTGAATCACTTCTACTAGTTTGTACATCATTTTTACCAGTCTGTGCATCATTTCTACCTATTTGTGCATAATTTCTACCAGTTTGTGCATCATTTCTACTAGATTGTGCATCATTTTTGCAAGTTTGTGCATCATTTCCACTAGTTTGTGCATCATTTTTACCAGTTTGTGCATCATTTTAACCAGTTTTTGCATCATTTTTACCAGTTTGTGCATCATTTCTACTAGTATGTGCATCATTTCTACCTATTTGTGCATCATTTGCTTTAGTTTGTATATCATTTTTACCATTATGAATATTATTTCATCCAGTTTGTGCATTATTTTTACTAGTTTGTGTGCATAATTTCTACCAGTTTATACATCATTCCTTCCATTTTGTGAATCACTTCTACCAGTTTGTACATCATTTCTACTAGTCTGTGCATCATTTCTACCACTGCGTGCATCATTTTTTCATCGTTTGTATCAGTTTGTACACCATTTCTACCAATGTGTTCTCAATTACTACTTATATGTAAATAATTTCTATCAATTTGTGCATGATTTTTACCAGAGTGTACACCATTTCAACCACTTTTGCATCATATTACCAATTTGTACACAATTTTACCATATTGTGCACCATCTCTATCAATTTACGCACAATATCTGCCATTTTTTGCATAATTTCTACCAATGTGTACACCTTTCTACAAATGTGTAAAACAAGTGTGTACCATTTCTACCATTTTATTATAAAGTTAATATAAATATTATAAATATGATCAAAAGCAGCATGCTCTCTTCTGAAAGCAAGTGACCACATCTGATTTGACGTTTTATTTTATTTTCCACTATATATTTTCTTTATTCGGAAACCATGCAGATTTATTTCAAAACATACTACAATTGAAATACTGTTATCCTCTGGATGTCATTTTACAAAGAATATTACCCGCTGGGGTGGTTAGCATTACTTTTGGATGATATAGTAAGACTAGCCTTTTGAACTTTAACACCAATGTATTACGTGAGGTATAATAAGACTATATCTAATTTACAATAAATACGGACGATTTCCCGATCGACTGCTATACTATACAGCAGAATCTTTCACCACTACATGCATCATTTATTCACGTAAGAAAGTTATCTGTTACTATCGGTGATATGTTTGCTTGAGTACTGATTAACCTTCCTGAATCCAAGGAAACGGTGATTAGGTTAACTGATCGTCGGTTAACCTTGGATTCCATAAAAATGACGCTAACTATTCAAACATCGTTTATGCATCATGCTTTAAGTACATGTTTGAGACAATTTGCCTAAAAGCTACAACAATAAAGCATATCAATGAAACATGACAAAAAACCAAACATCATAACAATAGATTGAATGATGATGTATGTACGTCTGAGGATGTCAACATTTGTATTTGAAGTGTCAATTTTTAATACCATTTAAAACCTATAAATTCCTATAATGACAATGAAACCCAAGAGAACATCAAATCTGATATTTTCATCCAATGTCTAGTCCCAAAAGCCGCCCACGCAGTGGATTGCTGGGAAATATCTGTATCCAATAATGCTTCTTTTGGAATAAACACAGCTTCTACACTGAAAATCCAATATCTGATTACCTTTTCCAACTGTCGTCTGCCACGGCTGTGTTTTATTTTAGCTGATACATAGTTAAGCTTACTTCTTGTGAATGCTTCTTAACCTTTGGAATTTATAAAACCTTGGATTAGAGTTGGATTTGAATTGGGAAGTAAGGTATTTCATATTATTTAACTGCCATTCCTTAGCATTTATTAAATTGAAAAACATTTTTCAAATACTGAAATAAATTATTAAAACAAAATAATGGAATGGAAACCTTAATTCAATGAAATAAGACTCATGAAGACAAGTATGGGTCTTGAGAAGGTGCTATTTACGATCAACTAATGTATGTCAAATTGTGATATTCGCACATAATTATATTATAGAGCGAATGCCACAGCATATGGTCTGTCATTGGTCAGTGATATTAACTTTGTGTTTTTATTTAGATCAAGGAATCCGAGACAAACACAGCAGACAACGACAACATGCCTGAAACAATTGCCGAGGCAACCAAGGAGGAGGAGGGGACGGCTGCTCCAGCACCACCACCTGAAGAGTATAGGAATATTGTGCTTACAGGATTCGGGGGCCTGAAAATGCTTAAAGTGCAGAAGAAAGCGGCGGTAAAACAAGAGGACGACCAAGTGTTAGTGCGAGTGAAAGCAAGGTAAAGTAACATATTGTCATCTATTATGTCTTACTACACTGTCCAACATATTGTTTCTTTGTATATTTCGGTGAGATATCATAAAGCTAAGATAATTCTTTATAACTTTTAAGATAACTTAATTGGTTTTGTAGATATCATTTTTGTGTTCATTTACGGCCGACAACAGCGTGCTGATTTATCTTCATCCCAGTTTCGCACTACTATAGCGTATTTAGAAACAGCTGTTACAGCTACTGACATTTACAATGTTTGAAGATATATAAATATACAAAAGGAAAAATTCTCTGAGGGCTTAGTATTGGCGACTTTAGAGAGAACGAACTGGTTGTACAACAATTTATTGATAGAGATCTTATTTATGTTCCCTTATTGGATGATTGTTGATTAATGAATCCAGGCATTGATTTTCTCTCCCTATCTCTCTCTCACGATGTCAGCTGTATGCAAGATGGAGTGTCATTGGTTTTTAAAGCTGTACAGAGGACAGTTATATGAAACTGACCAGTTGTCACACTATATACGGATTCTACTCATTCAGCTGATATATAGATACGGCTACATGATGTACAGAACGTGCTAGAGTGTAGACTGTAATAAACACATAAGATTATAACATGACCTGTTATTTATGTATTCATATAAGATATATTTATATAAATAAATACTAAACAACCGATCCGGGGTTGGGTAGTTTTCATCGATGAAACATAAATGGGCCTTTTGCTACTTTATAAAGATGCTGACTGTTGCCCAACACTAGCTGGTGCTTTGCACGAACCTGTAAAACTCCAGACTTCTATATCAATGGTGTCTTTATTTTATTAAATCAGGTAATGTAATCAATGAATCAATGATAAAGTATTTCTTCGTCGTTCAGCGTCCGTCGTCCATAAACAATCGATATATTTTTAGTTTGTTCAAATTCAGTCCCTATGTCATATTTGGTTGTACCTAAGAGATTCAATATTTTATAAAGATATGGACTAATACTAATTTAAAAGAACTTCAACAAATATTTTCTATGCAATTATAAATGCTAGGGCAAATATTTGTATAAGTATAAAAAAATTATGGTTCTCTACCAATTGTATATTCGTATATAGACTAACATGGAAAAAAATATTGAAACTAAAAATGCTGGGGCATTTACGTATATCATAAATGTAGCAAAGACTCGTGGTCCTCTACCAAGTTTGTTCACATCAAGACCTTAGAGTAGTATTTGGTCCCACCTGGAATATCAAAATTTTAAATAGAAAATACCAATAAAGGAAACCTTAATACATATACAATATATAGATGGTTACTATGAACATTTAGAATATGAATTAACAATTTTCAGCCATTTAACCTTGTTTCTTTTTACCCCCTGTTTATTGTCTGAAACTTTAGTGAAATTGCACTAGCAATTCAGCATTTACAGCTAGTGTGTGTGTGTGTGTGTGTGTGCGTGCGTGCGTGCGTGCGTGCGTGCGTGCGTGCGTGCGTGCGTGCGTGCGTGCGTGTGCTATATGGGGTATTGCACAATGCTGTAAATCTAAGCGAAGTTCACCAAAGTCTAGGAGGGTTCATTTATGTGTTTTGTCAACATTTTCATAATTCTAGAGGGGGTATATACGTTTGTCAACATTTTCATTGAAATATGTAATTTTGTTATAATTTGCAAACTCTTAGGAAAGGCATGTCTGGCCCCTCACATCAATCACTGACTCAACTTATCCTCAGAGATGCAGTGGTGACAAAATAAACCCATTTTGTCGTCACAATGCCAGAAAGTCAAAGGTCAAGGTCACACTTGTACAACCTTATAAATCGTCTTATGTTATGTCATTTATTGTTAATTAATCTTTCTACAATCTTGAATTTGTAATTAAGAGCATCCAGTGATATTAAATTTGTTTATTTCGGTATTTATTTGTTTTTGTGGGGAATATAAATATCATTGGAGTCACGCTGAAGAATTCACAGCCACAATTTTCAAGTAGTGACAAGTGTAGCCTAATTGCAGTCAGTTACAGCTACTTATACATTTATCATTGGATATTTCTATTAACAATACAGACTAGAACATTCTGTATTGATCATTCTGCCATGTTTTATTGGACTTTTCCACGTGTTGTTGTTGTTGTTTTTGTGTTGCTTCAGATAATCAAACTTGCAGTTCTATCAGTTTAATATATTTCTTTAATGTTTATATGGGGTATGCAAGTCTATGTATATTTTAACCAGAGTTCTGGTACCACTACATATATATCAATCAATCAATCAATCAATCAATCAATCAATCAATCAATCAATCAATCAATCAATCAATCAATCAATCAATCAATCAATCAATCAATCAATCAATCAATCAATCAATCAATCAATCAATCAATCAATCAGTCAATCAATCAAGCGATCGGTCGATCATTTAAACAATCAATCAATCAATCAATCAATTAATTAATTATCAACATGTCTAATTTAAAAAGTAAATGTATTAAATTGAACTTAAATTTAAACAGTGTTTAAATGATATATGTAATGGTATCAAAACTGTGTATTAAAGTTTTATTTTTTGAGGAAATTTGAAAGAAGAGCTGATGACTATGTCTTTCTTAATTGGTCTAACTACTCGTGAAGTTCATTATATTCCGATATATTCTTCACCTCACTTATAGGGTATAAAACATCACAAGCTTCCTAGTTTCTTGGCAAGCATTATTATGGAAGGTTTGCATTTTATCATGTTACCACATAGTCTGTCTGGCATATCTAATTAACACACGCGCTACCTAAGCTCTTGGCAAACCGATGTAGTCGACTTGTATGTTATCTCATTAACACATGCGCTACCCAAGCTCTTGGCAAGCCAATGTCGTCGACTGGTATTTTATCTCATTAACACATGCGCTACCTAAGTTTCTGGCAAGCCATTGTAGTCGACTGGTATTTTATCTCATTAACAGATGCGCTACCGAAGTTCTTGGCAAGCCGTTATAGTCGACTGGTATTTTATCTCATTAACACATGCGCTACCCAAGCTCTTGGCAAGCCAATGTCGTCGACTGGTATTTTATCTCATTAACACATGCGCTACACTAACTCTTGGCAAGCCGTTGTAGTCGACTGGTCTTTTATCTGATTAACACATGCGCTACCCAAGCTCTTGGCAAGCCGTTGTAGTCGACTGGTATTTTATCTGATTAAAACATGCACTACCCAAACTCTGGCAAGCCGTTGTAGTCAACTGGTATTTTATCTGATTAACACATGCACTACCCAAGCTCTTGGTAAGCCGATGTAGTCGACTCGTATTTTATCTCATTAACACATGCGCTACCTAAGCTCTTGGCAAGCCGATGTCACTCATTGCTCCGGGTAATTTCGCCAGGCCCTGAAGTTATACAACTTCACGTTCAACTCAAGTCCGTACTCAATTTGCAGGATTCGGTTAAAAATACAAGTTAAAATGCACTTGACTCACATGTCATACAAGCAGGAAGAACTGGATCCGTTCTACAAGCGGGAAGAGCTGGGTCCGTTCTACAAGCGGGAAGAGCTGGGTCCGTTCTACAAGCGGAGAGAGCTGGATCCGTTCTACAAGCGGGAAGAGCTGGGTCCGTTCTACAAGCGGAGAGAGCTGGATCCGTTCTACAAGCGGGAAGAGCTGGGTCCGTTCTACAAGCGGGAAGAGCTGGGTCCGTTCTACAAGCGGAGAGAGCTGGATCCGTTCTACAAGCGGGAAGAGCTGAGTCCGTTCTACAAGCGGAGAGAGATGGGTCCGTTCTACAAGCGGAGAGAGCTGGATCCGTTCTACAAGCGGGAAGAGCTGAGTCCGTTCTACTAGCGGAGAGACCTGGGTCCGTTCTACAAGCGGAGAGAGCTGGTTCCGTTCTACAAGCGGGAAGAGCTGGGTCCGTTCTACAATCGGGAGGAACTGGTCCGTTCTACAAGCGCAGAGTGCTGAGTACGTTTTACAGTCGGGAAGAGTTAAGTTCGTTCTACAAGCGGAGAGAGCTAGATCAGTTCTACAAGCGGATAAAGCTGGGTCCGTTCTACAGGCGGAGAGTGCTTGGTCCGTTCTACAAGCAAAGAGAGATGGGTATGTTCTATAAGCGGAGAGAGCTGGGTCCGTTCTACAGGCGGAGAGAGCTGGGTATGTTCTATAAGCGGAGAGAGCTGGGTCTGTGCTACAAGCGGAGAGAGCTGGGTCCATTCTACAAACAGAGATGGCTGGGTACGTTCTACAAGTGGAGAGAGCTGGGTATGTTCTACAAACGGAGAGAGCTGGGTCCGCTCTACAAGCGGAGAGTGCTGGGTATATTCTACAAGCGGAGAGAGCTGGGTATGTTCTACAAGCGGAGAGTGCTGGGTTTATTCTACAAGCGGAGAGAGCTATGTATGTTCTACAAGCGGAGAGAGCTGGGTATGTTCTACAAACGGAGAGAGTGGGTCCGTTCTACAAGCGGAGAGAGCTGGGTATGTTCTACAAGCGGAGAGAGCTGGGTTTCTTCTACAAGCGGAGAGAGCTGGGTCCGTTCTACAAACGGAGAGAGCTGGGTATGTTCTACAAACGGAGAGAGCTGGGTCCGTTCTACAAGCGGAGAGAGCTGGGTATGTTCTACAAACGGAGAGAGCTGGGTATGTTCTACAAACGGAGAGAGCTGGGTCCGTTCTACAAGCGGAGAGAGCTGGGTATGTTCTACAAACGGAGAGAGCTGGGTCCGTTCTGCAAGCGGAGAGAGCTGGGTCCGTTCTACAAGCGGAGAGAGCTGGGTCCGTTCTACAAGCAAAGAGAGATGGGTATGTTCTATAAACGGAGAGAGCTGGGTCCGTTCTACAGGCGGAGAGAGCTGGGTATGTTCTATAAGCGGAGAGAGCTGGGTCTGTGCTACAAGCGGAGAGAGCTGGGTCCATTCTACAAACAGAGATGGCTGGGTACGTTCTACAAGTGGAGAGAGCTGGGTATGTTCTACAAACGGAGAGAGCTGGGTCCGCTCTACAAGCGGAGAGTGCTGGGTATATTCTACAAGCGGAGAGAGCTGGGTATGTTCTACAAGCGGAGAGTGCTGGGTTTATTCTACAAGCGGAGAGAGCTATGTATGTTCTACAAGCGGAGAGAGCTGGGTATGTTCTACAAACGGAGAGAGTGGGTCCGTTCTACAAGCGGAGAGAGCTGGGTATGTTCTACAAGCGGAGAGAGCTGGGTTTCTTCTACAAGCGGAGAGAGCTGGGTCCGTTCTACAAACGGAGAGAGCTGGGTATGTTCTACAAACGGAGAGAGCTGGGTCCGTTCTGCAAGCGGAGAGAGCTGGGTCCGTTCTACAAACAGAGAGAGCTGGGTCCGTTCTACAAGCGGAGAGAGCTGGGTATGTTCTACAAGCGGAGAGAGCTGGGTCCGTTCTACAAGCGGAGAGAGCTGGGTATGTTCTACATGCGGAGAGAGCTGGGTATGTTCTACAAACAGAGATGGCTGGGTACGTTCTACAAACGTAGAGAGCTGGGTCCGTTCTACAGGCGGAGAGTGCTTGGTCCGTTCTACAAGTAAAGAGAGATGGGTATGTTCTACAAGCGGAGAGAGATGGGTCTGTGCTACAAGCGGAGAGAGCTGGGTACGTTCTACAAGTGGAGAGAGCTGGGTATGTTCTACAAACGGAGAGAGCTGGGTCCGCTCTACAAGCGGAGAGTGCTGGGTATATTCTACAAGCGGAGAGAGCTGGGTATGTTCTACAAGCGGAGAGTGCTGGGTTTATTCTACAAGCGGAGAGAGCTATGTATGTTCTACAAGCGGAGAGAGCTGGGTATGTTCTACAAACGGAGAGAGTGGGTCCGTTCTACAAGCGGAGAGAGCTGGGTATGTTCTACAAGCGGAGAGAGCTGGGTTTCTTCTACAAGCGGAGAGAGCTGGGTCCGTTCTACAAACGGAGAGAGCTGGGTATGTTCTACAAACGGAGAGAGCTGGGTCCGTTCTACAAGCGGAGAGAGCTGGGTATGTTCTACAAACGGAGAGAGCTGGGTATGTTCTACAAACGGAGAGAGCTGGGTCCGTTCTACAAGCGGAGAGAGCTGGGTATGTTCTACAAACGGAGAGAGCTGGGTCCGTTCTGCAAGCGGAGAGAGCTGGGTCCGTTCTACAAGCGGAGAGAGCTGGGTCCGTTCTACAAGCAAAGAGAGATGGGTATGTTCTATAAACGGAGAGAGCTGGGTCCGTTCTACAGGCGGAGAGAGCTGGGTATGTTCTATAAGCGGAGAGAGCTGGGTCTGTGCTACAAGCGGAGAGAGCTGGGTCCATTCTACAAACAGAGATGGCTGGGTACGTTCTACAAGTGGAGAGAGCTGGGTATGTTCTACAAACGGAGAGAGCTGGGTCCGCTCTACAAGCGGAGAGTGCTGGGTATATTCTACAAGCGGAGAGAGCTAGATCAGTTCTACAAGCGGATAAAGCTGGGTCCGTTCTACAGGCGGAGAGTGCTTGGTCCGTTCTACAAGCAAAGAGAGATGGGTATGTTCTATAAACGGAGAGAGCTGGGTCCGTTCTACAGGCGGAGAGAGCTGGGTATGTTCTATAAGCGGAGAGAGCTGGGTCTGTGCTACAAGCGGAGAGAGCTGGGTCCATTCTACAAACAGAGATGGCTGGGTACGTTCTACAAGTGGAGAGAGCTGGGTATGTTCTACAAACGGAGAGAGCTGGGTCCGCTCTACAAGCGGAGAGTGCTGGGTATATTCTACAAGCGGAGAGAGCTGGGTATGTTCTACAAGCGGAGAGTGCTGGGTTTATTCTACAAGCGGAGAGAGCTATGTATGTTCTACAAGCGGAGAGAGCTGGGTATGTTCTACAAACGGAGAGAGTGGGTCCGTTCTACAAGCGGAGAGAGCTGGGTATGTTCTACAAGCGGAGAGAGCTGGGTTTCTTCTACAAGCGGAGAGAGCTGGGTCCGTTCTACAAACGGAGAGAGCTGGGTATGTTCTACAAACGGAGAGAGCTGGGTCCGTTCTACAAGCGGAGAGAGCTGGGTATGTTCTACAAACGGAGAGAGCTGGGTCCGTTCTGCAAGCGGAGAGAGCTGGGTCCGTTCTACAAACAGAGAGAGCTGGGTCCGTTCTACAAGCGGAGAGAGCTGGGTATGTTCTACAAGCGGAGAGAGCTGGGTCCGTTCTACAAGCGGAGAGAGCTGGGTATGTTCTACATGCGGAGAGAGCTGGGTATGTTCTACAAACGGAGAGAGCTGTGTATGTTCTACAAACGGAGAGTGCTGGGTCTATTCTACAAGCGGAGAGAGCTGGGTATGTTTTACAAGCGGAGAGAGCTGGGTATGTTCTACAAGCGGAGAGAGCTGGGTATGTTCTACAAGTGGAGAGAGCTGTGTATGTTCTACAAGCGGAGAGAGCTGGGTATGTTCTACAAACGGAGAGAGCTGGGTCCGTTCTACAAGCGGAGAGAGCTGGGTATGTTCTACAAACGGAGAGAGTGGGTCCGTTCTACAAACGGAGAGAGCTGGGTATGTTCTACAAACGGAGAGAGCTGGGTCCGTTCTACAAGCGGAGAGAGCTGGGTATGTTCTACAAACGGAGAGAGCTGGGTCCGTTCTGCAAGCGGAGAGAGCTGGGTCCGTTCTACAAGCGGAGAGAGCTGTGTATGTTCTACAAACGGAGAGAGCTGGGTATGTTCTACAAACGGAGAGAGCTGGGTCCGTTCTACAAGCGGAGAGAGCTGGGTATGTTCTACAAGCGGAGAGAGCTGGGTCCGTTCTACAAGCGGAGAGAGCTGGGTATGTTCTACATGCGGAGAGAGCTGGGTATGTTCTACAAACGGAGAGAGCTGTGTATGTTCTACAAACGGAGAGTGCTGGGTCTATTCTACAAGCGGAGAGAGCTGGGTATGTTTTACAAGCGGAGAGAGCTGGGTTTCTTCTACAAGCGGAGAGAGCTGGATATGTTCAACAAGCGGAGAGTGCTGGGTCTATTCTACAAGCGGAGAGAGCTGTGTATGTTCTACAAGCGGAGAGAGCTGGGTATGTTCTACAAACGGAGGGAGCTGGGTCCGTTCTACAAACGGAGAGAGCTGGGTATGTTCTACAAGCTGAGAGTGCTGTGTATGTTCTTCAAGCGGAGAGAGCTGGGTATGTTCTACAAGCGGAGAGAGCTGGGTATGTTCAACAAGCGGAGAGTGCTGGGTCTGTTCTACAAGCGGAGAGAGCTGTGTATGTTCTACTAGCGGAGAGTGCTGGGTATGTTCTACAAGCGGAGAGAGCTGTGTATGTTCTACAAGCGGAGAGAGCTGGGTATGTTCTACAAGCGGAGAGAGCTGGGTATGTTCAACAAGCGGAGAGTGCTGTGTCTATTCTACAAGCGGAGAGAGCTGTGTATGTTCTACAAGCGGAGAGTGCTGGGTCTATTCTACAAGCGGAGAGAGCTGGGTATGTTCTACAAGCGGAGAGAGCTGGGTATGTTCTACAAACGGAGAGAGCTGTGTATGTTCTACAAGCGGAGAGAGCTGGATCCGTTCTACAAGTGGAGAGAGCTCGGTATGTTCTACAAGCGGAGAGAGTGGGTATGTTCTACAAGCGGAGAGAGCTGGGTATGTTCTACAAGCGGAGAGAGCTGGGTATGTTCTACAAGCGGAGAGAGCTGGGTATGTTCTACAAGCGGAGAGAGCTGGGTATGTTCTACAAGCGGAGAGTGCTGGGTATGTTCTACAAGCGGAGAGAGCTGGGTATGTTCTACAAGCGGAGACAGCTGGGTATGTTCTACAAGCGGAGAGAGCTGGGTATGTTCTACAAGCGGAGAGAGCTGGGTATGTTCTACAAGTGGAGAGAGCTGTGTATGTTCTACAAGCGGAGAGAGCTGGGTATGTTCTACAAACGGAGAGAGCTGTGTATGTTTTACAAGCGGAGAGAGCTGGGTACGTTCTACAAGTGGAGAGAGTTTGGTATGTTCTACAAACGGAGAGAGCTGTGTATGTTCAACAAGCGGCGAGAGCTGGGTATGTTCTACTATTGGAGAGAGCTTGGTATGTTCTACTAGTAAAGACAGCTGGGTCCGTTCTACGATCGGGGAGAACTGGGTCCGTATTACAAGTGGAGAGAGCTGGATTCATCTACATTCAGTCATATCCAGACAAACATTGAGAAACACATATGGTCTGATCACTCATTATTCAACGCTAATCAAATTGAATCATTTGGTCAATTTTTTATAAAGTTTTATTTCCAAGAATGTCGCCACGACAGCGTGTTTTCCTACAAATTTCTTAACAGACTGGTTATTTTGGTTTATTAAAGACTGGTTATTTACCTTACAGACTGGTTCAATTTAAAGCGTGTCGCACGTGTCAATGACACAATTTACTAACAATGTAGACCACAATCTGCCTTTGAATCAACCAGTTTAATAAGGGTGCTCATAGTTTGTCTCACAGTCAATATATTTTATATAAAACCATTTTATTGGAATTATCTAAGTACATAGACTCGATAATACAATTCAGCACGCAAATGGTTGAGGAAGGACATTTTGCAGAATTCCAGATGTTCGAAGTTATTTTCATAATTGGGAAATTATGCATGGCATGATAATTACACTGTTGAGTGACTGCATGCCAAGCATGTTGTCATATAGTATAGTTTATTTATCCAATAGGCACGCAGGTTCATATGATACATGATATAAACAAATTATATGACAGACTGACACTATTCTAATAATGTTATATAATATTTACAATATTAATGTCATGATATAAAGTATATCAAATATTTTTTTAATTAAAATAAAAGTGTAAGTGGAGAAGGTGGTACACTGCATATGACCATACAATCAGGTTATAGGACTTTGTCACAAATAACATGTCAGTCAAATATGCAATATTACATGAGATTACCTACCATAAATAGTGTAGTTGTTTAATAATGGCATGACATGTGATATGTTTGACTAAATCCATGTCACATGATTGACTGATGAATGTGGTACATGTCGAATTTGAGATTAAATGATGTCATGTACACCAAACTCATAATTAAAATGATGGCACAATACCATTTATGTCAAAGATATGATTAAAATTATGATAAAATTCTGCTTATTATTCCATTGCCCTGTATTAAATAAAACTAAATGGCCCAGGGCTTTTAAGCTTTAGATAAAGCTTAAGTTTAAAGTGACTTTATCAAGTTTGTACCATTGGTCCTCGGACCCCATCTACATTGTTCACAACATTATATTTACCTGCTGTCGTTTTGTGACAGAATAATCTTGAGCCTCTGATTCCTTAACTAACAATAAGCTGGCTGGAAAATGCAGTGGATAGAGTAATGGCCGATCATGCTAGAGGTTGTGAGTTCGGTCGCTAGCTCGAACCATAGACATCATAATACTAACAATCTGTGTAACGGAAGCTGTGACCTTACTTCGCAATTGAGCTAAAATCAATTTAGCAAAAACTTAACGAACCAAACAAGTTTTGTGTACATTTTTAGCAACATTGATACATTCACGTCACTATTTTTCATTTATCACAATATCATTGTATTATAATAACTTCCTTTATAACTTTAATATTCTTTTAAATTAATGAAAGTTAAACAAATGAAATCTGATTAACCCTAGACTAAACTATACACACGTTGCAAATACGCAAACATTTAAAGATAATTGGATTTATTGATCTTTGAAATGCACATCCGTACAATCATCCTAGTGTACAGTGTTATCTTAAACCTTCATTTGTTAGAAATCAATTCTTAAATTGGAAGAATTTAATGAATATAAACCCCTCCAAATCTCTACTAAAAATGAATGTTTCATTGTGTATACATTATGTGTTTCATTAATGTACAGGGAATTGGGGTTTAACGCCATTTTCAACACATTCCATGTTATATACGGCATATCCAGTTTTATTGGTCGACCTAATACCTCAGGATGAAACTAAGTAGAACCACCGTACTTCCGCATGTAACTGGCAAATGTTCTCACATAAAGTTTTTAGAGCGAGTGAGACTCGAACCTACCGCCTTAGCGGTGCGAGGTAACTTGAGACAGTGTTAGGCTAAGAGAGACTCTATGTACAGAGAAAACGTAAAACCAGTGTATGAGTATTTAGTATGATTGTATGCCATTCAAGACTAATCGATATTCCAGGTTAGGTTGAATAGTGTGGTTGACCTCAGTAATGAATTCAGAGCAGGACCACCATGATTCTCATAATGCCAGGTTAACATTTTTAACAAAGCTCACCAGGGCTTCAGCTCCCTACATTGGTTGAATGGAAGATGACATAGTTGATTTTATTCTTTTTTCCTTGATGAGTGATATCTGAAAAGGTTTATATTTTTGTAACATACTGCCATCTAATTCAATATGGCTACTGTTATGATTTGTGCAAGTAACTGGGATATATTTATTTTCATGTATTCATTGTAACATTTAGAATATTTCTGTTTCATTTTTTTTTCATTTCAATATCATTTTTATTTCCTTCAATGTGTTCACCTACTGTTTGACAGCAACAGAGAGCACAAAGCAACAATGAAGTTCTGATGCATGAAAGTTAGGCAGACGACACCTGGGTAGGGAGACAAAAAAAAAACGAGAGTTATTCCTCATGAGCACATTTGATTAGACTTCCACCCAGCAAAAATCGACTAAATTGCCATTCTTGGGGAAAGGAATTAGACAGCAAATTTGAAAAAAATTATGTGATTCCTCTGGGTGTGCCCTCCACTCTCTATCTCCATTGAAAGGTGTAATGGCTTCTAAAAAAGAAATCTTAAACACTGGCACCCACCTGTCACTTTTTCAACAACAGCGAAAAAAAATCTGAAATGTCATCAGAGACAATTGTCCAGCGGAGATCAATAATTCCATAATTGAAATATAACGGCTTCTCGTCTTATGCTGTATGCCAGCAGGACAACCAGCCTGTGTCGTCTGCTTGTGACGTATCGTGGAGCGATCCAGGCATTCGATAGCTACTTGTTTCTCTCACTAATTTCAAGGCTTTCCAAGCCACGATAATAACTTCATTAGACGGTCTGAGTCTATACTGGCTCCACAGAAAATGTCAATATTGTTGTTATTCACTGATGCACGATTATAAGCTGACAGAAATAACTTCATTTGGTATTTAATTCATTTAAAACTTGTAACAGAACGAACATATGAAGAGTTGTAAATAGACATCATCAATGTAATATTTTAAAAATCATTTTTTGTAAGAGTTTATGGGTTTTGTGCGGTGAGGCATTTTGGAGGCCATCCAATATATGGGTACTTGCATATATATTCTTATTTAAAGGTCTGGCATTATGCCGATAACTCGAGTCTTCATGATCGTTTTAATTAGTTAATGCATTTTGGAACCCAGCCATTCATCCTCTTTTTTATTAATTGCTACCTTTGGAGAATTAAGGCATTCATGATAGTTTAATTTGTTAATACATTTGGTAACCCCAGTCCTTCAAACTCTTTTTTATTAATTGATACATTTGGTGAATTTAGGCCTTCATGGTGTTTTTAATTTGTTAATACATCTGGTAACCCCAGTCTTTCATCCTCTTTTTATTAATTAATACATTTGGGGAATTCAGGCCTTTATGGTGTTTTTAATTTGTTAATACATTTAATACCTCCGGTCGTTCATCCTCTTTTTTATTAATTAATACATTGGGGGAATTCAGGCCATCATGTTGTTTTGATTTGTTACATTTGGTAACCCCAGTCCTTCATCCTCTTTTTTATTAATTAATACGTTTACGGAATTCAGGCCTTTATGGTGTTTTCAATTTGTTAATACATTTGGTAACTCCAGTCTTTTATCCTCTTTTTTATTAATTAATACATTTGGGAATTTCATGCCTTCATGGTGTTTTCATTTGTTAATACATTTGGTAACCCCAGTCCTTCATCCTCTTTTTTATTAATTAATACGTTTAGGGAATTCAGGCCTTCATGGTGTTTTTAATTTGTTAATACATTTGGTAACTTCAGTCTTTCATCCTCTTTTTTATTAATTAATACATTTGGGAAATTCAGGCCTTCATGGTGTTTTTAATTTGTTAATACATCTGGTAACCCCAGTCCTTCATCCTCTTTTTTATTAATTAATACATTTGGGGAATTCAGGCCTTTATGGTGTTTTTAATTTGTTAATACATTTAATACCTCCGGTCGTTCATCCTCTTTTTTATTAATTAATACATTGGGGGAATTCAGGCCATCATGGTGTTTTGATTTGTTACATTTGGTAACCCCAGTCCTTCATCCTCTTTTTTATTAATTAATACGTTTACGGAATTCAGGCCTTTATGGTGTTTTCAATTTGTTAATACATTTGGTAACTCCAGTCTTTTATCCTCTTTTTTATTAATTAATACATTTGGGAATTTCATGCCTTCATGGTGTTTTCATTTGTTAATACATTTGGTAACCCCAGTCCTTCATCCTCTTTTTTATTAATTAATACGTTTAGGGAATTCAGGCCTTCATGGTGTTTTTAATTTGTTAATACATTTGGTAACTTCAGTCTTTCATCCTCTTTTTTTATTAATTAATACATTTGGGAAATTCAGGCCTTCATGGTGTTTTTAATTTGTTAATACATCTGGTAACCCCAGTCCTTCATCCTCTTTTTTATTAATTAATACATTTGGGAAATCCAGGCCTTACGTTGTTTTAAATTTGTTAATACATTTGGTAACCCCAATCTTTCCTCCTCTTTTGTATTAATTAATACATTTGGGAAATGCATGCCTTCATGGTGTTTTCATTTGTTAATACATTTGGTAACCCCAGTCCTTCATCCTCTTTTTTATTAATTAATACGTTTAGGGAATTCAGGCCTTTATGGTGTTTTTAATTTGTTAATTCATTTGGTAACTTCAGTCTTTCATCCTCTTTTTTATTAATTAATACATTTGGGAAATTCAGGCCTTCATGGTGTTTTTAATTTGTTAATACATCTGGTAACCCCAGTCCTTCATCCTCTTTTTTATTAATTAATACATTTGGGAAATCCAGGCCTTGCGTTGTTTTAAATTTGTTAATACATTTGGTAACCCCAATCTTTCCTCCTCTTTTGTATTAATTAATACATTTGGGAAATGCATGCCTTCATGGTGTTTTCATTTGTTAATACATTTGGTAACCCCAGTCCTTCATCCTCTTTTTTATTAATTAATACGTTTAGGGAATTCAGGCCTTTATGGTGTTTTTAATTTGTTAATTCATTTGGTAACTTCAGTCTTTCATCCTCTTTTTTATTAATTAATACATTTGGGAAATTCAGGCATTCATGGTGTTTTTAATTTGTTAATACATCTGGTAACCCCAGTCCTTCATCCTCTTTTTTATTAATTAATACCCTTGGGGAATTTAGGCCTTTATGGCGTTTTTAATTTGTTAATACATTTGGTAACCCCAGTCCTTCATCCTCTTTTTTATTAATTAATACCTTTAGGGAATTCAGGCCTTTATGGTGTTTTTAATTTGTTAATACATTTGGTAACTCTAGTCTTTCATCCTCTTTTTTATTAATTAATACAAATGGGCAATTCATGCCTTCGTAGTGTTTTCATTTGTAAATACAATTGGTAACGCCAGTCCTTCATTCTCTTTTTTATTAATTAGTACATTTATAGAATTCAGGCCTTCGTGGTGTTTTCATTTGTTAATACATTTTGTAACCCCAGTCCTTCATTCTTTTTTTATTTATTAATACATTTGGGGAATTCAGGCCTTCATGGTGTTTTTGATTTGTTGATACATTTGGTAACTCCAGTCCTTCATCCTCTTTTTTATTAATTAATACATTTGGGGAATTAAGGCCTTCGTGGTGTTTTCATTTGTTAATACATTTGGTAACCCCAGTTCTTCATTCTCTTTTTTATTAATTAATACATTTGGGGAATTCAGGCCTTCGTGGTGTTTTCATTTGTTAATACATTTGGAAACCCCAGTTCTTCATTCTCTTTTCTATTAATTAATACATTTGGGGAATTCAGGCCTTCGTGGTGTTTTCATTTTTGTTAATACATTTTGTAACCCGAGTCCTTCATCCTCTTTTTTTATTTATTAATACCTTTGGGGAATTCAGGCTTTTATGGTGTTTTAATGTGTTAATACATTTGGTAACTAACCGCAGTCCTTCATCCTCTTTTTTATTAATAAATACATTTGGGTAATTCAGGCCTTAATGATGTTTTGATTTGTTAATATATTTGGTAACTCCAGTCCTTCATCCTCTTTTTTATTAATTAATACATTTGGGGAATTCAGGCCTTCATGATGATTTGATTTGTTAATACATTTGGTATCCCCAATCCTTCATTCTTTTTTTATTAATTAATACATTTGATTTGTTAATACATTTAGGAACCCCAGTCCTTCATCTTCTTTTTTATTAATTAATACATTTGGGGAATTCAGGCCTTCATGGTGTTTTCATTTTTAATACATTTGGTAACCCAAGTTCTTCATCCTCTTTTTTATTAATTGATTCATTTTGGGGAATTTAGGTCTTCATGGTGTTTTAATTTTTAATACATGTGGTAACCCAAGTTCTTCATCTTCTTTTTTATTAATTGAAACATTTGGGGAATTCAGGCCTTTATGATGTTTTGATTTGTTAATACATTTGGAACCCCAGTCCTTCATTCTCTTTTTTATTAATTAATACATTTGGGGAATTCAGGCCTTCGTGGTGTTTTCATTTGTTAATACATTTGGTAACCCAAGTTCTTCATTCTCTTTTTTATTAATTAATACATTTGGGGAATTCAGGCCTTCGTGGTGTTTTCATTTGTAAATACATTTGGAAACCCCAGTTCTTCATTCTCTTTTTTATTAATTAATACATTTGGGGAATTCAGGCCTTCATGGTGTTTTCATTTGTGTTAATACATTTTGTAACCCCAGTCCTTTATTCTCATTTTTATTAATTTATACATTTGAGAAATTCAGGCCTTCATGATGTTTTTGATTTGTTAATACATTTGGTAACCCGAGTCCTTCATCCTCTTTTTTTATTTATTAATACCTTTGGGGAATTCAGGCTTTGATGGTGTTTTAATGTGTTAATACATTTGGTAACTAACCGCAGTCCTTCATCCTCTTTTTTTATTAATTAATACATTTGGGTAATTCAGGCCTTAATGATGTTTTGATTTGTTAATATATTTGGTAACTCCAGTCCTTCGTCCTCTTTTTTATTAATTAATACATTTGGGGAATTCAGGCCTTCATGATGATTTGATTTGTTAATACATTTGGTATCCCCAATCCTTCATTCTTTTTTTATTAATTAATACATTTGATTTGTTAATACATTTAGGAACCCCAGTCCTTCATCTTCTTTTTTATTAATTAATACATTTGGGGAATTCAGGCCTTCATGGTGTTTTCATTTTTAAAACATTTGGTAACCCAAGTTCTTCATCCTCTTTTTTATTAATTGATTCATTTTGGGGAATTTAGGTCTTCATGGTGTTTTAATTTTTAATACATGTGGTAACCCAAGTTCTTCATCTTCTTTTTTATTAATTGATACATTTGGGGAATTCAGGCTTTCATGATGTTTTGATTTGTTAATACATTTGGTAACCCCAGTCCTTCATTCTCTTTTTTATTATTTAATAGATTTGGGGAATTCAGGCCTTCATGGTGTTTTCATTGTTAATACATTTGGTAACCCAAGTTCTTCATCCTCTTTTTTATTAATTGATACATTTGGGGAATTTAGGTCTTCATGGTGTTTTTGATTTGTTAATACATTTGGTAACCCGAGTCCTTCATTCTATTTTTTATTGATTAATAAATTTTGGGAATTCAGGCCTTCATGGTGTTTTTGATTTGTTAATACATTTGGGAACACCAGTCCTTCATTCTATTTTTTATTGATTAATAAATTTTGGGAATTCAGGCCTTCATGATGTTTTTGATTTGTTAATACATTTGGTAACCCGAGTCCTTCATCCTCTTTTTTTATTTATTAATACCTTTGGGGAATTCAGGCTTTTATGGTGTTTTAATGTGTTAATACATTTGGTAACTAACCGCAGTCCTTCATCCTCTTTTTTATTAATTAATACATTTGGGTAATTCAGGCCTTAATGATGTTTTGATTTGTTAATATATTTGGTAACTCCAGTCCTTCGTCCTCTTTTTTATTAATTACTACATTTTGGGAATTCAGTTCTTCATGATGTTTTGATTTGTTAATACATTTGGGAATCTCAGTCCTTCATTCTATTTTTCATTAATTAATACCTTTGGGGAATTCAGGCCTTCATGGTGTTTTCATTCTTAATATATTCTTCATCCTCTTTTTTATTAATTGATACATTTGGGGAATTTAGGCCTTCATGATGTTTTGATTTGTTAATACATTTGTGAACCTCAGTCCTTCATTCTCTTTTTTATTAATTAATACATTTGGGGAATTCAGGCCTTCATGGAGTTTTCATTTTTAATACATTTGGTAGCCGAAGTTCTTCATTCTCTTTTTTATTAATTAATACATTTGGAGAATTCAGGCCTTCATTGTGTTTTTGATTTGTTAATACATTTGGGAACCCCAGTCCTCCATTCTATTTTTTATTAATTACTATATTTGTGGAATTCAGGACTTCATGACGTTTTGTTTTGTTAATACATTTGGGAACCCCAGTCCTTCATTCCATTTTTTATTAATTAATACAATATGGGAATTCAGGCCTTCATAATGTTTTGATTTGTTAATACATTTGGTAACCCCAGTCCTTCATTTTATTTTTTATTAATTAATACTTTTCTGGAATTCAGGCCTTCATGGTGTTTTTGATTTGTTAATACATTTGGGAACACCAGTCCTTCATTCTCTTTTTTTTATTAATAATACATTTGGGGAATTCAGACCTTCATGACGTTTTGATTTGTTAATACATTTGGTAACCCCAGTCCTTCATTCTTTTTTTTTTATTAATTAATACATTTGGGGAATTCAGGCCTTCATGATGTTTTGATTTGTTAATACATTTGGTAACCCCAGTCTTTCATTCTCTTTTTTTTTATTAATTAATACGTTTGGGGAATTCAGGCCTTCATGGTGTTTTTAATTTGTTAATACATTTGGGAACCCCAGTCCTTTATTCTACTTTTCTTTCATATATCAATACATTTGGGGAATTCAGGCTTTTATGATGTTTTGATTTGTTAATACATTAGGTAACCCCAGTCTTTCATTCTCTTTTTCTTTTATTTATCAATACATTTGGGGAAATCATGCCTTTATGGTGTTTTTTATTTGTGAATACATTTGGGAACCCCAGTCCTTCATTCTCTTTTTGTTTTATTAATCAATACATTTGGGGAATTCAGGCTTTCATGATAGTTTGATTTGTTAATACATTTGATAACCCCAGTCCTTCATTCTCCTTTTTATTAATTAATACATTTGGTGAATTTAGGCCTTCATGATGTTTTGATTTGTTAATACATTTGGGAACCCCAGTCCTTCATCTTCTTTTTTATTAACTGATACATTTTGGGAATTCAGGCCTTCGTGATATTTTGATTTGTAAATACATTTGGGAACCCCAGTCCTTCATTCTATTTTTTTTATTAATTAAAACATTTGGGGAATTCATGCCTTCATGGTGTTTTCATTTTTAATACATTTGGTAACCCCAGTTTTTCATCCTCTTTTTTATTAATTGATACATTTGAGGAATTTAGGCCTTCATGATGTTTTGATTTGTTGATATATTTAGTAACCCCAGTCCTTCATTCACTTTTTTATTAATTAATACATTTGGGGAATTAAGGCCTTCATGATGTTTTGATTTGTTAATATTTTTGGTAACCCCAGTCCTTCATTCTATTTTATTAATTAATATATTTGGGGAATTCAGGCCTGCAATGTGTTTTTGATTTGTAAATACATTTGGGAACCTCAGTCCTTCAATCTCATTTTTTATTAATTAATACATTTGGGGAATTCAATCCTTCTTGGTGTTTTCATTTGTTAATACATTTTGTAACCCCAGTTCTTCATTCTCTTTTTTTTTATTAATTAATACATTTGTGGAATTCAGGCCTTCATGATGTTTTTGATTTGTTAATACATTTGGTAACCCTAATCCTTCATTGTCTTTTTTATTAATTAAAACATTTTGGGAATTTAGGCATTGATGATGTTTTGATTTGTTTATACATTTGATAACCCCAGTCCTTCATTCACTTTGTTATTTATTGATACATTTGGGGAATTCAGGCCTTCATGATGTTTTGATTTGTTAATAAATTTGGTAACCCCAGACCTTTTATTCACTTTTTTATTAATTGATGCATTTGGACAATTTAGGTATTCATGATGTTTTGATTTGTTTATACATTTGGTAACACCAGTCCTTCATTCTCTTTTTTATTAATTAATACATTTGGGGAATTCAGGCCTTCATGATGTTTTGATTTGTTAATACATTTGGGAACCCCAGTCCTTCATTCTCTTTTTTATTAATAAATACATTTGGGGAATTCAGGCCTTCATGATGTTTTGATTTGTTGATATATTTTATAACTCCAGTCCTTCATTCACTTTTTTATTAATTAAAACATTTGGGGAATTCAGGCCTTATTGGTGTTTTGATTTTTTGTTAATACATTTGGTAACCCCAGTCCTTCATTCACTTTTTTATTAATTAATACATTTGTGGAATTCAGGCCTTCATGATGTTTTGATTTGTTAATACATTTGGTAACCCCAGTCCTTCATTCACTTTTTTATTAATTAATATATTTGGGGAATTAAGGCATTCATGATGTTTTGATTTGTTTATATATTTGGTAACCCCAGTCTTTCATTCTCTTTTTTATTAATTAATACATTTGGGGAATTCAGGCCTTCATGATGTTTTGATTTGTTAATACATTTGGTAACCTCAGTCCTTCATTCACTTTTTTATTAATTAATACATTTGGGGAATTCAAGCCTTCATGATGTTTTGATTTGTTAATACATTTGGGAACCTCAGTCCTTCATTCACTTTTTTATGAATTAATACATTTGGGGAATTCAGGCCTTCATGATGTTTTGATTTGTTGATATATTTGGTAACTCCAGTCCTTCATTCTATTTTTTATTAATTAATACATTTGAGGAATTCAGGCCTTCATGATGTTTTGATTTGTTAATATATTCGGTAACCCCAGTCCTTCATTTTATTATTATTAATTAATACATTTGAGGAATTCAGGCCTTCAAGGTGTTTTTGATTTGTTAATACGTTTGGGAACCTCAGTCCTTCATTCTCTTTTTTTATTAATTAATACATTTAGGGAATTCAGGCCTTCGTGGTGTTTTCCTTTGTTAATGCATTTTATAACTCCAGTCCTTCATTCACTTTTTTATTAATTAAAACATTTGGGGAATTCAGGCCTTATTGGTGTTTTGATTTGTTAATACATTTGGTATCCCCAGTCCTTCATTCAATTTTTTATTAATTAATACATTTGGGGAATTCAGGCCTTCATGATGTTTTGATTTGTTAATACATTTGGTAACCCCAGTCCTTCATTCACTTTTTTATTAATTAATATATTTGGGGAATTTGAGGCATTCATGATGTTTTGATTTGTTTATACATTTGGTAACCCCAGTCTTTCATTCTCTTTTTTATTAATTAATACATTTGGGGAATTCAGGCCTTCATGATGTTTTGATTTGTTAATACATTTGAGAACCTCAATCCTTCATTCTCTTTTTTTTATTTATTAATACAATTTGGGAATTCAGACCTTCATGATGTTTTGATTTGTATATACATTAGGTAACCTCAGTCCTTCATTCACTTTTTTATTAATTAATACATTTGGGGAATTCAAGCCTTCATGATGTTTTGATTTGTTAATACATTTGGGAACCTCAGTCCTTCATTCACTTTTTTATGAATTAATACATTTGGGGAATTCAGGCCTTCATGATGTTTTGATTTGTTGATATATTTGGTAACTCCAGTCCTTCATTCTATTTTTTATTAATTAATACATTTGAGGAATTCAGGCCTTCATGATGTTTTGATTTGTTAATATATTCGGTAACCCCAGTCCTTCATTTTATTATTATTAATTAATACATTTGGGGAATTCAGGCCTTCAAGGTGTTTTTGATTTGTTAATACGTTTGGGAACCTCAGTCCTTCATTCTCTTTTTTTATTAATTAATACATTTGGGGAATTCAGGCCTTCATGATGTTTTGATTTGTTAATACATTTGGTAACCCCAGTCCTTCATTCACTTTTTTATTAATTAATATATTTGGGGAATTTGAGGCATTCATGATGTTTTGATTTGTTTATACATTTGGTAACCCCAGTCTTTCATTCTCTTTTTTATTAATTAATACATTTGGGGAATTCAGGCCTTCATGATGTTTTGATTTGTTAATACATTTGAGAACCTCAATCCTTCATTCTCTTTTTTTTATTTATTAATACAATTTGGGAATTCAGACCTTCATGATGTTTTGATTTGTATATACATTAGGTAACCTCAGTCCTTCATTCACTTTTTTATTAATTAATACATTTGGGGAATTCAAGCCTTCATGATGTTTTGATTTGTTAATACATTTGGGAACCTCAGTCCTTCATTCACTTTTTTATGAATTAATACATTTGGGGAATTCAGGCCTTCATGATGTTTTGATTTGTTGATATATTTGGTAACTCCAGTCCTTCATTCTATTTTTTATTAATTAATACATTTGAGGAATTCAGGCCTTCATGATGTTTTGATTTGTTAATATATTCGGTAACCCCAGTCCTTCATTTTATTATTATTAATTAATACATTTGGGGAATTCAGGCCTTCAAGGTGTTTTTGATTTGTTAATACGTTTGGGAACCTCAGTCCTTCATTCTCTTTTTTTATTAATTAATACATTTGGGGAATTCAGGCCTTCATGATGTTTTGATTTGTTAATACATTTGGTAACCCCAGTCCTTCATTCACTTTTTTATTAATTAATATATTTGGGGAATTTGAGGCATTCATGATGTTTTGATTTGTTTATACATTTGGTAACCCCAGTCTTTCATTCTCTTTTTTATTAATTAATACATTTGGGGAATTCAGGCCTTCATGATGTTTTGATTTGTTAATACATTTGAGAACCTCAATCCTTCATTCTCTTTTTTTTATTTATTAATACAATTTGGGAATTCAGACCTTCATGATGTTTTGATTTGTATATACATTAGGTAACCTCAGTCCTTCATTCACTTTTTTATTAATTAATACATTTGGGGAATTCAAGCCTTCATGATGTTTTGATTTGTTAATACATTTGGGAACCTCAGTCCTTCATTCACTTTTTTATGAATTAATACATTTGGGGATTTCAGGCCTTCATGGTGATTTGATTTGTTAATACATTTGGTAACCCCAGTCCTTCGTTCTATTTTTTATTAATTAATACATTTGGGGGATTCAGGCTTTCATGATGTTTTGATTTGTTAATACATTTGGTAACTTCAGTCCTTCATTCACTTTGTTATTTATTGATACATTTTGGGAATTTAGGCATTCATGATGTTTTGATTTGTTAATACATTTGGGAACCTCAGTCCTTCATTCTCTTTTTTTAATTATTAAACCATTTGGGGAATTCATGCCTTCATGGTGTTTTCGATTTGTTAATACAATTGGGAACCCCAGTCCTTCATTCTTTTTTTGTTTGTTAATTAATACATTTGGGGAATTCAGGCCTTATTGGTGTTTTGATTTGTTAATACACTCGGTAACCACAGTCCTTCATTCTCTTTTCTATTAATTAATACATTTGGGGAAATCAGGCCTTCATGGTGTTTTGATTTGTTAATACACTCGGTAACCCCAGTCCTTCATTCTCTTTTCTATTAATTAATACATTTGGGGAATTCAGGCCTTCATGGTGTTTTGATTTGTTAATACACTCGGTAACCCCAGTCCTTCATTCTCTTTTCTATTAATTAATACATTTGGGGAAATCAGGCCTTCATGGTGTTTTGATTTGTTAATACACTCGGTAACCCCAGTCCTTCATTCTCTTTTCTATTAATTAATACATTTGGGGAATTCAGGCCTTCATGGTGTTTTGATTTGTTAATACACTCGGTAACCCCAGTCTTTCATTCTACTTTTTATTAATTACTTCATTTAGGGAATTCAGGCCTTCATGATGTTTTGATTTGTTAATACATTTGGTAACCCTAGCCCTTCATTCTATATTTTATTAATTAATACTTTTGGGAATTTCAGGCCTTTGTGGTGTTTTCATTTGTTAATATATTTTGTAACCCCAGTCCTTCACCCTTTTTTTTTAATTAATTAGTACATTTATAGAATTCAGGCCTTCGTGGTGTTTTCATTTGTTAATACATTTGGTAACCTCAGTCCTTCATTCTATTTTTTTATTAATTAATACATTTGGGGAATTCAGGCCTTCATGATGTTTTGGTTTGTAAATACATTTAGCAATTTCAGTCCTTCATCCTCTTTTTTATTAATTAATACATTTGGGGAATTCAGGCCTTCGTGGTGTTTTCATTTGTTAATACATTTGGTAACCCCAGTCCTTCATTCTCTTTTTTTTATTAATTGATATATTTGGGTAATTCAGGCCTTAGTGATGTTTTGATTTGTTAATACATTTGGTAACCCCAGTCCTTCATTTACTTTTTTACTAATTAATACATTTGGGGAATTCAGGCTTTCATGATGTTTTCGTTTGTTAATACATTTGGGAACCTCAGTCCTTTATTCTCTTTTTTATTAATTAATACATTTGGGGAATTCAGGCCTTCATGATGTTTTGGTTTGTAAATACATTTAGCAATTTCAGTCCTTCATCCTCTTTTTTATTAATTAATACATTTGGGGAATTCAGGCCTTCGTGGTGTTTTCATTTGTTAATACATTTGGTAACCCCAGTCCTTCATTCTCTTTTTTTTATTAATTGATATATTTGGGTAATTCAGGCCTTAGTGATGTTTTGATTTGTTAATACATTTGGTAACCCCAGTCCTTCATTTCCTTTTTTACTAATTAATACATTTGGGGAATTCAGGCTTTCATGATGTTTTCGTTTGTTAATACATTTGGGAACCTCAGTCCTTTATTCTCTTTTTTATTAATTAATACATTTGGGGAATTCAGGCCTTCATGGTGTTTTAATTTGGGAACCTCAGACCTTCATGATTATTTTGGTAGTTAATACATTTGGAAAACTCAGACCTTCATGATGTTTTTGATAAATAATACATTTGGGAAACTCAGACCTTTATAATGTTTTTGATAGTTAATACATTTGGCAAACTCATATCTTCATGGATGTTTTTGATAGTTAATGTATTTGGCAAACTCAGACCTTCATGATGTTTTGATTAGTTAATACATATTTCGAATGCATGCCTTATTACTTAATACATTTTGGGAACTCAGGCCTTCAGGATTTTTTATTTGTTAATGTATTTGGCAAACTCAGACCTTCATGATGTTTTTGATAAATAATACATTTCGCAAACTCGGACCTTCATAATGTTTTTGATAGTAAATACATTTGGCAAACTCAGACCTTCATGATGCTTTTGATTAGTTAATACATCTCTCAAATGTGCATTATTACTTAATACATTTTGGGAACTCAAGCCTTCAGGATTTTTATTTGTTACTCCTATGGCTGGGAAACTAAACTCTTAACGAAATTCGTGGTAGTTACCTTAGGCTTTCATGGTCTTCTTGATTATTTTCTAGACTTTCATGACCTTTTTTTATTTTTCTCATTACTTAAGAACATAGGTATATAAAAGTATAGTCCATAGGATTAATTGCTACTTACCTATGCTTTGTAAGGGCGATCGGTGACCTCTTGATTAGTACTTATCTTATTGTTATTGGCTATATTTTCAGTGGTTTGAACTTTATCGACCTGATGGTTAGACAGGGCTTGCTGGAACATCCACCAAAGACACCACTCACGATGGGGTTTGAATGTTCTGGGGAGGTCGAGGCCATTGGAGAGAACACTCCTGGAATTGCCGTAAGTTGTAATTATAGTTAATGGACATTATGCTTATTTATGACCACTATCAGCAGTTAATAAACAAAATAGTTATCAACATAGTAACCCTGTAAGAATTTAAGTTGCTGAAACTTGAAATGTTACCATAAGTTACAATTAACCATTAACTTGTTTAATTGCTATAATGAACTTTCCATACTTGTTGTCGAACCATTCCATTATCATTTTGAAGGGATGTTTATTAGAACAGATTGAGATAAGTGTCGGCTGATATTATCTACGTTTCTATGGTGATTGGTCATGAACGTCCACGACTCTCCCACCTCTGAATTCACGGGGAGTCGGTAACATGCAGAGATGCGCCTGGTACTGGTTAAGCATGCAAGGGGCGCTGTGATAATGATTATTAATTGGGGCATGTGTCAGCCAATTAGGTGTTCTGGTATTACATTTATAAAATTATGCATCAGGATATCAATTAGTATTAGTGGTAAATAAAAGTGTTTTATTTTTTTAAATCTGCCAAGTAACACAAATTTTACAACAATTTCAGATTTTAATGGGGGTGGGTGGGGAAAATCGATACACATTTAGTATAACTAAATTTAGTTATTTTAATACAAATTTTGATAGGCATAGAATATTGTGATATATCTATGTTTTAACATTACTTCAAATATAGGCAATGGACATACATTAAATCAAATTTTGACATAAATTTATATATATTTATATTGTCATCAAAACATTGGATTGAACTTTGCCTACCAATTATTTAAAAAAAATAATGAATTATTTCTATTTATGATTTCCACCCCGTAAATTGAGTTCACAAAGTCCAAACATCTTTAAGATGTAACAATCGTAGCTTCCCAAACAATAAATTCATATTGGAAAAAGTGAGGGAAAAAACAACAACAACATATAAACAAGAAATAACCCGTTGGTATGAATAGGAATAAGTTGTATAAAGATTTAATGTCTAAAGGAATAAGAAAATACTATATCAAACGATACTTTTTTCAAAAAACCGTCTATGTTTAAGTTTATTGAATTAATGAAAACTACAAATAAAACCATCTTAATTAATCTAGCTAGATACATAAGAATGCTCTAAAGACAGAATTAATAGTTTAAACACGCTGCATAACTACGAGTATATATATTCGTGCATCCTCTCTAAAAGGAAATGATGAACAAAAACTGAATGATAAACTTTTATATTATCATTATAAACATTTCGTTATTATTATATGAGTTGTAAATTTATTTATTTAAAGTGACTTAACATTGTAAATTTGATTGTATAACTTGATGATGTACTATGTACAAATCTGAATAAAGATAAGTTCTGTTCTGTTCTGTGCTAACTTACCAGTTACCCCCTCCCCGCAGTTACGGTAGCAAGATTCTTACGACCAGGACATTAGGTCAGCTGCTGTGTAAATCGATTGGGCGTTATTTTTGTATAAATTAATTATTTCTTTGTACTTATTTTCACGAGTTCTGCATTTGATGTTGTCAGATGAAGATACAACAGTTTAAAGATGCATAGTGATACACTGCAACACATGGGCAGAATTGTCCAAAATGAAGGGGTGACATCAAACGATCGAAATAGTGAAAAGCAATCTTATGAACCCCATGTTTTTTTTCCCCCTGCATACTTGGTTTGAACCTTTCTCCGTCCAAAATAGATGATTATAATTATAACAATTAGTTAAATCTCTTTATTACAGATATATATAAGTTACTATAACTATGTCAGAAATAATCAGTAACCGTGGTAACAATGAATGCTTGATTCAAATATAAACAATATTGCTACTGTGTATTTTGTTCAGGTTGGTGACCGGGTGATTGGATTCATGGACTATGGCGCCTGGGGCGAGCTTGTTGCCATCCCGGCACAGTACGTGTATAAGATGCCATCTAACATGAGTTACCAGGATGGCGCTGCACTTCCGATGAATTTCCTGTCAGCCTACATCATGCTGTTTGACATCGCGAATTTGCGTAAAGGCATGTCTGTCTTTGCACACAACATAGGCGGAGGTGTGGTACGTATACTCGCAAATAATGGGGCTTGATATATAGCATATAACACAGGGACTGTAAAATATGGTAGACAAATATAAAGGCGGTTGTACATGTAATGTAAAAGATGGGGAGTGGGGTATGAGATGTCACTGTCCTCAGATAGACTACCATGAGCTGCATTAAAGAGACAAACGACAATGCTGAACTCGATCTTATTCATGGATCAGATCAACCTTAAGTTCACATAAGAACGTTTATTCTATACATGTAAATATATAGCCAATCAAATACTCCGGATGTTACCCCGTGACCGAACAATATGTAGAAGTTTGTTAGATCCAGTAAATTTCATAGTGTACTGTTCAAAATTCAAAATGGCGTTTAAAAAAAGTGGAAATAGATATGATAAAAATTTCACAATAAAAACAAACCTTCAAAATGTTCTGCATGACGATGACGTTGAGAAAATCCGAATATCTGTCACTTTCTTTGTCTGCCGTTTTGAACTCACGGTTTATTTATTAAAAAAGATCTTGATTTTTTAATCTTTTGATTTTCTTTCAAACTGAGGTATAGAATGAATACAGTGTTTTGTACAATATGGGAATATAGAACACTTTGAAAGAATTTATTTAAAAAGTAAGAAAAATCAAGAGCCTTTAAGTTTAACTTAATAAACCGTGACTTCAGAGCTGTGAGAGCGGCGCAGCAGACGAAGGAAGTTGCTTCTATTCGGATTTTCTCAACATGCGGAACATTTTGTAGCCAGCTTGTTTGCTTTATCAGTGAACTTTCTACTAACTGTATTTGCTTTATTTTTTTAATCGCCATCTTGAATTTTGAACTGTACAATATAAAAGTTATTAGATCCAATAAAGTTCTACTTAGTGTACGGCCACACGGTAACATCTGGGGTAGGTGATTGACTACGAGTATGCATTTTTCATAAAACTAGTGAAGTCACCTTATTTTAGTTTAGTTTATACTATTGTTTTATCTTGATTGCAATGAAAAATTAAATTTTATTTGAACTGCTATCGAGTCCAGTTCCTAAGAAGAACCTCACTGAGTGTTGTTTTTAAAGAGGCATCAGGGTGAGCTGGGAATCGAACCCGCAACACAAATATTTAATTTTATCTAACATACGAAAATGAAATATTTATAACACTTTTGTGTAATGTGATAACGAACAATTAAGGATCTACTCACAAACGGCGGTTTTCTAATTTCATATTTGCATCATGTAGATACAGGTATTTTAAGACCGAACGAAATTACCCGTGTTAAGGGTTACCCGACCGACCATCTTTCAAATGAAAATTGTAACAGCAAAAAAATGCGAAATGAAACTGCTTAAGATGTTAAGAAAATTATATTTGTATTGTTCTTTATTGATTATTGTCATAAATGTTTGCTATAGAACAGAAAGACAAGTTTGCAATCAAATTGCTTATAATAGTTCATTATTATGAGAAAACGTAGATTAGAAAAAAATGCCTACCTACCTACGTACCTACCTTGTTTCTTTTGTTCAAGTAACCCGAAACAAAGGTTGTTGTTTTTTCTGGCCTAAGCACAATTACAACCAAATCTAAATCAGTCCTGGCAAACATGTTGTCTAGTCTAATTATGAAAGTTTATGGCATGCCGGTAGAAACATTACACGAATCAATATGTATAAATACAGTATAAGCAAGGACATGTGCCCGCAATATCAGCTACTTCTGTACAATAGCGTACATCACACACGTATACTGGCTGTACAATTGTTTCGGCTGCTAGGCGTACATCACACACGTATACTGGCTGTACAATTGTTTCTGCTGCTAGGCGTACATCACACAATTGTACCGGCTGTAGAATTGTTTCTACTGCCAGGCGGGTATCATTCACTTATACCGGCTGTAGAATTGTTTCTGCTGCTAGGCGTGTATCATTCACTTGTACTGGCCGTAGAATTGTTTATGCTGCTAGGCGTACACCGTACACTTATACTGGCCGTAGAATTGTTGCTGCTGCTAGGCGCACATCGTACACTTAAACTAGCTGTAGAAGTTGTTCTGCTGCTAGGCGTACACCATACACTTATACTGGCTGTAGAATTGTTTCTGCTTCTAGGCGTAAACCATACACTTATACTGGCTGTAGAAGTGTTTCTGCTACAAGGCGCATACCATACACTTATACTGGCTGTAGAATTGTTTCTGCTTCTAAGCGTAAACCATACACTTATACTGGCCATAGAAGTGTTTCTGCTACAAGACGTATACCATACACTTATACTGGCTGTAGAATTATTTCTGCTCCCAGGCGCACATCGTGCACTTATACTGGCTGTAGAAGTGTTGCTGCTGCTAGGCGCACACGGTACACATATACAGGCTGTAGACTTGTTTCTGCTGCTTGGTGCACACCGTACACATATACTGGCTGTAGACTTATTTCTGATTCTAGGCGCACACCGTACACTTATACTGGCTATATAATTGATTCTGCTGCATGGCGTACATCGTATACTTATACTGGCTGTAAAATTATTTGTGCTGCTAGGCGCACACCGTACACATATACTGGCTGTAGACTTGTTTCTGCTGCTTGGTGCACACCGTACACATATACTGGCTGTAGACTTGTTTCTGCTTCTAGGCGCACACCGTACACTTATACTGGCTGTAGAATTGTTTCTGCTGCTAGGCGTAAATCGTACACTTATAATGGCTGTAGAATTGTTTCTGCTGCAAGGCGCACATCGTACACTTATAAAGGCTGTAGAATTGTTTCTGCTGCAAGGCGCACACCGTACACTTATACTGGCTGTAGAATTGTTTCTGCTGCTGTTAAAGTGTAACAGGTGTAATAATGCTTCATTTTTACAGAATTTCATCAGAAACTGCATGCACGTGTTCCCATTTGGGTTAAAGCATAAACATTAAAGGGTTGAGAAACAGAGAGGCATTGTTTAAATGCTTACATTAAACAATTTTAATCTCCGATGTTTTGTGATAACAGTATAAGCGAATAATTAAATGCTTTTATTTAACACATTTCTTTATAAACAGTATGCATTTATTACCTTATAACTGCAGTTTATCTAAAAACTAATTACTTCATTTTTCGATTGTGAACTATGACAGATTTATGCCATGGTTGTAGTTTCTTAAAAAGTCCATGAACTATGCCAATGAACATTTGTTTATTTTTCATCAATATATATGATGAGAGGCCTTATCAGGTCAAGGCGGCATACTTTAAAATATTTGTCAGTATGCCGGTTGCTTCCGAAGAGAGACACATGTGTCAGCTGACTTGCTTAATGGAGCAATGCCTTGTACGCTGAATGTGCTAGGTGTGGATACACGACACAGTGTATATTTCCCTGTCCAAAACATTGTCTCTCGAACTACCTGGGTAACTTATATCTCAGTGGTGACTTTCTCTTGCTGAAAAAACTTCCCGAGTTTGAGGCTCGAACTGACTACCATATTTGCTTGCTGTGTTAATCTGTCTGGATATTACATTATACATGTATTAACTATAAATCTTGTGTAATCATGGTTACCAGGGTCACGCCATCAGTCAGCTGTGTAAGACCGTGGAGGACGTATCACTGTACGGGACAGCATCGACGCACAAACATGAAGCTATTAAAGATAACGTCACCAATATCTTCAACAAAACCGTCGACTATTGTCAAGAAATAAAAAAGTAAGTAGGATTGAATCTGTGCCAGCTGCCAGAGAGTACTTTCTTGTGATGAGATGTGAATGACTTGAAACTTCAACAAAGTGTAAAGGTGTAATTGAACTCTGTGTGGCCAGGCTCGATAACCACAGCCGGTAAAGCGTCTGGCTATCAATCCAGGGGTCGTGAGTTCGAATCCCCGCACTGCTACCGTCTCTGTGATGATTGATATACGAAATTGTCTCTCATTATCGTTCGTCTCTCATCGCTGATGCAAGTAAGATATTTAAGTGAGATATGGTAATTGAACTCTGTGGTTTCTTGTAACAGGGTAAGTAGGCTGTATACTCTGTGTATATTTAAGTGGGATATGGTAATTGAACTCTGTGGTTTCTTGTAACAGGGTAAGTAGGCTGTATACTCTGTGTATATTTAAGTGAGATATGGTCATTGAACTCTCTGGTTTCTTGTAACAGGGTAAATGGACTGTCTATTCTGTGTATATTTAATTGAGAAAGGGGCATTAAACTCTGTGGTTTCTTGTAACAGGGTAACTGGACTGTATACTCTGTGTATATTTAAGTGAAATAGGGTATTTGAAATCTGTGATTTCTTGTAACAGGGTAACTGGAATGTATACTCTGTGTATATTTAAGTGAGATATGGTCATTGAACTCTGTGGTTTCTTGTAAAAGGGTAACTGGAATGTATACTCTGTGTATATTTAAGTGAGATATGGTCATTGAACTCTGTGGTTTCTTGTAAAAGGGTAACTAAACTGTATACTCTGTGTATATTTAAGTGAGATAGGGTAATTGAACGCTGTGGTTTGTTGTAACAGGATAAATGGACTGTATACTCTGTGTATATTTTAAGTGAGATATGGTCATTGAACTCTGTTGTCCTTGTAAGAGGGTAACTGGACTGTCTATTCTGTGTATATTTAAGTGAGATAGGGTAATTAAAATCTGTGATTTCTTGTAATAGAGTAACTGGAATGTATACTCTGTGTATATTTAAGTGAGAAATGGTCATTGAACTCTTTGGTTTCTTGTAACAGGGTAACTAGGCTGTATTCTCTGTGTATATTTAAGTGAGATATGGTAATTGAACTCTGTAGTTTCTTGTAACAGGGTTACTGGACTGTATACTCTGTGTATATTTAAGTGAGATATGGTCATTGAACTCTGTGGTTTCTTGTAACAGGGTAACTGGGCTGTATTCTCTGTATATATTTAAGTGAGATATGGTAACTGAACTCTGTAGTTTCTTATAACAGGATAACTGGACTGTATTCTCTGTGTATATTTAAGTGAGATATGGTAATTGCACTCTGTGGTTTCTTGTAACAGGGTAACTGGGCTGTATACTCTGTGTATATTTATGTGAGATATGGTAATTGAACTATGTGGTTTCTTGTAACAGTGTAACTGGATTGTATACTCAGTGTATATTTAAGCGTAATAGAGTAGCTAAACTCTACGTATATATTTAAATATAACCGTGTAACTGAACTCTGTATATATTTTAGTGTAATAGTGTAATAGAACAATGTGTATTTATTAATATATAAAGTGTAACAAAAACTATGCGTGTTTAACAACGGTAGTATCACTGTACCCTGTATATTAAATACAATTGTGAAACTGAACGCATTTAGGTATAATAGTGAGATCTCGTTTTACAATCAATGCAAACATTGAGTAAGTTTATAAACTGAAAAGACAACCTATGTTCAAATACAACTTTCACCACATTTATTATTATTTTTAAGATGATAATTTTGCTTTTTTCTTTCTTGACACTGGTATTTACAAGAAGCTGTATGTGTTGTAGATTATCGCCCGAGGGAGTGGATATAGTGCTGGACTGCATGTGCGGGGAGGATACCAACAAGGGCATCTCCATCCTCAAACCATTAGGAAAATACATCCTCTATGGTATGTTCGATTTTAAGTTTTTAGATCGATTTTAATGTCAGCTACAACTTTCATGAAGCATGTTTTCTGAATAGAAGCAATACTGGGTGTTGTTGTTTTTAGGCAGTTATGTCGAGCTTGGAATCAAACCCGCAACCACTGGCATGGTAGCCCATTAACCTATGCATTAAACCTCCTCCCTACTTGAAGGTGTGTTATAGTTTATTGTTCTTTTCTTATTACAACTCATGTACAGTTCCATCGGAAAATATATCCTCTCTTCATATGTTTGTTTTCCTAGTACAATCTTGTAAAATTGCCATATGAAGATAGTCATGTATGTGTTTGGGAAATGGTTAATTTCCCAATAAAAAACTTGTACAATTCCCATGGCAATATATAGTGTTTAATATATGTTTAATTTCCTAAAAACCAAACTTGTATAATTTCCATTGGAAATAATAATACCATATTATGATTATTTACCTGGTATATTTAACACTTGTACAATTTCCATATTGTATGCATATATATCTACTATCATATGGTTGCTTTCCTAATACACCACCTGTATCTGTCATGGTAGGTTACAATAATTGGTACAACGATATCCGCTATAGTATGTTTACATTGCACAATATATTCCTATGGGAAGCTATATTGCTATGATTTGTTTGTTTTCCTAATACATCATTTGTACATTTTCCATGGACAAATATCGAATAAGCATTTTAAATTTATAACTTGTTTGAAACCATCACAGGTCTGCATTTTATTAATATGTCAGTAATGTCAATATACCACATTAGTGTTTAACCTCATTTGACAACCAATGGAATCGCTTCAATTTTCAAAAGTGTGTCGCTCCTATTTGTTAGGACAGCCTACAAAATAATGTACTCATTAAGTTCATTCTTAATTATTAAGAAGTTCGTCATCACTGTGCATACTTGAATAGCATTGCACAGACTCCGCCCTTGATTCAATTCTGAACGAGTCATGTACAAACTACAAAGCCGCGCGTGCTATGCTTAGAATAGCATAAGAAAACATCAACTTTAAAACGTCAATCATCTCAGCTTTCATCGTAGCACCGCCCGGAGTCAGTCAAATGACGCCAAACACTTTGAAAGCATTGTCATGTTTGAATTGTGAACTTAGAAAAGAAATTGGTGCTTGGCAGTAGGGGAATGAATACATGATTTCGGAAGTCTACTTTCATTTTGTCAACAGTGTACACACTGAACAAAACAAAAACATATATATGACACATGACCCCAACTTTTCTCATCATGCTTTTGTAGTGCAAAGGTTGACAAACAATAAAATGTAAGTTTCACTTCTTTCATGGATGATATGTATAACATGTGATATATTGAAACTCCATTGAACAAAACACAACTCACCAATAAAACAACAAGACCTACCTAGTAGACAGAATAGTCTAATTATAGATGCCTGTCTTTGTCGTGCTGATTGTCTGGTATGTTTACTAGCGTATGCTTTGTACCAGATGTTGAGAAGTTAAGAATACCATTTTAACCCCGTGTAGCAAGTACGACATTCCATTTAGAGGAATGTTTTAATTACACCTGTCAAGATTTCATAGGATAAATGATATTGCTATTGGGTTGGACAAACATCCTTTAAACATAATCTGATACGTTCGTAGGCTTTAGAACTCATGACTAAAATTATGATATATGTCAAAAGTTTGATTTGGATCTGTGTAAAATTCTGTCATCATAGCACATGCACACTATGATAGTTCCTTCACAACTTGAGGCAAACTTGATTTGTTTTTCTCAGAAATGAATATCTAGAGAATTCACATGTCGCATTGTTTCTTAAATAGATGGAATTGGCAGGCAATGCAAAATCAATGCTAGACTGTTTGTACAGTAAAATATTGTGTAGAGTCGATCTTGTTGAACTATTGTGGAATGTATCTCTCAAGACAATAAATGCTTTTCCAATACAAACCTTTATGTAGATTTACACCAAACATTTTCATAAATTATTGGTAATTTTATAGAGACTCAAGATGTTATGATTTTAACAGTATTATGTATTACTCTTGTTTCAAAATTGTTATATTTATCAATACATGATAATATAAATTCTTGCAATGTGTTGTATTACACAGTGACATTAACACAGAAAATATTCCAGTGACATTTGGGAAATGAAAGTTTCACAGTCCGTATAATCATGGACTTGCACCACTGGCATCATAAAAGCATCATGTTGGCATGTATATGTTAAGGTACATTTGCCCTTTCATCCTCTAATATGCAAGATGTATCTGTGAAACTAGGATAAAAGCGCCATTCAGTTTGTTTTGTTAGTATCGGTTTTTTCCTCTGGTTTCACCAGTGCTTCGGTTATATATTTAACAAATAATACATGGTGTTGAGGTCCATATGCAAGTTTACGGACTGGGTCCATAAAACCTTCTATGTCTGACTGCCCAGTCCGTAAACTTGCATATTGACCTCAACACCATGTTTTATTTGCCGTGTGGTTCCGGCTACGCATAGAATCACTTTCGATGTCTGCAGAGGGGTAGGAATCCTCCGAATGGGTGTCATGTTCAGTTTATCAGTTTTAGTCATGTTCACTATTGTGGTTAAATTATCAACCCCTGTGTGGTTCCAGGAAGCCATGAGTGATGGCAAGAATACGATCACTGTGGATTATGCATGTCGTAAGAAGCAACAAATTGAGTTATACCATAGAATTTGCTGAAACTTTGGAGTATCAAGGTTCTAGGTTCATTCTGCATATTCATTTGTTGATGTATTTTATTTTAATCTGTATGTTAATTTGTTGTTTTTGTACATGTAGAGTGAACCTGGAATCTTCCTTCCTGTTGGCGTCGAATAACCTTTAATGTGTTGGTACGCCGTAAAACCCTATTCATTCAATGTTATCTTCTTCTTCTTCCAAGTAATTCATCCCCTAGGAATTGAGTATTCTCGAATTGAGTGTAAGTACATGTGGCGTTGAGGACCAAGTGCACTTAGTTAAAATCACATTATATACAGGTTAAAAACTGGATTCTAGGATGATTACTTCATGGCATACCGCAACCCCCTCTTGAAGGATGGTAGGTTGGGAGTTGCGATCCGTCCAGCAGGAAGGCTGTTCCAGAGTCTGATGGTACTCGGGAAGAAGGAATGTAGATGACAATTAACATTCGACTGTGGGATCGTAAATCTCGAAGTATGTCCTCTTGTGTAGGTTGTTGTCATGGGAACTTAGTAAATGTCTGCAGGGACAGCTATAAGATGGTACACTACCCTGTACATCATTACAAGCCTAGCATGCTGGCGCCGGGATTGCAATGTGTGCAAACTACAGATGCATATTCAATAGATGGTCGAACTAAAGTGGAGAAACATTGTTGTTTGACTTGTTTTGGACAACTGTATGTGTTTCGACGGATACGGATGAATGCTAGGTTACTATTGGCTTTACAGCAGATATTTTCAACATGGTTGTTCCATGAAAGGTTGGAACTGATAGTAAGAACAATAACAGTCCCAGGGTACGCCAGAAGTATTTTGTGCTGACGATGACTTGGATCCTTCCATTACGACGGATTGGTGCCGGTCTCGTAGAAAATCTGCGATCCAGCTATATTATACCTAATACAATGAATCCATGGTGAAATTAGCACTTTTATAATGGACCGGGACCGGTCCAATATACTATTATAGTGACCGGATGACGTCACATTGAACAAAGAAGGAAATAGGCAAATGAGGTATAATATATATCTATAACGGCGACCAGCACAACTTATTATTGATGTTGGGATCAACTGGTGGTTAACCAGCACTAAACGCACCTTGTAACGGCACGTATTACCAACTTCCCGACATGTAAACGACCATAGTTGGGAAAGTCATGGCTGCAAAACAAGTTCATGAACAAGTTTCACAGATGCGCAAATTCTCACGTCTCCTTTCATTGCATAGGGTCTGTTGTGCTATTATACCTCTCTTTTGTGTTTGTGTCCGGCTTGGTCTAAACGTTCCATGTACGTTGGTTGGTTAATGGCTGCTGGGAGGAAAGTGGCTGAGACTACTAAAATCATGCTGAAGTCTTCCTCAACCAATAAAGCTGAGAGCCATTGATACCCTGTAGATTGTTGTAAAAAGACACAAGTGCTGATTACAAAGAAAACAAAACATAGCTGGGTTACCTCTTGCTTTATAGTTACTCGCTGTAATAACTTATGCAAACTTTTAATACAATGTGTTTACCATATATGTCTATCTCAGCCCATACATGTGCATTGGAAGGGACTTTAAATGACAAAACAGGTATCTAAACAA
The DNA here is from genome assembly GCA_029582155.1 of Panopea generosa. NCBI lineage: Eukaryota > Metazoa > Mollusca > Bivalvia > Adapedonta > Hiatellidae > Panopea > Panopea generosa. Next base: position 70,103,526 of record CM055900.1, read on the forward strand.
TCTGAAAACGATCAGATTTCAATCTCTGTGTATGGGGTCCTGCCTTATCGTATTGGGGTGACTTTAGTCACTACTCACTTGGTAGAACAATGGTGTCAGATATAAGCACCACAGTGGCATTAATGTATAACAGAGCGTTCCTTACTTTGGAATTGAATTTAACGAAGAAAAAAAAAGAAATGTCCAGTTTTTATGGATTTAAGAAACGAACTATTTAATGATATTATGACCAGTGACAGTATTGATTCTTATAAGTATCGTTCTTTAATTCCCATAACACGTAGAGAAATTTGCGCTGTTTTAGATCGCGTACATAAGTTTGTTATTTCGGATATTTATACATTTTACCACATATTGTCATTGATACCAGTCGGTATTTGTCTGCTCTTCTAAGCTTTTGTTAGTGAGCAAGTATTGAGTGCGGCGGCTCATTTATCCTGTAAACCCCTTCACACCCAGCCACGTTCCAATTACGTCCTCAGAAACATGGGTGAACGCAGTAAGAATTTGTATGTTATGTAGTAGGAACGCTGTAGAAAGGACGTAGTTCCTACGATATTTACGTAGTATCAACGTAACTAAAATGTTGGGACTTCATTGACGTAGTACAAGTGTGACGCTGACGGGAAAGATTTTCATGGCGATCTCACTACATGAGCGTGGTAAGCGCATGGAAAACGCGTGTTGAAATCTGGTGGGTTGTAGTAAAAATGATATAAGCACGTAGTGAGAACGCATTGGAAGTGGTGTACGCGTGGTAATAAATTAGTGGGGACGTGTTAGACGCAGTGAGAACCTGGTAGGGACGTAGTAAGGACGTAGTTTGAACTTATAAACTGCACATTTTACCATTTTGAATACGTTTCCGCTGCGTTCATCGAACTTTTCAGGACGCACTTGCGGTTTTCATGGTCTTCGTCTCAGTGTGAGGGGGGGCATATTATCCCATGTAGGTCACTTATATACTTGCACAAGGCACGAACATTGATAGATAGTCAGAGATTGGTCAACCCATACCAATTATTAAATGACCCTGCTGTTCCCTGAATACCAGATAATAAACATAAATTCCAACAATTCTTGACCACAGCTTGTCTGATAGTTCAGTAAGCAACCATTATCATGTAGACAGCAGTGGCAGACGCAAGTTTTATCTTACAGCAATCTCTTAATGTGTTACCATGGCAATGATAAATCTTTAATAACAACTCTGCGTGTCTTTGTGTTAAGGAAACTTAATGGTCGACTAAAAGGTGAATAAGTAGAAATAAACATACACAGATTTACACAGTTTATTTCCAGTTATTTCTCTTGACAATTATACACTATTAAGCCAACAAGGAAGTTGAGTCGTTACAGAGTAACACTAAAGTTAATATGTGTTTTGTATTATAATGGACTAGCGGAAGTATGCTGTGTTATAATTTAGTAAGAAATTCGTCCGCATGTAGATTAGGTGATAGTCATTATGGTGATGATGATGCTGATGATGATGATGGTGATGATGATGATAATGTTGATGATGGTGATGATAGTGATTATCAAAATGGTAATAAAGATGTTGTTGATGATGATGATGATGATGATGATGATGATGATGATGATGATGATGATGATGATGATGATGGTGATGATGATGATGATAATGCTGATGATGGTGATGATAGTGATTATCAAAATGGCAATAAAGATGTTGTTGATGGTGATGATGATGATGATGATGATGATGATGATGGTGGTGGTTATAATGAATAGAGATTATATATACTGTTAACTGGTTTACAAACGTTAGGCAGAAGGAGGAGTAAAAACATCACTAAATATCATACGAGTATAAACATATAAACAACACATACGGCATAGAAAAATTTAAATATTACCATAAACAACACAAACTTCATATAAACAACACATGCCTCATATAAACAACACATGCCTCATATAAACAACACATGCCTCAAATAAACAACACATGCCTCATATAAACAACGCATGCCTCATATAAACAACGCATGCCTCATATAAACAACACAAACTTCATATAAACAACTCATGCCTCATATAAACAACGCATGCCTCATATAAAGAACACATGCCTCATATAAACAACTCATGTCTCATATAAACAACACAAACTTCATATAAACAACACATGCCTCATATAAACAACGCATGCCTCATATAAACAACACATGCCTCATATAAACAACACATGCCTCATATAAACAACGCATGCCTCATATAAACAACACAAACTTCATATAAACAACACATGCCTCATATAAACAATGGATGCCTCATATAAACAACACATGCCTCATATAAACAACGCATGCCTCATATAAACAACACAAACTTCATATAAACAACACATGTCTCATATAAACAACACATGCCTCATATAAACAACACATGCTTCATATAAACAACACATACCTCATATAAACAACGCATGCCTCATATAAACAACACAAACTTCATATAAACAACACATGCCTCATATAAACAACGCATGCCTCATATAAACAACGCATATTTCATATATAGACTACACATACTGTCGGCAATAGCTTTACAGCTAGTGTTTTATATTTGAACATCCGACACAAAATAAAGTTTTTTGTATCTTGTATAAAACATCAAATATTTCCATCAACAATACATACTTCACATATACGACAAGTACTTCAAATAAAACAACAAATACTTAACATAAATTGCTAATACTTAACATAAACAACAAATACAAATACATATCATAAACAACAAATACTTAACATAAACTACTATATTTTCACACAAACAACAAATACTATATAAACAACAAGCACTAAAAATAAACAACAAATATTTAACATAAACAACAAATACAAATACTTAACATAAACAACAAATATTTAACATAAACAACAAATACTTAACATATTCTACTAATACTTCATATAAACAACAAATACTTAAACATATCAACTAAAATTCCACATAAACAACTAAACATTATAATAAACAATTATATTCCATATAAACTACTAATACTTCACATAAACAACAAATACTTTAACTAATCAACAAATGTTTTACATGAACAACATAACTTTACATAAACAACATAATTTATTATACTTCCAAAACAAAATACTAACAAACACTTATTCACATCAGCAATAAATACGTCAATAAACAAACCATTTACAAATGTGAATGATACTCGAAATAATACAATGAACGTAGTAAGTTTCTTGTAAAGTGGTACTAACTTTGAGATGTTTTAGTAAATATGGAGCTCAGTTCTTCTCGTCTCACAACACTACTACATTTTCCATAGGGCTCAGTTCTTCTCGTCTCACACCACTACTTCATTTTCCATAGGGCCCCGTTCTTCTCGTCTCACACCACTACTACATTTTCCATAGGGCTCATTTCTTCTCGTCTCACACCACTACTACATTTTCCATAGGGCCCCGGTCTTCTCGTCTCACAACACTACTACATTTTCCATAGGGCTCCGTTCTTCTCGTCTCACACCACTACTACATTTTCCATAGGGCCCCGTTGCAACATTTATGTCCTAATCACAGAGAAAAAACAATATCTGCAGCATGTGTCTGGGCTCAAATAGCTCACTGGTTCACGATCTGCAATTATAAAGAAAAAATTAGCATGCCTTGATAAGCTTATTTGGTTTTTAAATAAATGGTTTTGTGGTACTTGTCAATTTCAAGAGTAATAATATGTAACATATCCGCCAGCGATGCGGTTCGAACCAACAATTCTAAAATGATAAAGAATTGCCTAGGAATCTTGTATCAGCATAAAATTTTATTTGTTGATTTCGAAATTACTGACTACTTTACACGGGGTAGGAAAAAATAAATCACTGCAACGCAAAGCCCTGAAAAAGAAGAAAAAGAGAACTAAAGTTTAATTTCTTCCTTCTTCATCTGTAGGTCCGGAGTACTCAAGGAAGATAATACTGGTGTGAGTCCTTCTGGGACTGGTAGGCATGTTTTTGGTGTAATAGGATTGGACAAAGCATCACATAATGTCTTAAGCATGATTTTCAATATAACAGCACTTTTTAGTGCGTGCTCATATATTTTAGCTCCATTGTAATGTAAAGTCAGACCTTATACACTTAAATTGCTGAGGTTCGTTTCTGGCGTAGAGCCAGAACTGAGTTGTTTTTGAGATGCGATTAAGTTGAGCCAGGAATCGAACCCGATTATTTGCGGCAAACTCAATACAGTGCACTACTGCAACATTCATTTTGTATCAGATGTAGTAGTTGAACGTGTCTGACACAATTTAATACACCCATATACACAAGTCAGTCAGTGTTATATCAACTTAACGTAATGTGTATTTCCTTTTCAGGTTCCTCAAACATTGTCACTGGTGAAACCAAAAGCTTTTTCAGTTTTGCAAAATCTGTAAGTTACTTGTTGTTTTGCATTATCTCAGATTCACTTTGTGAAATTGCATTCGAGCACAAAATCTCTCATAAATATTCTCTTTCATGTCCACAATTTACTTTTATGTTACTGCAAATGTTATCATTCTATCGGATGGTATCTTTGTCTAATAGCTTAATAATGTGAATAACTGTTTGTCCATTAATATTTCCAGTAGCCGTATAGTCTAAACCTTGACTAAATGTTCGCCACAATGGAAACACGTTTTCACAGTGTAGACCAAGACAAGGGCTTATATTCATCAAAATATATGCATTTACACAGTGTAGACCAAAACAAGAACTTATATTCACCAAACACTTACATACAGTCTAGACCAAGACAAGAACTTATATTCACCAAACACTTACACACAGTGTAAACCAAGACAAGGGCTTATATTCATCAAGACACTTACCACAGTGTAGACCAAGGAAAGGGCTTATATTCATCAAACACTTATACATAGTGTAGGCCTAGACATGAACTTATATTCATCAAAACACTTACACACAGTGTAGGCCAAGACAAGGGCTTATATTCATCAAACACTTTCGCATAGTGCAGACAAGGACAAGAACGTGTGTTCATCTAAACACTTACACACAGTGTAGGACAAGACAAGAGCTTATATCCATCAAACACTTACACACAGGGTTGACCAAGACAAGAGCTTTTACTCATCAAAACACATAAACACAATGTAGACCAAGACAAGGGCTTATATTCATAAAACATTTACACAAAGTGTAGACAAAGACAAGAGCTTATATTCATCAAAACACTTACACACAGTGTTGACCAAGACAAAGGGTTATATACACACAGTCTAGACCAACACAATGACTTATATTTATCAAAACACATACACACAGTGTAGACCATGACAAGAACTAATATTCATCAAAACTATTACACACAGTCTAGACCAAGACAAGAACTTATATTCATCAAAACACTTACACACAGTCTAGACCAAGACAAGAATTTGTATTCACCAAAACACTTACACACAGTGTAGGCCAAGACAAGGGCTTATATTCACCAAAACACTTACACACAGTGTAGACCAAGACAATGGCTTATATTCATCAAAACACTTGCACACAGTCTAGACCAAGACAAGAACTTGTATTCATCAAAACACTTACACACATTGTAGGCCAAGACAAGGGCTTATATTCACCCAAACACTTACACACAATGTAGACCAAGACAATGTCTTATATTTATCAAAACACTTACACACAGTCTAGACCAAGACAAGGGCTTATATTCACCAGAACACTTACACACAATGTAGACCAAGACAATGGCTTATATTCACCAAAACACTTACACACAATGTAGGCCAAGACAATGGCTTAAATTCATCAAAAACACTTACACACAATGTAGACCAAGACAAGAACTTATATTCATCAAAACACTTACATACAGTGTAGACCAAAACAAGGGAGTAGATTCATCAAAACACACTAAGTATTTACCAAGACAAGGGATTATATTCATCAAACACTTATACATAGTGTAGACCAAGACAAGAGCTTGTATTAATGAAACATTTACACAGTGGAGACCAAGACAAGAACTTGTATTAATGAAACATTTACACAGTGGAGATTAAGACAAAGGCATTATTTATCAAACATTTGAGTCTAAAATCCAAACAAAAAAATCAGAAATGCCGATTTGTAAAATACTACTTGTATTTTAAATTGTAAAATACTTAGTTGAAGTTTATTTTATAGTTTCTGATGTATTATTGAAATTTGTTGTTTTTGCAGGAGATTGTTGTTCGTTTTAATGCAAATTATAAGTTTCATATATTGAGTTTGTTTCTGAGTTAAGACTAAACTTTTTTTGATTGATTAAGGTTTAGCTTGTGAATATAACTCCCATTATTATCTTGGTGTACATTGTTTGACATACAATCATTGAATTATTGTCAATACTTCTTCTGATGATAAAATGGTTACAAAACAAACTATTGAATGTACCAAGCTCCTGTCCATAACAAGATGACATTACAGGACCAATATAGTGATGGCAGTGGTAATGGCTTTAAGATTGATTTTCTGAAAGGCTTAGTTTGTATTTAATGAATAATGTATTATACCAAAAATGAAGACAGTGCTGTTTAACCTTGTCTGACAAGTTTATCATTATCATCATTTTTACTTCTCATTTTCCTTCTTCAATCATCAACATCCTAGAATCTACAACTGCAGTCATCGTCATCAACAGCAGTGGCAGACCATATATCATCATCATCATCATCATCATCATTATCATCATTATGATCACAACAACAATCTACAAATAGCATTATCAGTAGAAACATAACGACAAACACCATAACCATCATAATCACAAGACTCTTTATCTTCATCACCATAATCATCTTCATCTTCATCATTATTATCATCTTCATCTTCATCATCATCATCATCACCATTATAATATTTATCATCATAATAATTATCTCTAACATCGTTTTCATCATCACCACTATCATCATCATTATTTCCATTATCATCTTCATCGTCATCATCACCATTTTAATATTCATCATCATCTCAATTATCATCTTCATCATCATCACCATAACCATTTTCATCCTCATCAAAATTATCATATTCATCACCATTATCATTATCATTTTCATACTCATCGCCATTATCATCTTCATCACCATTATTATCTACATCATCATCATCATAATCATCTCTATCATCATCTTCATTATCATCATTCCCATTATCATTTTCATATCATCATCACCACCAATATAATCTTCATCACTATCTAAATTATTATATCCGTCATCATCTCCATCATCATCATCATCATCATCATCATCATCATCATCATCATCAACATTATTATTTTCATTATCATCACTATTGTCATCTTCACAATCATCATCACCATAATCATCTTCACAATCATCATCACCATTATCATCTTCATCCTCATCACTATTATCATCTTTATCATCATCACCTTTATCATCATCATCATTATCATCATCATCATCATCATCATTATCATCATCATTATGATCTTCATCATTATCACCATTATCATTTCGATCATCATCATTATCGTATTCATTATCATCACCATTATCATCTTCATTACCATCACCATTTTCTTTATCTCCATCACTATTGTCATCTTCAACATCATCACCATTATCATCTTCATCATCATCACCATTATCATCATCGTCATCATCACCATTATTATCTTCATCACCATCACTATTGTCATCTTCTTCATCATCACCATTATCATCTTCATCATCATTATCATTATCACCCTTATCATTTTCATCATCATCACCCTTATCATCTTCATCATCATCACTATTATCATCTTCTTCATCATCACCATTATCGTCTTCATCATCATCACCATTATCATCTTCATCATCATTATCACCCTTGTCATTTTCATCACGCCCTCAGCCGCTATAACAAACCAATGCTGATACATATTTCAGTGGTGGCAGGTAGACAAGGTGAGCCCAATTAAACTGTACGATGAGAACAAAACTATTTCCGGTTTTCAACTTCGCCAACTAGCATTTCAGCAGAACCAGCACCAGTACGTGCGTACCGTGATGAACAAACTGTTCCAGTTGTACAGCCAGGGAAAGATACACCCTGTTGTAGACTCTGTGTACGCATTTGAAGATGTGAGTATCATATATTATGTACATTCCGTTGTTTATATCATTGTGCGTACATGAGTTAATTGTACCATTATTTGCATAAGGTTTAATTGTATCATTGTATAAATAAGGTTTAATTTTACCATTATATACATAAGGTTTAATTGAATCATTGTAGCAACAGGTTTAATTGTACCATTGTACGCAGAAGGTTTAAGTGTACCATTATATAAAAAATGTTTGATTATGACATTGAATACATGAGGTTTAATTGTAACATTGTATACATATGGTTAAATTATACCATTATATAAATAATGTTTAATTGTATCATTGTGTACATAAAGTTTAAATGTATAATTGTATACATAACGTTTTATTGAACCATTGTATACATAAGGTTTAATTGTAACTTTGTTTACATAAGGTTTAATTGTACTGTTGAATACATAAGGTTTAATTGTACCATTATATACATAAGGTTTAATTGTGTCATTGTATACATAAGGTTTAATTGTAACATTGTATACATAAGGTTTAATTGTACCATTGCATACATAAGGTTTAATCGTACCATTGTATACATAAGGTTTAATTATACCATTGTATACATAAGGTTTAATCGTACCATTGCATACATAAGGTTTAATTGTACCATTGTATACATAAGGTTTAATTGTACCATTGCATACATAAGGTTTAATTGTACCATTGCATACATAAGGTTTAATCGTACCATTGTATACATAAGGTTTAATTATACCATTGTATACATAAGGTTTAATCGTACCATTGTATACATAAGGTTTAATTATACCATTGTATACATAAGGTTTAATTATACCATTGTATACATAAGGTTTAATTGTACCATTGTATACATAAGGTTTAATCATACCATTGTATACATAAGGTTTAATCGTACCATTGTATACATAAGGTTTAATCGTACCATTGTATACATAAGGTTTAATTGTACCATTGTATACATAAGGTTTAATTGTACCATTGTATACATAAGGTTTAATTGTAACATTGCATACATCAGGTTTAATCGTACCATTGTATACATAAGGTTTAATTATACCATTGTATACATAAGGTTTAATTATACCATTGTATACATAAGGTTTAATTGTACCATTGTATACATAAGGTTTAATCGTACCATTGTATACATAAGGTTTAATCGTACCATTGTATACATAAGGTTTAATCGTACCATTGTATACATAAGGTTTAATTATACCATTGTATACATAAGGTTTAATTGTACCATTGTATACATAAGGTTTAATTGTAACATTGCATACATAAGGTTTAATCGTACCATTGTATACATAAGGTTTAATTATACCATTGTATACATAAGGTTTAATTATACCATTGCATACATAAGGTTTAATCGTACCATTGTATACATAAGGTTTAATTATACCATTGTATACATAAGGTTTAATTGACCCATTGTATACATGTGCTTTCATTGTGTCATTGTATACGTAAGGTTTAATTGTAACATTGTATACATAAGGTTTAATTGTAACATTGTATACATAAGGTTTAATTGTACCATTGTATACATAAGGTTTAATTGTACCATTGTATACATAAGGTTTAATTGTACCATTGTATACATAAGGTTTAATTGTAACATTGTATACATAAGGTTTAATTGTAACATTGTATACATAAGGTTTAATTGTATCGTTGTGTCGGTGGATAAGGTTTGATTGTTCCATTGTGTGGATAAGGTATAATTGTATTGTTGGATAACAAGCGTATGGCTAAATCATTGTTTGTAGAAGGCTTGATTGTATAGTTATATATAAGGTTTAATTTTATCGTTGAATGTGCAAAGTATCTTTTATTATTGTTTGGACAAGGTTTAATTGTATCAATGTTACATCAGTTTAATTGTGTGAACCCTTGTATAAAAAAAGTATGGTTGTATCATTATGTGAACCCTTGTATAAACAAAGTATGGTTGCATCATCGTGAGGACCTTTGTACAAACAAAGTATGGTGGTATCATTGTGTAGACCCTTGTATAAACAAAGTGTGGTTGCATCATTGTGTGGACCCTTGTACAAACAAAGTATGGTTGTATCATTGTGTGGACCCTTGTATAGACAAAGTATGGTTGCATCATTATGTGGACCCTTGTACAGACAAAGTATGGTTGTATCAGTGTGTGGACCCTTGTATAAACAAAGTATAGTTGCATCAGTGTGTGGACCCTTGTATAAACAAAGTGTGGTTGCATCATTGTGTGGACTATTGTATAAACAAAGTATGGTTGTATCAGTGTGTGGACCCTTGTATAAACAAAGTATTGTTGAATCAGCGTGTGGACACTTGTATAAACAAAGTATGGTTGTATCATTGTGTGAACCCTTGTATAAACAAAGCATGGTTGTATCAGTGTGTGAACCCTTGTATAAACAAAGTATGGTTTTACCATTGCGTGAACCCTTGTATAAACAAAGTATGGTTGTATCAGTGTGTGGACCCTTGTATAAACAAAGTATTGTTGTATCAGTGTTTGGACCCTTGTATAAACAAAGTATAGTTGTATCACTGTGTGAACCCTTGTATAAAAAAGTATGGTTGTACCATTGTGTGAACCCTTGTATAAACAAAGTATGGTTGTATCAGTGTGTGGACCCTTGTATAAACAAAGTATTGTTGTATCAGTGTTTGGACCCTTGTATAAACAAAGTATGGTTGTATCCGTGTGAGGACACTTGCATCAGTGTGTGGACCCTTGTATAAACAAAGTATGGTTCCATCATTGTGTGAACCCTTGTATAAACAAAGTATGGTTGCATCAGTGTGTGAACACTGGTATAAACAAAGTATGGTTGTACCATTGTGTGAACCCTTGTATAAACAAAGTATGGTTGCATCAGTGTGTGGACCCTTGTATAAACAAAGTATGGCTGTATCAGTGTGTGGACCCTTGTATAAACAAAGTATGGTTGTATCAGTGTGTGGACACTTGCATAAACAAAGTATGGCTGTATCATTGTGTGAACCCTTGTATAAACAAAGTATGGCTGTATCAGTGTGTGGACCCTTGTATAAACAAAGTATGGTTGTACCATTGTGTGGACCCTTGTATAAATAAAGTATGGTTGTATCAGTGTGTGGACCCTTGTATAAACAAAGTATTGTTGTATCAGTGTTTGGACCCTTGTATAAACAAAGTATGGTTGTATCATTGTGTGGACCCTTGTACAGACAAAGTATGGCTGTATCATTGTGTGGACCCTTGTACAGACAAAGTATGGCTGTATCATTGTGTGGACCCTTGTACAAACAAAGTGTGGTTGTATCAGTGTGTGGACCCTTGTATAAACAAAGTATGGCTGTATCATTGTGCGAACCCTTGTACAAACAAAGTATGATTGTATCATTGTGTGAACCATTGTACAAACAAAGTATGGCTTTATCATTGTGTGGTCCCGTGTACAAACAAAGTATGGCTGTATCATTGTGCGAACCCTTGTATAAACAAAGTATGGCTGTATCATTGTGTGGTCCCTTGTACAAACAAAGTATGGCTGTATTATTGTGTGGTCCCTTGCACAAACAAAGTATGGCTGTATCATTGTGTGGTCCCTTGTACAAACAAAGTATGACTGTATCATTGTGTGGACCCTTGTATAAACAAGGTATGGCTGTATCATTGTGTGGACCCTTGTATAAACAAAGTATTGCTGTATTATTGTGTGGTCCCTTGCACAAACAAAGTATGGCTGTATCATTGTGTGGTCCCTTGTACAAACAAAGTATGACTGTATCATTGTGTGGACCCTTGTATAAACAAGGTATGGCTGTATCATTGTGTGGACCCTTGTATAAACAAAGTATTGCTGTATCATTGTGTGGTCCCTTGTACAAACAAAGTATGGCTGTATCATTGTGTGGACCCTTGTATAAACAAAGTATGGTTGTATCATTGTGCGAACCCTTGTATAAACAAGGTATGGCTGTATCATTGTGTGGACCCTTGTATAAACAAAGTATTGCTGTATCATTGTGTGGTCCCTTGTACAAACAAAGTATGGCTGTATCATTGTGTGGACCCTTGTATAAACAAAGTATGGCTGTATCATTGTGCGAACCCTTGTATAAACAAAGTATGGCTGGATCATTGTGTGGACCCTTGTATAAACAAAGTATGGCTGTATCAGTGTGTGGACACTTGTATAAACAAAGTATAGTTGTATCATTGTGTGGACCCTTGTACAAACAAATTATGGTTGTATCATTGTGTGGACCCTTGTACAAACAAAGTATGATTGTATCATTGTGTGAACCCTTGTACAAACAAAGTATGGCTTTATCAGTGTGTGGTCCCGTGTACAAACAAAGTATGGCTGTATCATTGTGCGAACCCTTGTACAAACAAAGTATGGCTGTATCATTGTGTGGTCCCTTTTACAAACAAAGTATGGCTGTATCATTGTGTGGTCCCTTGCACAAACAAAGTATGGCTGTATCATTGTGTGGTCCCTTGTACAAACAAAGTATGACTGTATCATTGTGTGGACCCTTGTATAAACAAAGTATGGCTGTATCATTGTGCGAACCCTTGTATAAACAAAGTATGGCTGTATCATTGTGTGGTCCCTTTTACAAACAAAGTATGGCTGTATCATTGTGTGGTCCCTTGCACAAACAAAGTATGGCTGTATCATTGTGTGGTCCCTTGTACAAACAAAGTATGACTGTATCATTGTGTGGACCCTTGTATAAACAAGGTATGGCTGTATCATTGTGTGGACCCTTGTATAAACAAATTATGGCTGTATCATTGTGTGGACCCTTGTATAAACAAAGTATGGCTGTATCAGTGTGTGGAAACTTGTATAAACAAAATATGGTTGTATCATTGTGTGGACCCTTGTATAAACAAAGTATAGTTGTATCATTGTGTGGACCCTTGTACCGACAAAGTATGGTTGTATCATTGTCTGGACCCTTGTACAAACAAAGTATGGCTGTATCATTGTGTGGACCCTTGTACAGACAAAATATGGTTGTATCATTGTGTGGACCCTTGTACAAAGAAAGTATGGCTGTATCATTGTGTGGACCCTTGTACAGACAAATAGGGTTGTATCATTGTGTGGACCCTTGTACAAACAAAGTGTGGTTGTATCAGTGTGTGGACCCTTGTATAAACAAAGTATGGCTGTATCAGTGTGTGGACCCTTGTATAAACAAAGTATGGCTGTATCATTGTTTGAACCCTTGTATAAACAAAGTATAGTTGTATCATTGTGTGGACCCTTGTACAGACAAAGTATGGTTGTATCATTGTCTGGACCCTTGTACAAACAAAGTATGGCTGTATCATTGTGTGGACCCTTGTACAAACAAAGTATGGTTGTATCATTGTGTTGACCCTTGTACAAACAAAGTATGGCAGTATCATTGTGTGGACCCTTGTACAGACAAAGTATGGCTGTATCATTGTGTGGACCCTTGTACAAACAAAGTGTTGTTGTATCAGTGTGTGGACCCTTGTATAAACAAAGTATGGCTGTATCATTGTGCGAACCCTTGTACAAACAAAGTATTGTTGTATCATTGTGTGAACCCTTGTACAAACAAAGTATGGCTGTATCATTGTGTGGTCCCTTGTACAAACAAAGTATGGCTGTATCATTGTGTGGTCCCTTGCACAAACAAAGTATGGCTGTATCATTGTGTGGTCCCTTGTACAAACAAAGTATGACTGTATCATTGTGTGGACCCTTGTATAAACAAGGTATGGCTGTATCATTGTGTGGACCCTTGTATAAACAAAGTATTGCTGTATCATTGTGTGGTCCCTTGTACAAACAAAGTATGGCTGTATCATTATGTGGACCCTTGTATAAACAAAGTATGGCTGTATCATTGTGCGAACCCTTGTATAAACAAGGTATGGCTGTATCATTGTGTGGACCCTTGTATAAACAAAGTATTGCTGTATCATTGTGTGGTCCCTTGTACAAACAAAGTATGGCTGTATCATTGTGTGGACCCTTGTATAAACAAAGTATGGCTGTATCATTGTGCGAACCCTTGTATAAACAAAGTATGGCTGTATCATTGTGTGGACCCTTGTATAAACAAAGTAAGGCTGTATCAGTGTGTGGACACTTGTATAAACAAAGTATAGTTGTATCATTGTGTGGACCCTTGTACAAACAAAGTATGGTTGTATCATTGTGTGGACCCTTGTACAAACAAAGTATGGTTGTATCATTGTGTGGACCCTTGTACAAACAAAGTATGGCTGTATCATTGTGTGGTCCCTTGTACAAACAAAGTATGGCTGTATTCTTGTATGGTCCCTTGTACAAACAAAGTATGGCTGTATCATTGTGTGGTCCCTTGTACAAACAAAGTATGGCTGTATCATTGTGTGGTCCCTTGTACAAACAAAGTATGGCTGTATCATTGTGTGGACCCTTGTATAAACAAATTATGGCTGTATCATTGTGTGGACCCTTGTATAATCAAAGTATTGCTGTATCATTGTGTGGTCCCTTGTACAAACAAAGTATGGCTGTATCATTGTGTGGACCCTTGTATAAACAAAATATGGCTGTATCATTGTGCGAACCCTTGTATAAACAAAGTATGACTGTATCATTGTGTGGACCCTTGTATAAACAAAGTATTGCTGTATCATTGTGCGAACCCTTGTATAAACAAAGTATGGCTGTATCATTGTGTGGACCCTTGTATAAACAAAGTATGGCTGTATCAGTGTGTGGTCCCTTGTACAAACAAAGTATGGTTGTATCATTGTGTGGACCCTTGTACAAACAAAGTATGGTTGTATCATTGTGTGAACCCTTGTACAGACAAAGTATGGTTGTATCAGTGTGTGGACCCTTGTACAAACAAAGTAATGTTGTATCATTGTGTGGACCCTTGTACAAACAAAGTATGGTTATATCATTGTGTGAACCCTTGTACAAACAAAGTATGGTTATATCATTGTGTGGATCCTTGTACAGACAAAGTATGGTTATATCATTGTGTGGACCCTTGTACAGACAAAGTATGGTTGTATCATTGTGTGGTCCCTTGTATAAACAAAGTAATGTTGTATCAGTGTGTGGACCCTTGTACAGACAAAGTATGGTTGTATCATTGTGTGGTCCCTTGTATAAACAGTTTGTGGACCCTTGTATAAACAAAGTATGGTTGTATCATTGTGTAGACCTTTGTATAAACAAAGTATGGTTGTATCAGTGTGTGGACCCTTATATAAACAAAGTATGGTTGTATCATTGTGTGGACCCTTGTACAGTCAAAGTATGGTTGTATCAGTGTGTGGACCCTTGTACAGACAAAGTATGGTTGTATCATTGTGTGGACCCTTGTACAGACAAAGTATGGTTGTATCATTGTGTGGACCCTTGTACAGACAAAGTATGGTTTTATAGTTGTGTGGTCCTGTGGACCCTTGTATAAACAAAGTATGGTTGTATCATTGTAAGAACACTTGTATAAACAAAGTACGGTTGTATCATTGTGTGAACCCTTGCATCAGTGTGTGGACCCTTGTATAGACAAAGTACGGTTGTATCATTGTGTGAACCCTTGCATCAGTGTGTGGACCCTTGTATAGACAAAGTATGGTTGTATCATTGTGTGGACCCTTGTACAGACAAAATATGGTTATATCATTGTGTGGACCCTTGTACAGACAAAGTATGGTTGTATCATTGTGTGGACCCTTGTATAAACAAAGTAATGTAGTATCATTGTGTGGACCTTTGTATAAACTAAGTATGGTTGTATCAGTGTGTGGACCCTTGTATAAACAAAGTTTTGTAGTATCATTGTGTGAACCCTTGTATAAACTAAGTATGGTTGTATAATACTCAGGTTGCTGAAGCAATGCAGAAGATGCACGACAGGAAGAATGTTGGTAAACTGATCCTTGACCCGAGTCTCCAGCCAAAACCTAAAGTCATTACGGTATACACATTTGCTTTGCAATTAAAGTGCTCCTCTTCCACACAATTATTGTCACCTATCGATTGTTGCCATATGAATTTTCACCTGTTTGGCTTCACTTTGCATCCTGTTCAGGGTATCAGTGAACTCAGTGGTCACAATTGTAATATAAAGTTCAAACACAATTTCTGTTGTTATTATTATTTTTCTATATTTCTTGTACATCAGTGTGTAATACGTCACTTCCATATACGGGTATATCCTTAAAACATTTTTATGTTACAAATTGTTTTGTTTCATATTCATTTACTTGTTTGTGTTATTAATTTACAATACAAAACAAACATAACATCGCTTGACTTTAACATATACAATGCGTCATAACACTCACAATTATATAATTAGTTTGTCCTGCAGATGTGTCTATGTGTGTCATATCACATAGAATAGCACCAGCTTAGGTTGTCCTACAGATATCACTTAGAATAACACCAGCTTAGTTTGTCCTATGTCTACAGATATCACATAGAATAGCACCAGCTTAGGTTGTCCTACAGACACCACATAGAATAACACCAGCTTAGTTTGTCCTATGTCTACAGATATCACACAGAATAGCACCAGCTTAGGTTGTCCTACAGATACCACATAGAATAACACCAGCTTAGTTTGCCATGTGTCTACAGATATCACATAGAATAGCACCAGCTTAGGTTGTCCTACAGACATCACATAGAATAACACCAGCTTAGTTTGTCCTATGTCTACAGATATCACATAGAATAGCACCAGCTTAGGTTGTCCTACAGACATCACATAGAATAACACCAGCTTAGGTTGTCCTACAGATATCACATAGAATAACACAAGTGTAGGTTGTCCTACAGACATCACATAGAATAACACCAGCTTAGTTTGTCCTATGTCTACAGATATCACATAGAATAGCACCAGCTTAGGTTGTCCTATAGACACCACATAGAATAACACCAGCTTAGTTTGTCCTATGTCTACATATATCACATGGAATAACACCAGCTTAGGTTGTCCTACAGACACCACATAGAATAACACCAGCTTAGCTTGACCTATGTCTACAGATATCACATAGAATAGCCGTGCTTAGGTTGTCCTACAGACACCACATAGAGTAACACCAGCTTTGTTTGTCCTATGTCTACAGATATCACATAGAATAGCACCAGCTTAGCTTGTCCTATGTCTACAGATATCACATAGATAGCACCAGCTTAGGTTGTCCTACAGACACCACATAGAATAACATCAGCTTAGTTTGTCCTATGTCTACACATATCACATAGAATAACACCAGCTTAGTTTGTCATATTTCACACATATCACATAGAATAACATCAGCTTAGTTTGTCCACTATCTACACATATCACATAGAATAACATCAGCTTAGTTTGTCCAATATCTACACATATCACATAGAATATCATCAGTTTAGTTTGTCTTATGTCCACAGATATCATATAGAATAACGTCAGGTTAGTTCATCCAATATCTACAGATACCACATAGAATAATACCAGCTTAGTTTGTCCTATAGACACCACATAGAATTACAGCAGCTTAGTTTGTCCTTTGTCTACATATATAACATAGAATAGCACCAGCTTAGTTTGTCCTACAGACACCACATAGAATAACATCAGCTGAGTTTATCCTATGTCTACAGATATCACAAAGAATAATGTCTACAGATATCGCATATTATAACACCAGCTAAGTTTGTCCTACACATATCACATAAAATAATGCCAGCTTATGTTTGTCTTATGAAAACATTACTTTAGAGAAATGTGGTGATGCAAACTGAACTAACAAGATCCCTGCAAAATTAGTTCAATTGATGAATTTTATTTGAATATTGTACCACATGTATAATCTATAGGAAAACGTCTATAAATTTGTTCAGTGTTACTTGTTATATACAAATTCCTGCATTTGATGTTCTCCCTTTATATTGATTGACAGAGTGCTCCGTCAGTAGAAGGTGCAGCCCCACCACCGGAGGAAAATAAAGTGAACGATGAAAAGGAAGCTCCAGCACCTGCTGTCAATGGCGACCAGCAGTAGTTGTCTACCCTTATTGATAACTTGATGACTGTGATGCGACAGTGTATAGAAGTCAGCTCATGACTGGAACCAAAAAGGGAGAGAATATATCGAACCAGTAGAACATTGTATATAATAGTCACTCTATATATTTAGCCACCAAATAATTAATATATGTCACTTTATTTTTTGAAAATGCAAATTTGTGACATAAATTGAGAGTGTTTAAATGTGTCACTTATTAATATTAAATGTTTAAGAAGTGTTGTACCTGCTTGACCAAAAGATCACATTTTGTTTCATTTTTCTCTGTTTTGTTCATCAACTATTTATAACTTACTGCAAAATTCCCCAGAGTATCTTGTATTGAAGGAAGAAGACATTACCATACAACAGTTATATACCACAAAGCAAAGTTTACATCAATCTGTAAATCTTCATCTGCTGTTCTGAAAACATTGACTCTCTTACTTTTAATAGATCTGGAATGTATTCTGCATGGACACTTATTAATATACATACATATAGGTGGTTGCATTGTTATAAATTATTTCCCTTATATAGTAAATGTACTGCCCAACTGATTGTGTAATGTTCGCATATATAGAAGACAGTTCTGCAACTGATTGTGTAATGTTCGCATATATAGAAGACAGTTCTGTATACCTGTACAAAATCAAACAGTTACAACAGGTAAGATTCCTCATTACATCTGTTCTTTTCATTGTTATTAATTGATGAAATAAGGTTACAATGTTAAATATGTCTATAAGGTATAGTTTAAATGCTTTCTAATTAGAGGTATGAAATATAAAACTTAAATAATTAATTATTTAGATGTAAGTATATAATATATTTACTTTTCATTTTATAGTTATAACCACAAGTATATAGATGTATCTTAATTATTCAACCATATTTGTTTATATATATATATATATATATACTAGTAAACATATAGATATATGATAGGGAGAATCATATATCTAACTAGGATCTACAAAGGATACATAAATAATAGAAATAGTAAATACAGCAGAGAATTACCATTTTGCAGTGCTAAACATTATAACAATATAGCTTTAGCCAGCTTTTGATTTTACGCCTTGATCAAAAGACAAAAAAATGTTTTTTCATCCTCTGATGAAGACGTAAAGCTGTTAAGCCGAAAGCTAGCTAAGGATGTTTCATTATTATTTTTAGCACTGTAAAATGGTAACTATATATATATATATATATATATATATATATATACACATATACACACATTTTCTGATGCTGACTTAACTCCATGCAAAGGTAAATGTCTGTATTAACCGTATTATACCTACTTCTTGTGGAGCCAACTACTGCCAGTTTTAAGGCGATTTACTTTAAACTCTGCATGCCTTATCAACATCAAGTATAGATGTGCGCAATTCAAACTGATTTTTCATTTATAGATGTGAACATGTAAATTCTGTGCCTATATTTCTGTTTATTTATATAGATGTGGAAGCAGGCCCAGATTATATTACTATACGGCTCCTTTTATTTACAAATATGAAAACCTAGCTAAGCAACTACACATTTGTTACTTTTAATAGATGTACTATATATATATATATATATATATATTACTATCTATGTGATTCAATGCATATTCATGTATACATCTGTTTATATTGTAAACAACTTGACTTAGAAGCAAAGTATGTTACTACATAAATTTTATAGTTATAAATGTGAAATCAGAACTTATAAAATATAAGCGAGTTCTAGTCACTCACCAAACCACATATTAGTTGTTCCAGATGGGATATGTTACATGTATATGTTCAAGTGGTCAACAAGCACTAATCCCAGATAAACTGTTTTTGTTGACTGTTGTTAGAATTTCATGTTTACATGTGATGTTGCTGCTATAATAATTCTGTGTAGTGTTTGTTGTTTCCTTATTAATAAAATCTTCATTTCAACATCACAAGCACAGGTAGGCCGGAAAGTTTGGAGAATGATTTTTCCCCCCATTACTTGGTTAGATTTAAATTTATACTGTTTGCATAGTTTATATGGTACAACAACAGTGAGATGGTAGGGATATAATTATTATAGCTGTAGTTTTCTATGAATTCAATGCTTTATCTATCATCATAATATGAAGGAGCCCATCTGTCTGTCTGTCTGTCTCTGTCTGTCTGTATTTCTATTACTTCACCCTTCAAAAGCGCATCATCAGCTTTATCTGTATTGGGAATAATACACAAAAAATTAACTTGTGTTACTGTGATAAATCTGACATAATTGGCAGAACCCTGTCTAAATATCCCTAGCAGCCATCTTTGAAGCTTGAACACACCACCACCATGTTATCCCCTTATACAGTCTGTCCAATGAATCAAGCTGAGACCACTGACTTTTCACCAGTGCAACCAAGGTTCGAATCGATGTTGGTGGATTGTAACAGGATACATTGGTCGTCTAAATAGAAAGGTGTTTTTCTCCATTTTCCTCACATGGTAATCACATTTACATCCTCATGTTTTAGTATATTCTGTATGGCTTTGTTGACTTGTATATTCTGTAAAGCGTGTTAACTTATAAATTCTGTATAGCTTGTTTCATGTTTAATTTTAAAAAATGTTATAAGTGATATTTTAGAGGAAAGTTCAACAGCAGATGATGATTTGTATGGTGCTGTGCACTTGTTTATGTAGATTTAGGCCAGATTAATATATATGTGTGCTTAAAATTATTCAAATAACCATGTTAAGACTTCTTTGATTAAAGACTGTGTGTTATGGATTAATGCCAAGTTAAACAAGGGGTGATCCAAAATCATGTACACCTTTACTCTAAAAGCTTTATTATACATTTCATAATAAAACTTGTGTAATGCAATGTTAATTCCAAAATCCATTCTTACATAACCTGTTTACTTTTGGGTCATTTTAATCACAACCAGATTTAAACCTTCCCAGTTTCCAGACTGCAGACATCTTCCATACAATTTAGAACTTCCCCCAAACTTCCTTAATAACCGAGACATTGACATCAGTTGGGCAGAGTCGCGTCATCATGTTATACATTATATACATTTAGACATTGTTATTTTGGATCATCCAATGTTGGAGATTAAATTTATTCACTGCACATTCTGATGTAGATTTTAAAGTTGCTGTGTATAGCCAATTTATATACATTTCAATATATGTGTTTCTACAGATGTGTACATTCAAATGTCAGATGTCAAGTTTGAGACATGATATATAAAATAAATAAGAACGTCTCCATGAACCCTGCCTGACTTGAACACTACAATTAAGTGATGCCAAACATAGAAAAATCCCAAAACCTGCTGGTGCTTCCTTGTTATGTAAGTGTATATTAATGCCCTGTACATTAACCAAATATTGTAATAAATCTACGTAGTGTCACTGGTTATCTTGTTGTTATTAAGATGTCCTTCTAGGTCTTGGAAATCTTATGTTTTATGCCCTTTCTGAAAAATATTGATTGATTGTATATTTCGCATCATTTTATGCCATTGAGGGCCAACAGACAATCAGTTAACCTAACCACTGTTTCCCAAGATCCTGAAAGGTTAACCAGTTCTCAAGCTTAATCCATCTCCGCAAGTAACTGACAACTTTCTCACTTGAAATAGCGGTAAGAGACGAATGATAATGAGACACAATGTCGTGTATCAAAACTTACAACCCCTGGATTGATAGTCAAGACATGTAACCAACTGTCAGAGCTTATAAGACCCAGTCTTTTTTTTTTTTAAATAATCCATTATTTTTTTTGTTTTTGATAATTAGCATAGTTTTTAAAAAATTGACACAAACATTCATTTACTACCACGTGACACTCTAATGGTATTACTTAAAATTTATTGAAAACACCAATACAGTAAACATTTCAGTATCATTAGTATGTAAACATACCCATTTCTGTTCACATTATTTTCATACTCCAGTGTGGCAATATTGTGTAAACAAGTGTAGCAGCAGTCTATGGTTGACACTGCTGTTAGATGACTGTGCTATGTTGTGTAAATAAGTGAAGCAGCAGTCTATGGTTGACACTGCTGTTAGATGACTGTGCTATGTTGTGTAAATAAGTGAAGCAGCAGTCTACGGTTGACACCGCTGTTAGATGACTGTGCTAATGTTGTGTAAACAAGTGTAGCAGCAGTCTACGGTTGACACCGCTGTTAGATGACTGTGCTAATGTTGTGTAAACAAGTGTAGCAGTGGTCTATGGTTGACACCGCTGTTAGATGACTGCGCTAATGTTGTGTAAACAAGTGTAGCAGCAGTCTATGGTTGACACCGCTGTTAGATGACTGTGCTATGTTGTGTAAATAAGTGAAGCAGCAGTCTACGGTTGACACCGCTGTTAGATGACTGTGCTAATGTTGTGTAAACAAGTGTAGCAGCAGTCTACTGTTGACACCGCTGTTAGATGACTGTGCTAATGTTGTGTAAACAAGTGAAGCAGCAGTCTACGGTTGACACCGCTGTTAGATGACTGTGCTAATGTTGTGTAAACAAGTGTAGCAGCGGTCTATGGTTGACACCGCTGTTAGATGACTGCGCTAATGTTGTGTAAACAAGTGTAGCAGCAGTCTATGGTTGACACCGCTGTTAGATGACTGTGCTATGTTGTGTAAACAAGTGTAGCAGCAGTCTATGGTTGACACCGCTGTTAGATGACTGTGCTTAAGTTTTTTTCAAATCTGTATTTCTAGGCACACCTTGTTGTTGTGTCTCTCACCAAAGAATAATTTAGTGGAATTTTTATGCTATCAAGGGCTAAAAGCAGACGATCAGATAACCCACCCACTTTTTCCTGCAATCCTGGAACGTTAACCAGCACTCGAACACACCCATCTCCACAAGTAACTGATAGTTTTCCCACTTGGATCAGTGGTGAGAGACAAATGATGAGATGCATCAATTATCAATCATAATGGAGATTGTGACTTGCAATCTTTGATTGATAGTCGGACACGCTACTAACTGAGCCAACTGATCCCGGCTCACTTGCCAAAGAGGATGTGAATTTGTGACTATTTTTCTTATATACTATTATAAAACCATTTTATGTGATAAATTTGTGTTTTTTAAGATGGCCGTTTTATACCAGTTGCCCTCTAGCAACAAAATCATTTTTCAATTGCATGTATTAACCTAGAAATAATGTTTTGTACCTGATCTTGACAAGTGTAAATTAGCATACTAGGAGCTCTTGTTAATGTAAACAGATATATTTAATGTTTGACAAATTCTTGTGTGACAAGTATGTTCAATTGTTTGCTGATTATTATCACTTTTTATAATGCACCATATAACAAGTTTTCTCGAGATTGTGAAATATGTAGGCACATCCGAAGATACCCTACGCAATCTTCTAGTATCATTTTCCTACTATTTCTGTACGTTTTCTGCCCAGCCAAAGTCTCATTTTAATTCATCTCTCAGCTGATTTGTCTGGGAAATTTATCAGTTATTTCAAGAGACGGGTGTGTTCGAGTACTGGTTTACTGATCCCAGGAAAGACTGGTAAGGTATATTGATCGTCCGTTAGCCCTTGATGTCATAATATCAGAATCTTACATGGGTTCGAGGTTCGGATAGAAAATTCCGTCCTGAGGGATAACTGTTTTGGCGGGAACGAGGTTCTGCGGAGTTCATGTGAAAAGCGTTATCCCAAGGAACAATTATTTTTCTTGCATATCGAACACACTGAATATTTATTTTAACTTAATTTATAATAATAGATTTTACAATAGCTTTTAAGACATTTAATTTTATGATTTGCGACAGATATTTTATGTTACATCATCTAGATGGTTCAAACATCACAGCGCGAGATTCTTGTCTCAGCCCTAGGTCGAGATAGAAATATCTAACTCTGGCTAAATTGCAGATATCCTTATCCAGTATGCAAGAAAAATGTTGCTAAAATATTAAAACAAAACAATCTGTGTATTTGACCTAGCTGAATAGGGCTTGACCAACTACAGTCACATACAAATCTTACTTTCTTCAAAATTCAATGTAGGACATTCATACATAAACCTGATGTGGTAAATATTGAGAAAATAAAATCAAGTAAAAATAATATTTAATTATTTATTCATTTAGAATAAAACAGACATAGTTTAAATGTAGTTTTTTTTTTTTAATAAGAACAATATTTATTTGATACTTTAAACTTATCACAGTATCAAACATGACTGTGAGTACTATCAAACACATGATATGGTGCACACACAACACAATATCAGTACTGCTTATACCTCGGAAATCTGCACAGATCTGTCCAGCTCCTTTTGCTGCTACTCACAATTATATATAACTCATAATAAGTTATTCCTCATAATTAGTTATTACACATACTTAGTTACAACTCATAATTAGTTATAACTCAAAATTAGTTATGGAGAAAAAGAGATGAACATTTCCAACTCGACAAAATCATCAATCATTTTTAAAATAACTATTTCAACTGGAACATAAATGGTACAAAATATACACATACTGGTGTACTGTTAAGTGTTGAAATTATATATATCTGTGTGATACACCAAGTTTGATGCCTTAATTTGTAAACTTGGAATTCTATCTGAAAATATTCTCATTAAAAACTTAACACAATGAGAATTTATTTTCTAAAGTTACAGATATCACTTTAATTCATAATTTTTATGATATTTTTTTTTCAATTCTGTACAATAGTTTCTGCATATTCAACAATATGTATTCCTGCCCCCAAGTTAAACAGTACTACATGTTGTACTAGTGACACACAATATTGCAAATCTGGTACATGGTCGTTCACTCACTTAAAATGAATATTGGCCCGGTAACTTTTAAGTTTCACAGTAAACTGAAAATATTTTACAATCCATTTCTTATTCTCAGTTAGACAAAACGAAATTGATGACTAATGGAATTTCAAAATAAAAATTCAGTTTTTTTTTTTTACCACTTGCTTCACAAATTCCAATGAGGATTATTTTTTTCTTTTGCCGTTATAAATAAGCATCCTAAATAATGATGAAGACAGTGAAAGAACCTCTATCCTCTTACACTACAGCATGTGTTCAGGAGCGAAGGTAAAGCCTTGACTAGTTTGGCATACAAGCCAGTCAGCTGTGTATTTTGTCATGTTTATATTCTCCACTACACTATACTGGCTGGGTGTGTGGGGTCTCTGTTTCTGTATTACTCTCTTCTTCCTTTGGTTTATTCCAACTTTCTAATCCCCTGGGTAGGGAAGTGTCCTCCTCAAATGAACCTGCAAGATGACATCAGAATAGGGTAATAGAGATAAAGCAGAATGTAATGAGACTCAGATCTCCAAACAACAAACTACAAGAAACTCAAAATGGAATTAATGTTTCTTCTGTTCATGTCATAACTGGGTAAGGCTAGCTCAGTCAACAATTCAACTGACTTTCAATTGATGTTGTTGTTGTATGTAGTTTAGTGTCATTTTCAACAATTTTTCAATCATATCGCGACGGTGTCTACTTGAGACAGTATTCTAAGCGCTGTCACACTGGAGTATCATGCCGCAGACACAAGGTATGATACCCCACCAAGTCACATTATACTGACACCGGGCTGACCAGACCTAGAACTCTCCTCTAAATGCTGAGCGTCAAATTTTAAAGTCTTTGGGATGACCCGGCCGGGGATCAAACCCACGACCTTTTGCATGCAAGGTGGACGCTCTACCACTAGACAACGCCGCGGTCTCTGACTTTCAATCCAGCTATTGCAAAATTTGAATCCCTGCTCAGTCTATAAGACAATCTGCCAATTTTTTTTCTGTAGTCATGAATCTCCCACCACTGAATATATGGGGAAGCAGAAATAAGGTGTGTTTAGTACTAGTTAACCACATAGCAGATACCAGGAAAGATGATTAGGTCTGATGACTGCTGTTACATAATTGAAATACTACTTGAAAAAAAAAGGTAAAAAAATCATACAAACTGACTGACAGTTCATGTCATAAAAATAATAACCTTAAAAGGGAGTACATGTATATCAGGAAAAAACGCTATAAAAACTGAATGGTTTGGTATTTAAGTCAAATCCACCAAAATGAAATCCTTATTCTGAATATAGACAGCATTTAAATACTTCTGAATGTCCTTCGCATTGTCATTTATACTCGTTCTAAAAATGAAACTACTTTTAACTACTTCTGTGAACCAGTCGAGAATTCAATTATGCTATACAATAAATTCGCATGACACAAACATTGACAAGATCAAATCATTTTTTTAAACAATTAAATGTTTCCATAATATTCTCATTAACACCTTCACAACATTTTCTCGCTATTAGTGAGGAAGATATTTCTATGATCTCTCCAAAACGGTACCACATGTAGATTCATTGTTAAATATTTGATTTCATCAGATAAGTGAACAAAATTTTTGTTATACCTGTTCCTTCAACAAATTCCTCATATGTAGATTTTTCAGCAAATGGCCGGGCACCAAGTAATTTTACCATATCTTCTTTATCAATCTTCTCCATCTCTAGTAACTTCAGTGCCACCTGGAGGATTGTCAAAGTCCAATTAACTCAATAATCCATAATTTTTTATATACATTTTGTCATAGATTATAGATTTTTGTTAAATTGGGTTTAATGCAATTTCCAACACATTTTAGGTTAATTATGGCATATCTAGTTTTATTGATGAAGGAAGACCTCAGAATGAATCTGATTAGAACCACCGTTCTACAGCAAGTACCTGACAAACTTCTCACTTAAGTTTTTGGAGTGTGAAGGACTCAAACCTATGACCTTAGCAGTGAGCGGTAAGTGATCTTGAGACAGCCCCTTAGACCACTCGGTCACAGGGGACCCTAGACAGACAAGATATAGATGTAACGCTACAAGGTCTGATAATCCATCTTCATGTCGTATCGGTATAACTAATACCAGCTTGGTTAATAATCTAAATTTTTGTTTTCTGCCTTTTGTTAATTTTGGCATGTGCTATGGTCTTCATCCATTCATTAAAGATTATGAACAACTTTATCAATCATAATACATAGTACATGAGCAGTCATTAAATGTTGTTAAGCCATTTAGCTGGGGATTACATATTCCAAGAATGCTGTGTAAATAGCCAACTACATATCATTCCTCCATATTTGCACTTGTTATTTTTGTTTTTCAATCATAATCAAATTGCAACATAATTCTGAAACAGAATCACTCAATATTTAATCTACATGCAGGTATTGAACTGACACATCGATATCATTTTAGCCGTAGAACAAAATGCGTTGAATTCAGCTGATTGGACAAATTCTAATTTAGTTTATACTGATTTATTTTAGCTTGATTGTGACGTAAGCTCGGAGCTTATATAAACTATAGCTTAAACAAGCTGCTCTTGAGTCCACTTCCTGGATAGAACAGTACTGAGTGATGCTTCTTGAGAAGCCATTGAGTAACTTATAGTGTAAACGGTCAACAATCTATCCACTACACGAACACCCCACTTTAAATTCTAATTTCATTCATGATTATATCAACATGCATAAACAGCTCACATTGACAACATTGATATTATTAAATTGTTTGTAGGTTTCACATTGACTCACCTTTTCTACAGACTCCTTGTGTTCCAGAAGAAGGTCCTTTGTCATGGTGTAGGCCCGACTTACAATATCTCTCACTTCCTGATCAATCAGCTGGGCTGTCTCTTCACTGTATGGCTTGTCAAACTTCATTTCTCCTGGCTGGGGCATGTCAAATGACAACTGGCCTACTTTATCACTCATACCATAATGAACAACCTAAAACACGAAGTTCTCCAAATATAAATGTTAAGTCTTCATTACTTGTTCTACTTTAAATTGCCACAACCTGGTAATGTGCATGTATTACATTTAACATACATTTCTGAATTCAAACCTTTTATTAATGCAAACAATTAGTGTCTATCAATGTGGTGTGTGTACCTTGTGAGATACTCAATTGCAGCAGCTGATTATTGGACGTGAACAGTGAATGAATGAATGAATAGGGTTTTACGGCGTACCAACACATTATAGGCTATTTGACGCCAACAGGAAGGAAGATTCCAGGTTCACTCTACATGTACAAAAACAAATTAACATACAGATTAAAAAAATACATCAACAAATAAATATGCAGAATGAACCTAGAACCTTGATAACTGCAGAGTTTCAGCAAATTCTATCGTATTACTCAAGTTGTCACTTCTTACGACACGCCTAAGCCACAGTGATCCTATTCTTGCCATCATTCATAGCTCCCTGGAACCACACAGGGGTTGATAATTTAACCACAAAAGTGAACATGACAAAAAAGGATAAAATGAACATGACACCCATTCAGAGGATTACTACCCCCTGCAGAGATCGACAGTGATTCTATTCTTAGCCAGAACCACATGGGCTGGGACATGAACAATTGATGAATTATCATACTGGATATTATGCATATGCTCCTTATTTAGAATGTATATAGACTACATAAATAACTGCCTTCATGCCTTCTCTAACTTATAAAAGCTACTGTATCTTATTTCTAAAATCCTGAGTGACAATGTCAGAAACACAGGTGACAAAGCATTAACACAAAGTGAACACTGAGCAACTTAGTCCATAAATCCATGCTTAATTTCTGTGTTTAAAACAGAATGTGTATTGATTTGAATATTGACAAGAAATGGATGCTGCATTCATGAATAAGATTTACAAATACTATCAAGTTTTCAATTTTAGACCATAAGGATTATAAGTAATGCATATTCCAAACAGCTATATGTGTTAAGGTATTAGTGAAGTGACTTTTAGGTTAAATTAATCTGGATTTGATGACTGATAGTAGGACTTGTTTTTAGCTCAAACAACTGATCTGATAAACAGATATTCCTGGGCCCAGTGAGTTCTCGCCAACAAAGTTTTGATTGTATGGTGAAAGTCCCCTTTAAATTTATGTATACAAAACATGTGAAGTTTTAGTATCTCTTGATTTTCTTTCTATTTTTTAAGTGAGTGTAAAGTTAAACATACTGATGTGTTAATAAATATGGACAGACAAGCAATATATGTCAAATAGTGTAGTGCAAGTGATTTATGTCACTATCGCTGTATTACTTTTGGACAAAATATTTCTTACAAACCACATCTAAATCTCTGAATTTTCCCTGGTGAAACAGTTCTACATCACCATAAGCTAATAATATTTAAAAGTAAATACAATAAAAGTTCAAGTATTACAATTTGTATTCGTAAATGCTTTTATTTCCAGCTAACAAACATATGTAGATCTCCAACAATGAAATATAAGAAAGAAGTACCAATCATTGGTTTTCAAATCCACAAATGGGCCCAGTTAGCTCAGTTGGTAATGTGTTTGACTATCAATCCAGGGGTCTGAGTTTGAATCCCTGCCCAGTCACCATGATGACTGATAGACAAAATTACATCCTCAATGTCATTCTTCTCTCACCGCTCATTTAAGTGGGAAAGTTATCAATTATTTGCTGAGATAGGTGAGTTTGAGTACAGTACATCCTTTCAGGATCCCACAAAAAGATGGTTAGGTTGAATGATCATGATTCATCTCTTGGCCTTGATGGCATAAAAAAAGACGCTAAATATTCCAACGAACAAATAAAATTAAAACCCATGACATCCTTCTGCAAAGCCCTAGTTTTCATAAAACCAGGGATTTAATGAATTGTTCTTGATCTGATGTTCATGCAAGAAACTTATATAAATGCAAAAAATATACATGCATTAAACCCGAGATCATTTATCTGATCAATATGAATCGAAGATTTTGTTAAACTTACTTGAGCATAAGCACTCTGCGTTACTTTTCTGAGATCGTCTTGTGCCCCAGTTGTTATTTTTGAGAAAAATATTTCTTCAGAGACACGTCCTCCTAATGTCATGCACATTCGATCTAACAGCTGTAAATATACATATATACACTGTGATAGTTACCTTATTATACATGGAGAAAACAAATTATGCAGACTTATATGTACTGAACAGAACAGCTAACCCCCCATCTGACGTTTTGTGTCATTTAAAAAAAGTCAAACAGATGCACATGAGTAATTGTACAGAATTTCGCAATAACCTATGCAAAATCAATACATAATTTTCTGTTAATTTCGTATACAAATGTTAATAACGCTACTCAATATTTTGATGATGATATTGGATATATATACAGAAGAAGCAAGTTAGCTGTTCTGTTCAGTATATATTATGCCCTTACTAAATGGAGTTCACACATTTTGTTCCTATAAAGTTAATGTGCAGGTTAATACTTTTAGTTCACAGTAATAATAATTAACTACCCCAACCAAACTGTGCAGTGTAACCAAAATAAGTTCAGTTATCAGATAACTGGAGAAGTTAATACTCATCACCTTAGTTGTAAGTTAGGTAATCAATGTCGCCTGGTGTTGTGAGTTAGGTAATCAATGTCGCCTGGTGTTGTGAGTTAGGTAATCAATGTCGCCTGGTGTTGTGAGTTAGGTAATCAATGTTGCCTGGTGTTGTGAGTTAGGCAATCATTGTCACCTGGTGTTGTGAGTTAGGTAATCAGTGTTGCCTGGTGTTGTGAGTTAGGTAATCAATGTCGCCTGGTGTTGTGAGTTATGTAATCAATGTCGCCTGGTGTTTTGAGTTAGGTTATCAATGTCGCCTGGTTTTGTGAGTTAGGTTATCAATGTCGCCTGGTTTTGTAAGTTAGGTTATCAATGTCACCTGTTATACAAAGTTAGGTAATCAATGTCGCCTGGTTTTGTAAGTTAGGTTATCAATGTTACCTGGTATACAAAGTTAGGTTACCAATGTCGCCTGGTGTTTTAAGTTAGGTTATCAATGTCACCTGGTGTTGTAAGTTAGGTTATCAATGTCGCCTGGTGTTTTAAGTTAGGTAATCAATGTCACCTGGTGTTGTAAGTTAGGTAATCAATGTCGCCTGGTGTTGCAAGTTAGGTTATCAATGTCGCCTGGTGTTGTAAGTTAGGCAATCAATGTCGCCTGGTGTTGCAAGTTAGGCAATCAATGTCGCCTGGTGTTGCAAGTTAGGCAATCAATGTCACCTGGTGTTGCAAGTTAGGCAATCAATGTCGCCTGGTGCTGCAAGTTAGGCAATCAATGTCACCTGGTGTTGTAAGTTAGGCAATCAATGTCACCTGGTGTTGTAAGTTAGGTAATCAATGTCGCCTGGTGTTGTAAGTTAGGTTATCAATGTCACCTGGTGTTGTAAGTTAGGTTATCAATGTCGCCTGAAGTTAGGTAATTCACCTTAAACCTAATCAGAACACTGATTTTTCCCCCTTAGATTATTCAGTCTTCCTTTTGACACACAGAAAATATGTAAAAGCCAATGATGATCCTGAACCATCCTAACTTCAATGCTGCGTCCTCTCAGTAAAGTCACATTTCATACAATTCTCACCTGTTCTTTAGAATAGAGGAACTGTTCTTTTGGTAGATACATAGCATACCCGAGTCCCTTCCCTCGAGGAATAATAGATACCTGAAGAGAAATCAAATATACTGCATTAACCACTTATCTATTAACTGGTACTCAGTCATGCCTTGATGGATCCCTGCTTGTACTAATACCTGTTACAGATACTGTGACATGAGCAAACTGTTCTTTTGTTGCATAACAATTTGAATTATTTGAAGAATATATTTCAAATACTATTTAATCACAACCATAAAATGATGTTATTAATATGTCAATTGTGATAATAAGGATCAGACCACTGACCTTCCATATACGTTTACTAATATATAGAGTTTTGTCATAAACTCGAATTCAAATTAAAAATGAAACTCTTAAAAACACACGTTTGTCTGCTATTTTTTATGAAGACATACTTAATGTTAGTATTATATGGCGTTCTCTTGACATTGTCCGAAATCACAAACAAACGTTGTGTTTTTTAAGTGTTTCATTTTAATTTAAATTCAAATTTATAAAAAACTAACGTGAACACCCTCTCTTTTCATTCAATTAAATTGTTACTGTAGTGAAATGAATAAAATTTAACATACCGGTATGTAAAATTCAAGAACTTGTACCAGACCATTTTTTCACAATCAATGTTCAAAATTTGTTGTTTTTAAACCCACGTTTTAATAAATCCTGGTGTAATGGTAAGATGTAACGGTAACATAAATTGAGTTTTATCTGTATTAAAATTATAATCTTATCACAGGAAATAAAATAAGTTATTAAAAATATTATTAAAAACAAATTTGAAATAATATTGATCATTTTACATGGGAAAAACAGCAAAAATCATCCAAAAAATATGTACCATTAGGGGACGGGAAAATGTTAAAAAAACAACAAAGCTAAAACGAAAAATGATACTTCATACATGTAGTATATGTGTAAAGATTTTTGATAATTTACGCCAGATGTAAAAAAATCTGATAGGAGCGCAGCAAACTACCTTTAAATAAACCTTATCCACGATGAAAATAATATCTAACCTTCAATAACGGATCAGCATGTTCCAGAAACCATCCAGCTACAGCATGTCCGGCCTCGTGGTATGCCACTGTTTTCTTCTCGGCAGGTTGTAATACCTGGGTCTTCTTCTCCAAACCTTAACACAGATCATACATCAGACCTCCGTGATTCGGAAGATACACAAGAAATTTAATCTTTAAAAAAAAAGTGTGCAATTCCATATAATAGTCTATCAACCCCAGAAAGCTTAATACTTAAGCATCAAACCACCACCAATACCATTTGATGTATTTTAGCAGAATTAGTTATATGCCTTTTTCAACATATTAAAGATTATATTTTCATTGGTCGAGATGGACCTCGTAATGAATCAAAGTAGTATTACTATCCGTCTTGATTGTGCTTAGATTGAACCTACAACCATAGCAAGGAGAAGTGTTTTTTAATCTACACAGTCATGGAAGACATTCATATTGATGTGGAAAATTATTAAATCATTAACATTGGTTTGTATAACCTCATCCCATCATGTACCTTATAAACTGCTTATATTTTGTTACTGCACTGCAACACGAAGCAGTGTTGCACTTAACCCTCAATTTTTTTACCTCATTCCTTCTGTAGAAAGTAAAGATCTCTCTCATATGAACTTATAATTTATCTTTACATCAGCTGCAAATAAATGATCCAAATCAACAATTTTAGACAGAAGAGTTAGAATTCAGCATATCTAAAGGATAACTAAATTATATGTTAACTTCCATTTTCTCAAAACAAAGTGGGGTGGTAGTATAATGGATAGAGTGATGGCTGCTCATGCCAGAGGTTGCGGGTTTGATCCCCAGCTCGACCCGATGCCTCTAATAAAACAACACTCAGTACTGGTTCTACCCAGGAAGCGGACTTGAGAGCAGTTCATATAAGCTCTGAGCTTTCATCGCAATCAAGCTAAACTAAATTAGTATAAATTAAAACAAGAAGACAAACAAATGCTGATGGTGCTGTGGCAGTTCTTACCTGCAATAACTCTTTCTGTTGCCTTTTCAAAGTCTATAATTTCTATGGAAGATTTGGAATCTCGTGCAGCAATCAGTGCTGCCTCATTACAAACATTCATTATGTCAGCACCTGAAATATGTTCACAATACCAGTTCAAAAGATTCTGCATTTTGTAAGAAGAGAACTCACTGTCATATCAGAAATATTTCTTATTTGGCTACACCAGTTTTACAAATTTGGAACATTGGACTGGCTGGTTATCAGCTCAATTTTATTTATAGGCAATCGGCTACAAAAGTGCCGCACACACGTTATCAAACTTTGCTCATATATTCTGCCGATTAATGATTTGACCAAGTTGCAGATGATTAGATAGTAATTGATTAAGTCAGAGAGAGGATATCGCAGACTTTTTAATTAAATATCTATCAAATGGTCATACCTCTGGATATAATGGGGGAATTGGACTGGTTATCTTACTTGACCTAAATATTTTACCACTAAACATTCTGATCAAATTTGGTTACAATTGATTTAAAATTACAGTACCCAAATTAGAAGTGGGGGCATCAATGTTTCTGCATAGGGTACATTGATATTTCTAAAAATTATGTACTATCAAAGTGACATAACTCAAGAGTTATTTTGGATAAAGCTCAGGGTTTCCCCCCACTGGAATTTCTGAAGGCATGTTGCGAAAAATGCAAGGGGTGTGTACAGGAGAGGTGTCCCCTCATGTATTGATCTTTTTTAAGTTTGACACTTATGAATGATGCATTTTTAAGTATGTGTTTGTATTTAATTTTTCTCTTTAAATTTCTTTGTATTCATTTTATTGCAGCAATATTTGCTGCAATAAAATGAATACAAAGAAATTTGAAGTGTTTTTAATGGATGACTAGCAAGGAATTATATAGAGAAGGAAAGACAACTGACTGAGCTTGCATATTCACACAAAATCTTGCAGTATCTTGATTTCATTCATCTTAGGAACACAAATCAAAGTAGTCATGATATCCAACTATCCATTAATATTCATTTCAAATACATGTTTTTATTCCATATTAGAACAGTTTTGCCATAAAAATATAGTAAAGTGGCATTTATTAATGGACAACTTGTCATATTTCAAAATTAATACGATTGAGAAATTTGTATTTTTAATGTTTGATTCTGTAATTTTCATAAGGTGTCAGTGTATTTCAAAATTAATATAAATTTTATAAAAGTAAACATTAATAGTTAAGTTCTTAAAATCACTAATAAACAGGACCGCAATAACATATGCATCGATGTTTGAGGATCCTACTTTTGAAGGAGTCGACTTTTAGACCGGGTTTCTAAAATTTGTCAACATCCGGGTGTTTTTTCGTATTTTTTCTTCAATTTAAGTACAAAATAAACTGTTTTAAGTGGGGATTTTATTCTAGCTTTGTTGAAATAAGATGCTGAGAAAACCCTTTACGATTTCATTGTTTTGCTTACTTACATAAAGCCCTTACTATACATTGCGATCTATTTCTAGTTGTCTTGATCTGAGAAATGGTCGTTACACACATTATAAAGTGTTTCGTTCCGTTTGATTAGGTACATTCTAAACAGACTTCACGTGATTGGGAGGTTAATGAAACAACTGAAAGGTCATGCACAAACTAATTAATGCAGACACCTTTTGTCAATAATCGATTTTATATTTTGCGAAAAATAATCTCAGATCAAGAAATTTCACAGGACACCCCATTCTATATTGAGGCTGAGTAACCTTCACATGACTCGTTCTGATTGGCTTAACTGTACACAGGTACACCTCCAGTTCACAATTGCTAGTGATTGACAAGTCTGTGAAATAGGTCACTGATCATATGTGTCACTTGGTTACTTACTGATGGGCTTGTGTAATGGGATTATTTAACAATAGTGCATCAGGTGGTAAAGCATGTCGGAGCTATTAAGGGATGTTGCTAATCAACCAAATCTTTTAAAGGGATGCCACATGCGACATGCATTACGACTCTGTGGGAAATCCTGATATTTATCTAAATTTGACCAAGATATTTTACCACTATATTGTGAACAAGTTTGGTGATGTTTTAGAATAATTCAAGGGCCAAAACAAAGTTAACACAGATATTGTGCTGGTTATCGATGATCTGCCAATAAACATTCTGATAAATTTGAGAAGGATTGGTTTTAAAGTACTTACTTAAATATCAAGTAAGAGAGGGGAAGCCATTATTGTTAATATTATTAGCCACCCGAATAAGATCATGGGGTTAAATTTTTTTAGAAAATTTCAAAAGAAAGTTAGACTAAAACTTCATTATCACATGCTTGAAATTACATGTATAACTACAGTTAAATGGAACACAAATCCGTGTAGACACACATGGTAGAAGTACAATAATTGACTAAATATTAGATCTGGACGAGATATCTTAATCAGCTTTCAGTACATACTACTTAACCAGTTAAATTAAAGCTTCAATGACCTTTTCTACCTTCCTAAACACAGTAATTGTATAGGTTCGCTTTTTACATGTGCTCTACAATCCTATTTTTATTTTTGGTTCAACTCAGCCAGGGATTGGAACCACAACTGCAAGCATGCAATATGGACATGGGCACTTTAATTCTAAACCACCACTGCAGAGTCAAAATAATAAATCATAGTGAAGGCCAGCATTAATGTTTGTTCGCTGTTTTCCAATTCTAGTGTTCAAGACTGGGTAGGAACAAATATGTAAATTTCGTTCAAAATCTAATAAATGTCATACACATATACGCAATTACCTAGAAAATAAATAAATAAGAAATACTGTTTTCAAAATTTAAGAAAAAGGTTTCAAGGAGACATCTTTTTGAATAGGTAGGCAGAGAAACAGCCAATAAACAATATTTTGATTATGGCCTCTATGTGTAGATCATGCAATACACATTTGTAATAGACCTTAACTATACAATTACTTACCAGAAAATCCAGGTGAAAGAGCGGCCATTTTTCTGGCTAGTTCATCTTTGTTTACCTCTGTTTTCAAATTTGCTAAGTGCACTTTAAATATGGATGCTCTGAAAGATAAGTAAGCCGATTTTATTTTAATTGAATTTAACCTGCATGTACCTTAACCTTTTACTCCATATGGTCCGTACAGCAGTGGATGGACGGAGCTGTGACCTTGACCTTTGAAGAACAGATCCAATTCATTCGCATGACACATCGTCTTGCCCTAGTGAACATTTGTGCCAAGTTATTTAAAATTCCAATCACAACTGAAGGAGACATGTTGTGGAGGCACGGATGGATGCATAGACGCACACATGCAGCCCATTTCTACATCCCCCTGCTCTGCTCTACGAGCGGTGGCGGGGGATAAAAAGTCATAAATAAATATTTTTTATGCTATACCAAGCACATTAAATAATTATTTAATGTTAATTTTTTAAGTAATTGAGTAATTTCTATGTCAGAGAAGTTGCCTCTTATTTCCAACCATTTAGCTATATATTTATCTTTATCTCACCAAGTATGCAAAAATCAAACAAGTGAAATTTTCAGTTTTCCAAGATGAAGTGTCATTAAATAATTATGTTCTTTGTCGTTAGTTTTGTTTCAAGTGAAATTATCATAATACTCAAATGCAAAAGACTATGTGCACATTTATATTTTTGATTTTCTGAAAATCCAATGATG
The DNA here is from genome assembly GCA_029582155.1 of Panopea generosa. Lineage (NCBI taxonomy): Eukaryota > Metazoa > Mollusca > Bivalvia > Adapedonta > Hiatellidae > Panopea > Panopea generosa. The sequence continues at coordinate 70,140,913 of CM055900.1, forward strand.
GGATACAATCATGTGTGGTAGCAATGTTAAGCTTATTCAATTACGCTTCTAACCAATATGTTTATTTTATTGTTTTGAATTTGGATTAAACGTACAATGCTTCTACGTGGATTAGGGGTCAAAATAAAAAATACACAAATAGCCAAAGGGATGTTTTCTTGCGTACAGTCACCTCTGCCCAGCATCATTAAGGCGTCAATACGCTGACGTTCTGATAGTCGTGTCATATTCGCTGTTATAAATTTTCAAAATCTACAGTGATATTCGCACTATACATGTGTGAAAGAATGTAGAGAAAACAAGTTTGGCCACTTGTACTTATGTATACATGTTCCACGTGGAAATCCTGCAAAATCGCAATTCGGGCTATTATGTAATAACTAGCCGTAGTTGGACTGATTTTTCGTTGTGGCTTTAAACCGTAACAACTGATATTCTTATGTTTCAAATTTGAAAATTTTATACTTAGTAGAATTAAAATAATCAAAAAATAAGAAGTACACACTTTCTTTTGCATTTGAGTGTATATATGGACAAACAGATTTTACTTATGGACAAGTAAAAAATAAAAAATTACTTGTACTGGGACTTGCAAGTTTTACCACCCATATTTTTAGACTGATCATTAAAAAAACATGGAAGGAATATATGCATAGAGCTCATGGATCAACAAAGGTTTCCCGATACTAAGGCTTGCCATTTTGTGTTGGCTTACACTAACTGTTCTTACCTTCCTTTAATATCTGGTGAAGGTACAAATATTTGTCTATCAAACCTTCCAGGTCTCAATAATGCTTCATCTAATATATCTACACGATTAGTTGCAGCTAAAACTACAACTCCACCCTGTGTTTGGAAGCCTGCAAGTAGAAAATATTGTGTTGTAAGTAACTGTAGCATCTGATTCTGCAAGTAGGAAATATTGTGTTGTAAGTAACTGTAGCATCTGATTCTGCAAGTAGGAAATATTGTGTTGTAAGTAACTGTAGCATCTGATTCTGCAAGAACTTCTAACTAGGACTTAAGATTATAACTGATCAAGAGCTCTTGCAAGGACTTTTCTAAATTACTCAAATACAAGAGTGCAAAGCATTCAATATTTTGAAAGAACATTTGTTCAAGTTATTAAAATAACGACCAATGGAAATAAAGGTTTGTTAAAATGTGGCATAGCTCATGTAAAATTAAAACAAGGAATCCAAAGCAGTCATTATCAGCCTGTATCAAGCCAACCAGAAGCATTATAGATGATGTTTGAGAAGTTCTTAAAGGAAACTACCTATCCATGAGAAACTAAAGGTACTGAGGGGAAACCATTTACAGTAGTAAATAGAGACACTGACCAATTATCTTATAACCAAATCTCAAGCTTTCTTTTGTGGAGCACGTGGTCCAGTGGTAGACCACTGAACACATAATCGGAGGGTCATGGGTTCGATCCTCTGCTATGGCTTTGTGTGGTGTCCTTGAGCAAGAAGTTTTTTTTGGCATATGCTTAGTACTGGTTATACCAAGGAAGACTTCGAGAGTGATTTGTATAAGTTGTAAGAACTTGTTTCCAATCCAAGTAAAATAAATAAGTTTAAACAAAGCTTTCTTTACATGTTTGTACCTACACAAAATTTCTACAAAATACCTTATATTGAGCAGAAACCATTTTTCTATTATTAAAGTAACAGTGACTATAAAAACAAATCCCAATTTTCATTTTGAGGTTAGGGAACTGAAGTTATCAAGTGGGGACTGTTTTCAGTAACAGTGACATAAGTGATCTTGTCAGAGACTTATAGAATACTTTGCAAGTGGAGGTCTTTGTCTCAGGTTTATCATACACAACAATACTACTTACCGTCCATTTCTACGAGAAGTTGATTTAATGTGTTTTCTTGTTCGCTGTGACCACCGACGTTCATTTTGCTTCTCTTCCTACCTACCGCATCTATCTCGTCAATAAATAATATACAGGGTGCATTCTCCCTCGCCTGAGCAAACATGTCACGTACCTACAACAGAGTAAAGGGAAATTTAGATGCACCGCATCAACATGTTTCTATTATAAATAACATTAAATTCTTAACTCATTTACTTGTTTGGTTAAGGATTATCAATCCATTACAAAACAAATTAATGAAGCAAATATATTTGATTGAAAAAGAGTCTTTTGAGACTAAAAATAGAAAAGAAACTGTACTTCACACACTAAAGGAATGCACAGGTAATGAGATTCAACACGACTGTTATTCTATTTATTGAATGGTATCACCAAATTACTTTCAGGTTATTCATTTTATATTAATATCACTTCATAATTTATTTTTTAAATTTTTAAGACTTTTTTTAAAAAAAGAATGTTTCATCACCTCCTTCTTCAATAAATTAACATGTATAATTTGATGGTGGGGGTCTATCCTCCTCCAAGGTTATGTGTAGTGTCCATAGGAAAGACACGTTGTCTACATAATATTAATGATTAGTACTGATGCTAACTAGGAGCACTTAGAGAATTTGTAAGAACTTGTTTTGCAATCAATAAAAATAAATAAGTTTAAAACAAACAAATTATGTTGACTAACCCTTGAGGGACCAACTCCGACAAACATTTCTAAAAACTCTGATCCCGACACAGTTATGAATGGTACCCCAGCTTCACCAGCTGTGGCCTTAGCCAGAAGAGTTTTTCCAGTACCAGGGGGACCAGTCAAAATGGCTCCCTTAGGGATCTTTGCACCAAGTTCAAGATATTGTTGTGGGTTTTTTAGAAAATTTACAAATTCCATAATTTCTATTTTTGCTTCTTCACAACCAGCCACATCCCTGAAAAAAACAACAACAATAATATGCATGTGTAATAATGAAAAAAGAAGGCAAATATAAATTCCTGTATAAATGAAACATTAATAGTTTTGGACGAATAATGACAGTGCGTGAGAGTATTAGAAAGATTCCTAATTATCACAATAAACATTCAGTATAAGATTTGCCAGTTACTTGTAATGAACATTCAGTATAAGATTTGCCAGTTACTTGTAATGAACATTCAGTATAAGATTTGCCATTTACTTGTAATGAACATTCAGTATGAACATTCAGTATAAGATTTGCCAGTTACTTGTAATAAACATTCAGTATGAACATTCAGTAAAAGCTTGTCCAGTTACTTGTAATGACTGGGGTTATACTAAGATTTATTCTGAAGTCTTCCTTGATCAATAATGAATGAATGAATGGTGTTTTACGGCATGTCGACACACAAATAGGTCATTTTGTGCGCGCACCTTGATCAATAAAAGTTTGCTGTAAAATGTTGTAAACAGAGTCAAACCCCATTCAAAAAATTACCATGTCTTACAAAGTTAAAAATCATTAATGTTAATTGTATTTTGTTTAGTTGGTACTCCCCTTTTTTCAAAACAAAGTTGTATAAAGGTGACCAATGCACCTAATTATTGCTCCTGGAACCTTCTTTGCAGTTTAACAGTTCTCAACATACTCCATCTCTGAGGTCACTGACTATTCCCCCACATAATCATAGGTGGGACACTCATGGCTGTATAACAAAATTCATCACTAAACAACACAGAAACGCCTAATGGGAATTTGAACTCATGACCCCTGAATTGACAGACACATTATCAACTCAGCTAGCAATGCCAGCAGCAGCGAGCCTGTGTAACATTTTCATTATCAAATATAACACTAACTTAAATTTGACTCCAATATCTTCTTTAACTATTTTAGCTGTAGTTCTACCGAAACCAAACATGGAGGCTGGTCCCCGGCCACTCCTTCCAGCACCACCGCCTCCCATACCTCCCTGAAGGAATAGGATATACATGTACAATAACATATAGTATTGTTTACACATACTTAAATAAAGCAGTGTTTACTGTCTAACACATACATATATAGCAGTGTTTACTGTCTAACACATACATAGCAATATTTACTGTATAGACTATAATCCTATACAAGAAGAGTGTTACAAAGTCGATATTCAAAGAACTTTTTGACCAGGTAATGTGGCCTTTATTTTCTAAAATAAGTAAACTCGTGAATCATTTGTAATCCAAACAAGTTGATGGGGTAATTACATGTACTTATTATGTAATAATAATGTTTTAACCCTTTACCCCATAGATACGCGTTTTCCTGCACCAATCACAGAAGGTCTTTGAAAACAGTGTAGGAAGAGTTCAGATTGCAGGCCTTTGAGCAATCTGAACACTTCCTGCACTGTTTTCCACTCTGTCAGTTAATATAAACATAATTTACCCAATAATTCAAAAGCCTTCTACATTAGAGGTGTCCAAAGGCGTCTATATTAGAGGTGTCCAAAGGCGTCTATATTAGAGGTGTCAAAAGGTGTCTATATTAGAGGTGTCCAAAGGCATATATATAAAGTAAAGGGTTAATTGAATATAGTTATCACAACAGTTGTCGAAAGTAAGTATTGATAGTACAATTTGTTTTGATTGTTATATAAATATTGTTTGTTTTTCGATTCAAGAAAATATTATGCTTGGCATAAATTTCAATGTGTCTCTCACTTAAGGATTTAAATATGACATTTACCTGTGCACTTTTGAAAATCCAGAACATCAGAGCCAGAGGTAGGACAATACCAAATAAACTGCTCAATATCATTTGTCTGAAAAGAAATAATTTCACTTGCTATATCACCGGTATATGTACTTTTACATCATTCAATATTAACATGGTATTGAACAAACTCGTATTTTTAGGGGTAAAGTAAAAAATTAATTAAGATTGATATTGAAAGAAATATTGTTGTTTTTTCAAATTCAAATATTGTTCCCGAAAGGTACGAAATAAATTGATTAGTCCCTCATTCATCCATATAGGGTACATATAACAAAGCTTAAAACTATGTAACTTTCATACTCATATCTTATTTCAACTGTTAATATATTATCTTTGTGAAGATATGTACATTATGTATGTATGTATGTACGCAAGTAAGCAATATTTAATTTTTAAGGCAATTTGTTCAAGATCAATTGATTTGGAGGTGTTCTGGAGAATAGTTCAGATTTTTATTTCAGGACACTTTCTCTATGGAAGATAGCTTACAGATAATGATTTACCTACCAGAGAACATTTCATTCTCATTCAGTCCGTATTCATTATATATGCAGTAAAAATTGTCAAACAAATCGTTAAGTATCAAATTATTTTTCCATTGTAAACCTGAAAGAGGCTAAAATATTCAATAAATATAGATCCGTGTTATATACAGGAGAAATGAGATGTCTACTAATGGGGATGCGCTATAAACTTGAGTGTGGATTAAACAGTATATTTTATTGCATTCCTTGAAAATTCATTGAAACAAATAATTGTTTAACCAAACATCCCAGTATTAACATCTCAAGAAAGCAGAATTGCTTAGGGTAGATAATGTTTTATCTAGTGGAAGACGTGAAGGGTAAACTTAATCACACATATTTTAACTTGAACTACAATTGATCTGATGCAGGATGTCAATTAAATAGATTGATAATCCAATCAACGATCGATATTGGTTGCTACGCCGCCATTTTCTAAACAAACACTACATTGTATTTACTTAGAAAAAAAATGCCACATGGCTAGTAAGCGGTGCAATAGTCATTCTCATAGCAGGTCAATTTCACAGTCTGGAAAAAAATGAACTGTACTTGTGAAGTATATGATTATGGTAAATAGAACACTCGTAGTTCACCCTCAATTTTATAGATGATGGGTACATGATTATGGTAAGGTAGAACACTCACAGTTCACCCTCAGTTTTAAAGATGATTGGGACATGATTATGGTAAGGGCTTTTCCAGAATTAAATGTATGGGGGGGTCGGACGGCACTTATTTTTTTTACCCACAGAGCATAAAATTTAATTGTGATATATACCACCATGCATAAAATTTTAATTAGATAAAATACCACCATGCACAAAATAAAAATAAAAAAAGAGGCTAAAATCCCCTTTCTAATGTTTTCTTATTATAACGCTTCCAAAATTAGTAGTCTGGACGGTTGCCTACTTTCTTTGAAGTACGCCGACGTTACACTTTTGATCTAATGCCGATATTACGTCACAAATTATCTCAGGTCGAGAATTAAATAAAGGGGCATTACAGATAACAAACGAGAAAAAAAACACAACATATTAATAATTAAAGGTAAGTGTTTGTTTGTAACTAGTTGTCTTCTAAAATATTTATTTTCAGTATACTAATTTCTTAAAAAAGAATTACTATTAAATTGATACGATCCGTGAAGAGAGTTATGCTACACATGCCTAAATTTATGCACAGAATGAACACGCTGTCCATTTCATTAACGCCTTGTGCCAATGTCCGATGACGTCACTCTGACAGTGAAACAAACATTATTATGACACATGTTATTTACTCCCTACTATCGATAAAGGTTTAATCTAATTTGACCTCATTTCGCACACCCGATGGCAAACAATCCGGTTATGGATGCTCAAAGACAATTTCACAGTCCAATTTATGTTTTTGTACGACCGTTAAGAAATATCTGCTTTTCGCCATGATTTTTTCAGACACATGGGTAAGAATGAGGCGTATAGGGTGTGGGGTGACATATCTGAGAATGTGGATTTTATTTTCACTGCTAACGCAATGTCCTAATTTAGATTTTTTGTCACAATAGACTTTGCATTTCTTGGTGTTTCTTTTTGTGCCGAATAAATTAGTGTCAAACAGCGCGGATATGCATATAATTATAGCAATGCCGCCGTAGAGTTGAATCGTAAGTTTTTGCGGAATTTAATAATATACACGTCTGTATATTCATATCCGTATTGGAGTATTTGTAAACATATCCGATACGTCAAATATTGATATATAATTCGTAAAATTTACTTGAGGAGATAATTTTGTGACACAGCATCTCAGCATCAATTTAATAAAGTAGACGTGGTTACGGCCTGCTACGAGTGTATTCCGCCATCTGACTAGCTCGTACATTTCCGTGTAAATAATTTATTCACGACCAAGAGTATGTTTCTTGTCACTTTTCGGGAAGTCCGAAGGTAGATAATTATACTTTGTTTCAAACAAACAAATTAAATCATATGTTGTTGTCGGGTGATGTAATTACATTATAGCGGTCTTAACAAAAAAAGATCAATCAGCTTGAGATGAAAAAGTTAATTGAAGACAATCCCTAACATAAACAACACCAGTGTATCGAGTGTCCAACTGTGTAGTTGCGTAAAACGTTCACTTGGTCATGATGTCTGGAGGTTGTGTATTACAATCGTTACAACACGCGTGTCAGTGGCAAACATAAAGGTCAAATCAAGGTAAATTTAAAGACCTGCAGTTTCTGCTGCGATAAAGATAATACGCTCGCCGAAATCTAGACGCTGCGGGATGTTGACTCCGTGCGGTACATGGGGAAGGACAATTTTATGTTTTTGTATACGACGGGAGGAAAAATCTGGGCAGAAAATGTATAAAATTTCGAGAAGAAAAACGGTGTTGAAGAAAAAATTCGGTTCAGAGACGGAAGTACCGGCAAGGCATAAAATTTTAATAAGCTTTTACCCCACAAGGCATCATTTTTTTTTATGAAAACACCCACCAGGCATAAAATTTTAATTATACTGCCGTCCGACCCCCCCATACATTTAATTCTGGAAAAGCCCTAAGTTAGAACACTCATGGTTCACCCTCAGTTTTATAAATGATGGGGACATGATTATGGTAAGTTAAAACAACTCACTGTTCACCCTCAGTTTTATATATGATGGGGACATGATTATGGTAAGTAAGAACAACTCACAGTTCACCCTAAGTTTTATAGACGGTTGGTACATGATTATTGTAAGTTAGAACACTCACGGTTTACACTCTGTTTTATAGATGATAGGGACATGATTATGGTAAGTTAGAACAGTCATGGTTCACCCTCAGTTTTATAGATGATAGGGACATGATTATGATAAGTTAGAACACTCATGGTTCACCCTCAGTTTTATAGATGATGGGTACATGATTATGGTAAGTTAGAACACTCACTGTTCACCCTCAATTTTATAGATGATGGGTACATGATTATGGTAAGTTAGAATATCACAGTTCACCCCCAGTTTTATAGATGATGGGGACATAATTATGGTAAGTTAGAACACTCACGGTTCACCCCCAGTTTTATAGATGGTGTGTACATGATTATGGTAAGTTAGAATATCACAGTTCACCCCCAGTTTTATAGATGATGGGTACATGATTATGGTAAGTAAGAACACTCACGGTTCACCCTCAGTTTTATAGATGATGGGGACATGATTATGGTAAGTTAGAACATTCACGGTTCACCCTCAGTTTTATAGATGATGGGTACATGATTATAGTAAGTTAAAACACTCACTGTTCACCCTCAATTTTATAGATGATGGGTACATGATTATGGTAAGTTAGAATATCACAGTTCACCCCCAGTTTTATAGATGATGGGGACATAATTATGGTAAGTTAGAACACTCATGGTTCACCCTCAGTTTTATAGATGATGGGTACATGATTATGGTTAGTTAGAACACTCACGGTTCACCCTCAGTTTTATAGATGATGGGAACATGATCGGAGGGATCAATCTGTTGTTCTAATTGAGCATGCTCGAGATTCTTCTCAAATATTTCAACACTTCCTATTCGGAACCACAGCTTTGTCTCAAACAGTCCCTGGAAAGAGAAAAGACAACATTTTTATACAAGCGTGTATCAGGCCTGTCAAGCACTGAAACAGAAACACTTAGCGATATTAATGAACAAAACGGTCAACATTGACAATTGGTTTCATTGCAAATGTTGATAAAAAGAACAATATTGACAAGTGGTTTCATTGCAGTGTGGATAAAAGGGTCAATGTTGACAAGTGGTTTCATTACAAATGTTGATAAAAGGGTCAATGTTGACAAGTGGTTTCATTGCAGTGTTGGTAAAAGGGTCAATGTTGACAAATGGTTTCATTGCAAATGTTGATAAAAGGGTCAATGTTGACAAGTGATTTCATTGCAGTGTTGATAAAAGGGTCAATGTTGACAAATGGTTTCATTACAAATGTTGATAAAAGGGTCAATGTTGACAAGTGGTTTCATTGCAGTGTTGATAAAAGGGTCAATGTTGACAAGTGGTTTCACTGCAATGTTGATAAAAAGGTCAATGTTGACAAGTGGTTTCATTACAAATGTTGATAAAAGGGTCAATGTTGACAAGTGGTTTTATTACAAATGTTGATAAAAGGGTCAATGTTGACAAGTGGTTTTATTACAAATGTTGATACAAGGGTCAATGTTGACAAGTGGTTTCACTGCAGTTTTGATAAAAGGGTCAATGTTGACAAGTGTTTTTATTACAAATGTTGATAAAAGGGTCAATGTTGACAAGTGGTTTCATTACAAATGTTGATAAAAGGGTCAATGTTGACAAGTGGTTTCACTGCAGTGTTGATAAAAGGGTCAATGTTGACAAGTGGTTTCACTGCAGTTTTGATAAAGGGTCAATGTTGACAAGTGGTTTCACTGCAGTTTTGATAAAAGGGTCAATGTTGACAAGTGGTTTCACTGCAGTGTTGATAAAAGGGTCAATGTTGACAAGTGGTTTCACTGCAGTTTTGATAAAAGGGTCAATGTTGACAAGTGGTTTCACTGCAGTTTTGATAAAAGGGTCAATGTTGACAAGTGGTTTCACTGCAGTGTTGATAAAAGGGTCAATGTTGACAAGTGGTTTCACTTCAGTTTTGATAAAAGGGTCAATACATTACAGATGTTAACAAATGTGGCAACATTGACAAGGAGTTAGACTGCAGATGCTGACAAAAGTGTCAACATTGAGTAGGGGTTTCATTGCAAATGTTGACAAAATGGTTGAAAATGACAAAAGGTTTCACTGCAGATGTTGTTTAATATTTTCTAAGTTTCAATCCATTTTAAGTAATGGTAGCCAAAAAAACATACCCATGAAGGGGTCAGGTGAGGCTAAAAATAGAATACTTTATGTACAACTTACCCCAGAATCATTTATTGAATTTGGCATGAGGATAACACGGACCCACTGTTTGTTTATAACATCTAGCCTCTGGACCTGTGTGTATAAATAAAATATGCAATCATCAAAAAAATATGTGTTTGTCTTGCATGTCAAACATCATGTACAGTATACATGTAGTTCATTAGTATTCCAACAGTCACAAACAATCTCACTGATAATTAATTAAAACCACTTTTATATTTGTTTTGGTGTCCAAAAACTCATTATCAGACTTTAGTTTGACAAACATGTCAGAAAGATATTTTATCATGGTATGGAGTCAATTTTTAAAATGGCGCAGTTGTAGATAGAGTGCTGGTCGTTAATGCCAGAGGTTACAGTTTTGATTCTATGTTCAAGCTGATGCCTCTCAAAAAGTAACATGTAATACTTGTTCTTAAAGAATTCATATATTTTATACCATACATGTATAATCAGTCTTTGTGTGCAAAGTTCAATTTCAACAACTAGGAATTTGACCAGCTACGAAAGTCAGCTTCCCTTTTTCATTTCAGTTCAGTATTTTAGTCCGCATTTAACATTTAATACAAACGTTTACAACCATCAATATAATCATGACAAATGATGACAAACACATGTGTTGAGAACATGATTGAATACATACTATTATTTGGCAATATTGAACATCTTTATCAAGAAGGTAATTTGTTTAAATCAGTTAACTGCATTGAAATAAAGAGCTTTATTGCCGAGATGATTGAATACATACTATTATTTGGCAATATTGAACATCTTTTATCAAGAAGGTAATTTGTTTAAATCAGTAAACTGCACTGAAATAAAGAGCTTTATTGCTGAGATTAATATATCCTTTAACAATAAAAATATGTAATGTAATAATAAAAATATAGAAACCTTTAAAAAAACAAAAAAAAACAAAAACAACTTCACCCCAGTTAGAATGGTTCTCACAAATAAGCCAATTCTTTACAGAAATGTATTAATTTCTATATAGTAAAATGATAATATTCATCCAGAATAGCCAAAACTGAATAGATCTGGGCTAGTGTGTGGCATATATTTTTCCTAGTATTGAATTGTATATTACTCTGTAAATTGTGCCATCGTCCAAATATAAAGATGCTGCTTACCAAGTTCTTTTCCAGATATATATTGACAAACTCTTTCCAAGACACTTCCCTATAACTTTGTCTGTACATCAGAAATAAGACAGTACCAATAGCAGCAGTTAGGCCCAGCCTCGTATATAACTTTGGATCTATGTTTGGACCTTGTCTGCAATTAAATTAACAAAGTACTATGCACCTGTCAAATGTTTTTCTTTATCATGAGGAGTGAGCACACATAGGGGAATTAGGCAAATTTCCAGGTGCAAATACTGTAAGTTAAATGAAATTTGGCTTCCAAACAAAATGTTAAATTATTCTGTTCATTTATTGTGATACCATAATTTTATTCTCATGTATAAGGCGTGTTTTTTCCAACTTTTTAGATCTTCGAGAAGGGATGCGCAATATACATAAGTACAGAAGATTTCATTTTCAAAGATTTATAGATTCAGAAGAGATTTTGCTACACCGGTATGTTCAGATATTAATTTCAGGATAATTTCTTCATGTGAGCTCGATTATAGGTGATGATTTACCTAGCAGAGAATGTTTTATTCAAATTCAGTCCTTATACATTATATATGCAGTAAAGCATGTCAAATAAATCGAACATATTTTCGTTAGAAAATCAATAAATTATCGACTGCTATATATCCCATACTAAAAGATTGATCAATTTGCGAAAACACAATTGCCTGCATCCTTTGAAATTAAATACACACAGGTAAGAGCATCATGTCAATTACATCAGATAAACACGTCACGGTCGCGTAATCATGAAATGCCCACTCAAAGCCAGACTGGTTTACACTAAAGTTAACATTATGGTATCAAGAAAGTATAAAACAAATAAATGTGAACCAGTCAGTGTTTTTATTTCGTGACTGAATATGTCTATAACCCCAATATTTATTTATTTTTGACCCCGTGCCAATGTGCGATGACGTCATTCTGACAGTTTCTTGCATTTTTTTACGTAGCGTTTTATTTCACCAAGTGGACAGTATCAATGTAACTTGATGATTTTCTAAAAATAGCGTGATCACTTTTTAAATTGTCAATCATATAATAGTAAAGCGATTTAAAATCAGTGTTTAGATAAATAGATCAGTTAATTGGGGAGTTGTGTAAACAGGCCAAGTGTTGATAATTGATGGTACATTACAATATAAATAACTTGACTTGCAAATCTCCTTAACAAACGATTGATTTCAAAAAGTACCTAATCTGTTTTCATTGTCTTGTGCCTAACAGAGAAAATAATGTTATACTTACTTGCTACCCCCAAATTTGCTGAGGTCAATTTTTATTTTAAATTCTTTTTGTCCCGGCGCAGACTTTTTAAGACCCACTTCCTTTGGTCTTTGATGTCGTGAACCACCTAAAACAGATCAGATACAAGATGCAAAGGTTACTGTGACACAACACAATATAAACACGGATATAATGAATTATATATATGATATAATGAATTTGAAAATATTGAAAATGAAAACTCCCTCATAGCAAAAGTTTCATAGTACAAAGTTTCATGAAATTACCAGAAATTACCAAATTACATTCAGAAAAACGTAACATACGCAATAGATCACAACTGCACCAAATCTTTAACAGAGTTTACAGAAACTATGCGACCTTTTCACTCTGCAAGAAGTGCTTTGCTCAAAGAGTGCATTTTCATAGCTAGTTGTTTATACTTTTTTTAAATTATTTAGAGAAATGTTTATGCTTTTCAGGCTCTTAATATTAGGAAAGTTTACATAATTAACAGCTTAGCTTATTCTTGCTCAATCTTTACTAAAACTACACAAAGTGAAGTTCTGCTTAGTATAGTCATAGTATCGGTATGTAGAGTAAATAGGGCACACGCCTGTTTTATAGAACTTTGCAAGTACTATGATGTATAGACCTTCACCATGGTAACTACATCTAACATCATACTGAATACAAAGTTCTAATAGGTGCAAACATTTTAAGCCAAACCATTTGCTTACTTGGCTCTGTTTTTGGTGGATCTTTTATTGATTTTGATGCATCTTTGTTTGCTGAACTTCCTGATTTTGGCTGCTTTTTACCACCAGGAAAAAATTTCTCAAAGCCTTCCGGAACATTTTGTCTCAGAATATGCCATTCATGTAGCACCGCTCTGATGTCTTTCTTTGTCACTTTTGAAAAAATATGCATATGTCTCCGTACCTAGAAAAAATTAAATAGTGATATATTAAGGTTTAAAATCCTGATATATATACTTCCTTTGATGTTACTTTCTTAATATACCTACAGCAGAGCTCTCTGAAAATATAAAGAATGGAAGTAGCCTTTTACAATAAGTTACCATATCTGCTGTTTTGTTGGGTTTACTAGACACCAAAAAGACGTATTACTGTATCTAACATTGAAATCTCATGTGGGGTTCATCAGACAGCTTACTGAATTATTTATCATGGGTTTATTGAACACTTTTATTTTCCAGTAAATTGTTGTTTATAATAAACAAGAGCAGCGGGTGCAGATGCTCGTCTTTTTTCTAAATCTATTATGAATGTCAAAGTCAGTGAAGTAAACTTTTTAAACATGGTGATTAGTTTAAAAAACCAATACTATAACTGGGTTGGTAACAAAGTTGAAATGGGGCTGAGTATTTGATTTAATACAAAACAAATTAAAAAAAAAATGGGCAGCAGGGTGGGAGTCTTGGTTGGGCTCGGGCAGGAAAGTCCATTAAATAGGTCAGTGATGTAAACTTTTTTTTAGTTGATGGTGATCAGATTACAGAATTAATAGTATTACTGAAAAATAAAATTGACTAAACAAAAACAAAAATTCAAACTTGAGCTAAAAAAACAATTTTCAACCTCAGGGCTCAAATTTAAGCACTCACAAAATGCGAGCTGTATTTTGAAAATGTGAGTTGAAATTACTTAAGCTGGCCTTTTTTTTTACAAGTGGATTTCAAGTTGAGAAAATTACTGACTGTATTCTTTTTATTGATTTTTGCATCGATCGCGTTATGTATTTATAATGTCAGTGTTAGGTTCTGGTAATTTTATAAATATTTCCTAGATTTACAATAATTAGAACTGTATGTATATATATAAATTTTCTTCTGTGAATACGTGAAAGTTGATATTTAAATTGAGTTTACTGTAATGAAAAATGTTGGTAGGGTATTATAGTAATAAACTTATTGCTTTTTGGTTGTGTAGTTTCAGCATATAATTTTCTTTGGCATGATTTAAATATAGTATTGAAAACAACAATTAAGATCAATTATGTGGTTTTCTTTAACATTTGAAATATAACGTAGATGATTAGTTGCACTTTCTAGATATTTGAAGTCTATCATAGACTGCATTTATTTATCATATTGCCAAGTTCTCTTAGATAGATTGAATAGCTTTGTAGACTTGACATTGCCATTATTGTATGTTATGACAGCAATAGTTAAAAAGAAGAGAAATATATTTAAAATAATGTTTTAAATAAACTCCTGCTCCCATACTGCCACAGAATTGACAGAACAGAAATGAAAGTCAATAAAGAACAAAGATTAATTACAACATAATAAGTTGGGCACTGATAGAGACGTAATCAGTTCTCCCTGAAATTCTCTCACTTCTCCTGGTCTTATTCAAACTCTAAATCTTGCGATTTAGACAGTCACATGCATAATGTTAAGGGGAGCTAGCCCTAAATAAAATTGATACATTTAAGTCTATGTTTACATATTTCATATTATACCGCAAGGTGTATTGATAATAAAAATCTGAACGTGTGAACCGTTGATCAGTTATTTTTCAGCCAGGGAAAGTAGATTTTTTCAACCTACTTACCCTGGACAAGCCCCAAATTTTTCATTGACTGACTTTGATCCATATCAGGCAATATCTCACTGGGTGTCATGTGGCAAGGGTGGCCATACATCAGTGGCTACAAAACAGCAAACAAGAACCATGGAACTGAACAAGTGTCAGGATATAGATCCAGGTTATAGTTAGAGCTTTTAGTTAACAAGTGTCAGGATATATCTCCAGGTTATAGTTAGAGCATTTAGTGAACAAGTATCCTGATATAGCTTTAGGTTATAGTTAGAGCTTTTAGGAAGTGACTGTTCAGCTGTAAAATTAAACCATCCAATAACCAAAGTTCAACTAAATTTTGTAAATATCATGAAAGTGAGTTATAAAGTTTTAAAACTTTTGAAGAACTTTCTGTCCCAGAGAAATGTGCTCAGCTGTGTAGTGTAAATAGCTATAATAATGTTAATTTATTTAGAGGATAACGGACACACTCGCCAAGAAGTGTGATATATAATGTAAATATCAGAATATCATAGTATATTTATTAATTGGATTTTTAACTATATCATGATGCTATGTTGCTATGCTTTTAAACATAGTTTTTATGATGAATAAATAAAACAATAAAGTAATTGGTATTGTATTTATTGAATTTAAAACACATTTACAACTGTCTATATCAGGGTTTCCCCCAGGAATTTTTGAAGGTATGTTGCTAAAAATGGGTACGGGAGGGGTTTCACCTCCTGTGTTGATTTTTTTAAGTTTGTGGGAATGGTGCATTTTTAAGTATGTGTTTCTATTTAGAATATTGCTGCAGTGAAATGAATACCTAGAAATTTTATGTTTTTTAATGGATGACTAGCAAGGAATTATATAGAGAAGGAAAGGCAACTGATTGAGATTTTGTGATCGTTCGTGTATTTACACAAAATCTCGTTTTCAATTATCTTAACTTCCATTCAAAATTCAAATTCAAAAATTTAAAATTCTTGCATTGCAGAGAGATATTCTCATCATAACAATACCATTCCAAGAAATTTGTGTTAAAAATTGCTGAAACACTTTTGATTACAAAATATCTATACTGCAGCTAAAATAACAAGTTAATTATGATACATTTTCCTTCAAGCTTCAATATCTAGCCAAATAATTTATCCTTTGTGTGCTATTTCATCAACATTTAATGTTTAGATGCAAGTTTCCTATCCAATACAAGTGTCCTATCCTATTCTATGCAAGTCCTTGATGACTAGTCATATTTGAATGTTACAATTTATATGTTTATGTTTGATTCAATATAGAACCTAATTATAGTTTTCATATAGAATTTGTGTATTTCCAAATGAATACCAATTTTATCAAAGTAAACACAAATAGATTATTCTTAAAAATTATTTTTTTCCCTTTCCCCTAAATATCCTGCATAAACGCACCACAGTAACCAAATTTTGACCGTTACCACATCCGGGTATTTCCAATGAACGAAAATGGTTTAAAAATTTTAACCGTTTTAGGTGGGGATTTTATTTGTTTGAATAAGATGCTGAGAAACCGGGGGTATCCAACTATCCATAAATGTGCATTTCAAATATATGTTTCTTCCCAATATTAGAATATATTGCCATAAAAATATAGTAAAGGAGTGTTTATAATTGGACAACTTGTCAAATTTCAAAGTAAATACATTGAGAAGTTTGCATTTTTAATGTTCGATTCTGTAATTTTCATTTGGTGTCAGTGTATTACCAAATAAATATAAATTTTGTAAAAGGAAACATTAAATAATTAAGTCTTAGACATCCATAATAAACGGGACAACTATAACCGATGCACCGATTGTTTAGGATCCAACTTTTTAAGGTGCCGACGGGTTTCTCAAATATGTTAACATCCGGTAGGCAGTCGTATTTTTTCTTCAATTTATGTACAAAATAAACCATTTTAAGTGGGGATTTCATTCTAGCTTTGTTGAAATAAGAAGCTGAGAAAACCTTTTACGATTTCATTGTTTTGCTTACTTGCATAAAGCCCTTACTATACACTGCGATCTATATCTAGTTGTCCTAATCTGAGAAATGGCTGTGACACACTTTATTAAGTGTTTCGTTCCGATTGATTGCATACATACTACATAGACTTCACGTGATTGGGAGGTAAATGAATCAATTGAAAGGTAATGCCGATACCTTGCAGGGCTAGAATTTAACTTTTTTGTGCACTGGCAATTTTGGCCAGTGCCTAAAATTTCAACTGGCCAAATTTGAAACCAACTAGCCAAACCAATGTTCGCAGAAACTTGTAGTCCTAAATGTCTAAATAAACCCAAAATTAATTGTTTCAAAGCCTGCGTGTTATTTAATATGCATTATTATCTTTTTTTTTTATTTATAGACAATGGTATCAAGGTTATTATATATGTTAAGGTACAATTCAAAGCAGTACTTTACAAAACAAAATATTTAAAAAAATAAAATTGTCTTTGTTATTTATTATACTACCATAAATAAATGCATACAATGATATATCAAAAATAAAAACTTTTAACTAAACCAAAATATGAATCATAGATTCAACAATAACAAGTGTACAGAGAGGCTGAGATTGAGACATACACACATTTCTATTTATAGAATTAATATAGCCAATGGCCTTTCGTCTAGATCTACTCAAGGACGATTGTTTAACATGTGTAAATGTTGTGATATCATAGTAATTTAGTTATGGATGATCTGTCGATCGCGGTGGTTTCTACAATTGACACACCATTTTGTCATTGTCGAGTTTATAGCCCTGTGTGATATTGAGCTGTCGCTCCCATTTCATTACAGTATTAACATAAAGATTATTTCTCTTTTTTCTTGTTGGGACTCACTTTCATTCGTCGGTTCAATGGAGAAAAAGATGTTATTTTATCTGCCACTTTAACAGCTGACAAAATATGTAAACAATAAATTTGACGGGTTTCAACTTTACTTTTATTTTATAGAGTGAGTGCGCGATCGATCAAACTAGACACAGTCTACTCATTATGTTGTTGACGGGTTTTAACATTACTTCCTTTTTGCATAATGAACTTGAGATCAAAAACAATTGGACGCAGTCTACACATATATAAATATTTAATACATGTCATTGACAATGCTGCTAGAGGGTAATTTGACGCGAGAAGCTAAAGAAATATGGTAAAATTGACAAGAACTCGTTATTTTTACCAGGATAATACTTGTTTATTTTCAAAAATCAATAAAATGAATAAAATAAGTAATTTTCTCAACTTGAAATCCACTCGCAAAAAAATGCCAGCTTAAGTAATTTCAAGTCGCATTTTCAAAACACAGCTCGCATTTTGCAAGTGGCGAGTGCTTAAATTCGAGCCCTGCCTTGGTCAGTAGTCGATTTTATATCTTGTGAAAAAACAATCTTGGATCAAGAAATTTCACAGGACGCCGCTTTCTATATTGAGGCAGAGTAACCTTCAAATGACTCGTTCTGATTGGCTTACCTGTACACACCTCCAGTTCTGCTTGCGAGTGATTGACAAGTCTGTGAAATACCTCAACTGATCATGGGGTCACTTGTTTAATTACTGATGGGCTTGTGTAATGGGATTATCTAACAGTAGTCGCAAACAGTAAAGTAAACGGTTAGGAAGGCATGTCGGGCCACTTAATTAAGGGATGTCGCTAATCAACCAAATCTTATGAAGGGATGTCGCATGTGTTATGACTCTGGGGGAAAACCCTGTATAATTATGTTGCAAGAAGAAAAAATTACCATCTGAAATTGTCCAGGTAGAAATAATGCATAAGCATCTTTATTATGGGTTAGACTGGTACGGATTTTTAAATGTATATAAAAACCTGGACAAGTGGCTTTTTTAAAATTCACTTGTCCTTGACAAAAAAATTTGATAATAAACTTTCGTTTGTTTTGTTTTTGATTTATGTGTTTTTTATATAAAAAAATAATCAAAATATTTAGGCTTCTAACATGCCATTTGGACCAGTGACTACCAATTTTTTACAAGCCTAAAAAATTTTTCGGGCCAGATTTCATGCACTGTAGTAATGAGCTAATATTCTCACTAACTTTAACTTATTTATTGTTGACAGTAGATCTTATGTGTATGTAATTTTTCATATATATATAAGATTACTTGATGCAAAATCCATTTAATTTCTAAGAAGTGTTGCATTTCGTAAATCATACCCCACCCACTTTTGCCAGAATAAATACTTTGAAAAAAAGAAGGTCAAACCTCATGTGGTGTCAATCCGTTCGTCATTGATCGCTGAAGGAGTTGCTCAGTTTTCTGAGCGAGACGCATATATTGATGTGCCATTTTTGGTTGTGACCTTATGTTTCACAGTTCTAGATATGAAATTTCATCATTCTAAATGCCGAAAATCACGATTACAAAACCATTTCCTAGCTCTAAAACAATAGTTTCGATTTACTAAAAAAACGCTTATTATGTTTATGATCTACATATAAAACTTAATAATATATATATTGAACTTTCTAAAATAATAGATAATGTTATATCTACCAAAAATATATTTTGAACGGAGATTTAAAATAAAATATTATAATACGAAACGTATCGTCTTAAATTCAAGTTTTGTAAACTTCCGGTTGGTGAGCACATGTCAATAGAAGTATAATAGTAAAACATAGTAGCATACGTGAGAATGAGTGCGTTTAATAAACCGAAAGGCAACGCCAAAAGGAAACATTTTTTAAACGAAGACACAGTCAATTACTATAAAAGAGTGGCAGATTCTGTCAGCGAAGGATTTCCATCGGATAATGAAAAGGGTGAGAATCGATTTCAAGCCCCCACCCCCATGCAGGTGTCATCACAGATCATTTAATCTACCTACCTGATAGTCAAATTCTGACAAGATTGGAAAGAATACAAACATAAAAGAAGATATAATCAGGGTGTATTAAAACAGGTTAAAAACAGAGCCAGTTTCTCATTTAATCGCCTTAATAGGGGTGAGACTAGCCCCTTTACGTCTCATTTCCATCTGTACAAAACCAAGTGGAAAATTATACCACAGACGGTGAATATGACCAAGACATTTGAATTTACCTTGTTTTTGTTTCGCTGTCATTTAGCAGCCATTTTACATAGCGGAGCAAGATGCGAGCTAGGTCCGAGCTACTGGGTGAAAACATATACATGTAAAATCGGAACTTCGGCGGAGTGAGTGATATGGGTTATAGAGGAATGAGAAAATTTTCTTCTGTCCTATATTTCGTCATGTTTTTAGTTTAAAATCTATGATTATTTTAATGAATATTATTATGATTAAGTGTTTTGTTACTGCTGAAGAATAAATAAAAAAATAAGATTTATTTTATAAATTATTTATTTAACTTTGATTGTGAAACAAGTTCTTACAACTTAGACAAATCATGCTCAGTGTCTTCCTGGGAAGAACCAGTACAAAGCATATGCGGAAAAAGTGTCTTGCTCAAGGACACCACACATAGCCGTAGCAGAGGATCAAACTCATGACCCTCCGATCATGGGTTCGGTGCTCAACCGCTGGACCACACACTCCATATCTCATTTCATTATTTTAAATAATGTCCATCTGAACAACATTGGGTGACAAGCTACGACTGTTTGGGTATTTATTGCTAAATTTTCAACTAATTGATATCGTATGTATTGGCCACACAATTTTTAATGATTCTAACTACTTATTGACAGTAATAAATTGTTGTTGAAATGGGAACTGTCATAAGCTAACAGTAAAACAAGTTTCTTTTATTGCGAATGCCTAATGATGATTTTAAATAATGAATAACATATGTATCATTCAATTTCTAACCATAGAACCGTGCTTGAAGCATTGCATTACTCAACCCACAGATCCCTGACGAAGCTATAGAAATATTTTTTTCAGTTGCAATATGGATTGATACCAATTTAGAGCAAATAAGTGTATTATTGACCATAATTCATTAGTACTATACAAGATTATTTTCAATAGTCACGTATGCATCAAGGATTTGACATCGGCTTAACGTTGTACATAAGTTAATATATGGTAAAAAAATTATCATTGTGTACTATTGGTGCATGTAGTTATCTTTTGAAAATTAAGTTTTGCTCTTTTACTATACGTTCAACCGTTATATAAATGATAGAAGATTACCAGAGATTTATGAACACATGCTTAACTTTCGGCATGGAAGTATATAAACCTGACAGATATTATCATTAACTGATCAGCTCCTAAAAGTGTTATAGGATATATTGGCAGGAGGTAGGAATGGGTGGCCTTACTGGACAACATTATGTCGATCTCATAATACATTTACAAAAGATCACTAATGAAAACGGTAGCAGTCGATAAAAAAAATTATGAAAATAATGCATATATTCCAAAGTTGAAGCAATGCGGAGAGAGACAATATCATGTATGTGGCTGCATTATTTGCCGAAGGAAATGTTAGTGTTCAGGCAGCATTTAGTTTAAACACTTTTTTGTTCACAGTAAACATGGTAGTCATACATTCAATTACAAGTGCAAAGGTCCATAAGAAAGCTATCTTATTATCCATTTTCTACAAGTGTTTATAAAGTACAAGCAACATTTCTGCTACGAATATAATATTATTAAACTTTAATAGTGATGAATATTGTCATTTTTTTGTCAAAACACAAACACAAGTATTGGTTTGTCTAATTTTAATACACACTGAGACAGGAAATGTTACTTTCTCGGAACATAATGCGTATTTGCCTACCCTGATAAGTATTGCCTTTCCAATTTACCGTGCTTCCATCACAGTGTTTCTATTCAAATCGCTATGACGCTTGAAAGGTGCGCGTCACGTGATAACTGTCAAAAACGATTTGAAAGTAGGATTGTATGTAAAAACTTAAGTTATTTAATTGTTAAATGTGACGTTTTGTAAATATTTTTACGTTATGGACATATATAGTGTTTACAACCAGTAAGAGTTTTTGCTAATGATATTACATATTTTAATCAATATGAGTGTTTTGGCTTCCGCACTGAAATTGGTGCGGAAAATCCACGCATAAAAATGCAAATGGAGTATGCAAGTAGAGGACTATCAAATAAAAAAAATATAAAAATCATTTAAAAACATGCTTTGATATGCACTAAGCCAGTTTCTAGGGAGACGCATGTTCTCCACAGCTAGCTGCCCGATTGACACCATATTTCAGGAAGAGAATTCTAATGAACAATGGTACATGAAAAGAAGCAGTACTTGTGAAAATCTGAGCTAGTATGAATTTGATGATGGGCCATGGAATGAAATAAATGAATGAATCTTTAATTTGGGATGAGATAATTGTTTGTGTTTGATTGCAGCTTGGTTATGAGAGATGTTCTTTACCCTGCCTAATCTTTATGACAATCCAGGTCATTTAATTAAGCCCACTATAGCAGACCCAATGCTAATACCTTTAAATTTTCCCTTTTTTCCAGGAACTATTCGTCTATAGAATAATCTCCCACCATCTACTGTTGCCATGACCACAGCAGATGGTTTCCAATCAACCATTAAAGTATCAGGTCTGAGGTTGTGAATGGTGCATCCTCAGAAAATCAAAACTTGTAAATAGATTTGAGTGGCCTAGATATTTAATATGTTTTTAATGTGAAAAGGAGAAGTAAAATTTCAATGCCACGACATCGTAGTGTAACGTTGTTAAGATCATGTTCTAATCATTGATCATCAAATATTACAGTAACACTTCATTATATCCAGCATTTTTTTAATCGCCCATATGTAAGAGAATTTTTTTTGCCTTACCGGTAATTGGGAAAACATGTATTATATAATCTACTTAAGTTGGGTGACTCAAGGTGTGTCAGGTGAGCGATATAGGGCCATCTTGGCCCTCTTGTTTGTTTTTTTTGCCTTATCGGTAATTGTGAAAACATGATTTCGCAATTGAGAATTAACTAAATATTAACCTTTGTTAAATACTCAGGTAAAAAAAAACTGGCATGTAAATGTTTAACTTGTGATTATCATTTTCTTTTCCAGATCTTTTCTTAAACAATGTATTCACACAGTTGGCAGATGAAGCCCTGCCTGTATGTCAGTGCCCGCTCACAAGTCACATAGTGGAACAGTTGGTTTCTTTAGCAACTCCATCAAACCTGAAAACATTATTGACAGTATTTTCTACAGACTGGCAAGTTGTTGTGCAAGATAAATGTGCCAGTCACGTTTTGCAGAAATGTCTATTAGTTATACCAAGCTTTGTAAGTGATCGAGTGTTAACATATGATGTTGAGGCAGTAGAAGCAGATATAATAGATGACAGAAGGGCTGAAGATTTCTTGATACAAGTGATCCTGGAACTAAGTGCATATATTTTGGAGAATCTGGAAGATAGCCTGACACATGTGTATTCATCACATATACTGAGGGGTATTCTACAAGTTCTTGGGGGAACGTGTGTAGGAAATAAAGTCATGCGGAGTCGCGCATCCAGAGATAGAAATAAGCAAGGTAGAATTAAACTTTAAATGTAATAGTGGCAAATATTTTGTTTATTTTTTCTAATAGAGAACAACTAATTAGTCAAAATTAAAAAAAAAAAGAATCCGTGTTTTTTTTTCACCATTTTGGGAAGATGACCCATACCATTGGAATTGGGAATTTTAACTAAATATACATGTACACTTGCTACTCTAGCCATTTAATTAAAGAGTCAATGTCATTCTCAATTCAGAATGGGGAAACTTTATCAAAGAATTATGGTAAGTTTCAATTAACAACTTTTGAAGCTTTATATTGGGAATTTTTTAACCACTCAATTGGGAAAAAAAAGATACTATTTGCCATTGGGAATATGACCCAATAACGGCTGTAAAAATGGCCGAAAAAAACCCACTGAGAATCAAGAAATTTTAATACTGAAATCAGCTTTTTAGTTAAAAGTTGCATAGCAAGCTTGTATCTTACTAACCAATAATCACACATCAATGATTTTAACAGGTTCCCGTATAGATGGCCTTGTAGTCTGAGGCGCAGTTGTCTAATGGCCACTTACCTCTCACTGATGATGCTGTTGGTTCCAGCCCAGCTTGCTGCTTCCACTCAGATTCAGTCTGAGGTCTTCCTTCAAAATAATCCCCGCCCGGCAACAGTCTCCTTGATGATTGATATACGACATTGTGTATCATTATCTTCGTCTCTCACCACTGAATCAAGCGGAAAAGTTATCAGTTACTTGCAGAGATGGGGTGTGCTCGAATATTGATTAATCCCAGGAAACAGTGGTTAGGTTAACTGATCATCTGTTACCCCTAGATGGCATAATAATGACGCTAAATAATCAATCAATCCTTCAAAATAAAACTTGATATAACCAGTCATGTGTTGAAAATGGCAATTAATCCCATTACAATGACTTACTGTAAACTTCACATAATTTTGTCTCCACTACCACATGGAGAATTAAAAGAAAACAAGTGGGATAATTTTGTTCTTAATCATGACTTACTTCAGAAAATTTGCTAATATTATTTTATTAACAATGTTTCTCCCACCACAAGTTACATATTATAAATTAACATGATCAACTGTTTGTGTACACCATTGCTATAAACTTTATGTTAATATTGATGTGTCCAGTATATATACCATCAAAGTTAATACATTTGTATGTACAAATTTAATACAGAACTCAATTTTATATAATAATATAAATGAAGTATCTCTTTTACTCCAATAAGCAGTATTATATGTTGACTGGAGTTTAATGGCGTTAAATACAATTTTTTAACACTTAACTGGTATATTATAACATTACATCTAGTTTAATTCATATACTATAGTTAATTTAAATAATGGAACCTCTCTTTTGCAAATAACTGGCAAAGTTTCTCAAGTAAAGATTATGAAATGAGTTTGGCTAGAACCAATACACTCATGAAATTTCTTCTGATTGTTTAACAATTTTTGTCTCACCGCGACGAAGGAGAGACGAGATTAAGGTGTTGCTTTTCTGGCGATGGCGGCGGCATCAAACATTTATATTTAGCTCCAACGTTAAGTTTTTGTTTTTACACTACTTCTCAACAAGTACAAGTGCTAGGACACTAATACTTGGATCATTGTTACAACTAACACCCTGCATCACATTATATACTGCAGATGCTGAGTTTGACCTACATTTCATGGTCCATTGACATTGTTTGATGCTGAATTTTGCATTTACCTCCAATGTTAAGTTTTCACACTATTTCTTAACAAGTACAAGTGCTAAGATACTTAACTTGGATCATAATTACAACCAACACCCTGCATCACATTATATACTGCAGATGCTGAGTGTGACCTACATTTCATGGTCCATTGACATTGTTTGATGCTGAATTTTGCATTTACTTCCAACGTTAAGTTTACGTTTTTACACTATTTCTCAACAAGTACAAGTGCTAGGACACTCATACTTGGATCAAAGTTACAACTAACACCCTGCATCACATTATATACTGCAAATGCTGAATGTGACCTACATTTCATGGTCCATTGAAATTTTTGATGCTGAATTTAGCATTTACCTCCAACGTTAAGTTTTCATTTTTACACTATTTCTCAATAAGTATGTAGTGCTATGACACTCATATTTGGAACATAGTTACAACTAACTCCCTGCATTATATAATTAATGCAGATGCTGAGTACTTTTCTTTTTTTTTTTTTTTTAAATATGTTTTACTAAGAAATATTTTATTTTTTTTTTTTTTATAAATATGTTTTACTTAGAAATAATGGTTAACATTTTGTGTGCAACTTACTACCATCTAGTTCATATCTCAAAAATCACTTAATGTATTTGATTGAAACTTCACACAATACTTCTTACAATATTTCTTAGTCATTAAACCTACTACATTAACCAAGTTAGATAACTCTTGCATGAATATGATTTTTTTTTTCTCTCCCATGTGTGTATTAACGGTCAAAGCGGACATGGCGAGACATCATTCTGCGGATTAGTTGTTTATGATATGTATGCTTTGTATGATATAAATTGCATTGTTTTATGATCAAATGAGTATAATTATACAGGCTATATATACTTTATCTGTATTCAAGGGAGATTTAAAAATAAGTTTCTTTAACATTTTAATTGACATTTTGTAGGTTTGAACAGTCACACGGAGATAACATTTAGTAATTTTGAAGTTCCAGACCTTTTCAAGAAAAACATAAGGAAAATTTGTCGGCATATATTCAAGTCTGACAATTTTAATGGTAAGTTTATATATAAACAATATAGAGAAACATATTTTCATTCTGTAGCTCTCTGAAGTAAGATACATGCAGAGAACTTATGTTTGTACCTATCTATACATTGTCTCATTATATGGGAACAGATGACTTTCATTTTCAAATTTTGAGGGAAATCACTGAGAATAACTTATGTTAATACGGTTCTACCAAATGTCTAGATCCCTCTTTACCTGTGTACAGAATTATGTTTTTAGCTCTACAGGCCAAAGGCCAGAAGTGCTTATGCGATGGAGCGTTGTCCGTCGTCTGTCGTCTGTTAGTAGCACTTTCTCTGAAACTACTAGGCCAATTAAACTGAAACTTCACATGGATGTTTCTATTGCATAGGAGACTATACAGAAGGTTTTTTTTTCTATCTGAAATCCAAGATGGCTGCCATTACTAAAAATAGTCCAAAACCTAAAAATTCTTCTCATGAACGGCCCAACATATTTTCAAATTGTTTATGTAGTAATGATGACCAACTATAGTTTTGTTAAATTTATTTAAAAGAAGCACTGTTTGGTGAAGGAGGTTCAGATTTGTAAAATTTACTGGGTTCCGCTGTCTTAAGGGGTCAGGAGGGGCCCCAAAAGGGTAAAAATGGGGAATTACTAAAATCGTTTTCTTAAGAACCGTTATGTCAGATTTGTTCATATTTGGCATAAATTATCCCTATGTGTAGGGGTTTCATTGCAGATAAGAGTTAAGGGGCTAAAATTTATAGGGGCCTTGTAAGGGGACTTAGAATTTTACATAGGGATACTATGGGAAAACAGAAAATTCTCTTTTTTTCATCTATTCTGAAACCACAAGGCTAATTTAACTGAAACTTCACATGTTTCTATTGCATAGGAGACTATATAGAAGATTTTTTTTTTCGATCTGAAGTTCAAGATGGCGCCGTTATTAAAACAGTCCAAAACTTAAAAAATCTTTTACTCATGAATGGCTCAATAGATTTTCAAAATGTTTATGTAGTAATGATAACCAACTATAGTTTTGTTAGATTTGTTCAAATGGTGTCCCTAGGGTTAAATGGCCCCGCCCTGAGGGTTCAATTTGGGGACACATATCATTATAAATAATAATAAAAAAAAAAATTCTTTTTTAAAATGGAACTGATTTTGCCAATATCTTCACAGAAGCATTGTTTGCTGAAGGAGGTTCAGTTTTGTAAAAAATGACTAGGTTCCACTGTCTTAAGGGGTCAGGAGGGGTCCAAAATGGTAACAATTGGGAAGTACAAAAACTGTTTTTTTAAGAACCGGTATGTCAGATTTGTTCATATTTGGCATAAATTATCCCTATGTGTAGAGGTTTGATTGCAGATAAGAATTTAGGGGCTTAATTTACATAGGAATATCATAGGGAAAACTGATTTTTTTCATTTTGCATCAATGTGTACATAAAAACTTCTTTTTAAAATTTCAATCATTTCTGCTCATAACAAATCGCTAAGAGTGGGTGATTGAAGTTCTGACAAATTAAGGGGCTGGGTAAAATAAGGGTTCTGTACAGGGGACTATATTTTTTTTTACAGATGAATGGTACGAGAATCTAAAGTATTTCCTTTTTCATAGCAATTAAGTTTTTGCCCTGTTGGGCCTCTGGTTATATATTTACCCCCCACCCCTCTCCCCCTTGGCTTTATACAGAATAATGCGTGTTCATATCTGTCTACACAATGTCTATTCTGTGTACCTGTGTACAGATTTACTTACCTAATATATTTATACCTGTCTACTTCAGTTCATCTGACAGACTCGAATGCCAATCCAGTGATACAGACACTACTGCTGGTGCTGTTCAAAGTTAACAATGATCTGTGTCAGAAGTATATCCACAAGGTCACCAAAGCTTCAAGGATAAAGGGAGAAGTTGATGGGGAACACAAGGAATCTGTCAAGTAAATTGTCATTTGTTAAACACCTCTGTCTGACTCATTTACCATGTTTTATAAAAGGGAAAAACCTGGATATTAAGCAAAACCTCTTGAAAGGACCTATTTTCAACTACTATGGTCAGCTGTTCCTGAAGAGATTGTTGTTTAGAGAAAATTTATAACAGATGGACAGGCAACAGACACTTGATGTACAATCAATTTGCTTGCAAGACTTGAAATGTTTTTATTTTGTTTTGCTATTGTATTTTGTAAATATCATGTAAATGTATCTTTAAGAGGGCCCCGTGGAAGATTAGTTTCAAACTCATTGGGCTACCCTCTTTAAATAAAGACTTTCATTCTTTCATTCATTCTTTCACTCATTCATTCATTCATTCATTTATTTATTTCCTCCAAAGAATAAAAGCATTTTAATGTGTATGTTTACAGAAGGGCCCAAATCCATGAACGGAAGTTGGCAGCTTAGGATAACTTCAGTTACCGTTGAGAAGTCTTAATTGAAGATAATGGTGTCTTTCTTGTATAGTGTTTAAAGCCTGGGATTGTTCATGGTGAAACTTCTCTATAACATTAATTTGTACATTTTAACCTGTTCATTTAGAGAAAGGGGTTTCAGTTTTTGAGTGAGAGGGCTTTTGTTATTGCCTAGTGTCTGTTGTCTGTCGAGCTGTCATAAACTTCTGTGAACAATTCTCGTCAACAAATCCTGGTTAAAGCAGTTGAGAATTGTTCTTTTCAGAGGGTTATAATTTCCATACGGGGCCAAGTTAGGTCCCAGATTTGTTTTGAATTTTCAAAAAGGTAGCAGCAGTTTAAAGTGTTAAATTTTGTATTTCAAAAAATCCTGGTTCTGTCAAACTGGGCTGCCCAATTTCTTTTTATATGGCATAAAATATCCCTTCGAGTAGTGGTTAAATTGATTTTGTTAAAATGAAGGATCTTTAGTTCATTTGGGCATTGTGTGGTGATTTTACAACTTTTGTAAGCGGCCAGCAAAGGTCTCGTAAGGGTTTATTATGCTATTGATCAAAATTTTTATCTTTTAAGGACTGGCCAGCCTAATTTCATTTCATATTTCAATTTTGTTGAATAACTGCAGGTCTGTAATGTATTATAAAGTTTAACTTTTAAATTCCACACTTGCGTCTCATGCAGAGCACCTGAAGACAAGATCGCCCATTAACCATGTAAGTTATACATTTTGTACATATGTTTGTGTTTTCAGGCTACCACCTGTAGTCCTTGACAGTGTTGGCTCATTTCTGGTGGAACAGCTTGTAGGCCTTGCCTCAGAAAATGTGTATGAGGAACTGTTTGTGGTACTTTTCAAAGGGAGACTACTCCTCTTTGCTCTTCATCCATTGGCAAATTTCGTTCTTCAGAAATTTATCAGGAGTTGCAAAGATAAGGATATGGTAAAGCTTTATTTATTCTTAATGAATCATCATTGAATTTATTATTAAATGTTCATGAGATTAGAAGAATCCACCATCTCAGTTAAATGGTAAATAGTGTCAACTTATTTATTTTACTTCAGTTGTGAAACAAGTTCTTACAACTCACGCTCAAAGTCTTCCTGAGTAGAATCAGTACTAAGCATATGCTGAACAAGTGTCTTGCTCAAGGACACCATGCATAGCTGTGGCAGAGTATTGAACCCACAACCCTCCGATCATGGGTTCAGTGCTCCACCAATGTACATTTTAAAGTACATACTGAATGTAAAACCAAATATTACACACGTTGATCTCTCCGCACATTGTTTATTTAAATAATTCACTTCAATTATAATTTTTACTCTGACCTTTTTCTTGTACTGTAGGTAAGCAAGACTTCATAAATATATACATTGACATCATTATTCTGATGTAACATCTATCTCTTTTTTTATGGTTTCCTAAGACAAAATCAAGTTTTTAAATATTTTCGTAGTTGTGAAAATGAAAATGCATATGATTACGTTTTGTGGATGAAGAAATAGATTACAAAAAATTATTTAGTCCCAGATTTTCGTCAGACCATATTAGAAAGCTACATGTATCACGTGACATGGAAGATTTCTGTAATGGGGAATACCTGTATCTTCTATGAGCAGAAATGGGAGAAATACAATTCTATTTTATGTACCCTGTGGAAAGTAAATAAACTCCAATTTAAACTTTCATATCTTGTCAATGTTCAACAGGTAAAGTACGTTCCTTATATACAGTTGAAACGCTAGATCGCTTGAGTCAATATTCTGGAAGTGTCAATATTTTTTGCCATCCCCAACTTTCCCCTTCTTTGTGTATGAGAATATGTCGCTATTTCATTTATCTCGATTCCAGTTTTAGTTTCCGATTGATCATTTCACACCTTCAATTGAATGTTTGTTACTATATAATTATTGTTGATATATTATTGTGTGTTTTTTCCATGCCGTGTGAAAATCTACGCATCATTTTTGTCACAGTTTGTTTGAGATGCAACACTAATTACCGGTCAACAGCAAAGGTGTCAGTTTTAATGACTGACATAATGTTGCAAACATTGCGTCATTGAATTGGGTGATTGTATGTAAATTGTTTAAATATCATTTGATTCAATCAACCAGCCTCAAGTTATAACTTACATTGCTGAGAAATTCAAAGAAGGACCCGGATATCAGCATTATCATGACAGTGTAATTCTAATGTACGGACCATAATTTGAAAGCGAAATTACAATTGCCTTACAGCAATATTCAGGTGATGAAAATAGATATTGATCTTTAGACAAAATCTATGTCGATATTCGGATATTTCAATTTTTTTGGCAGTCCCTCCAATATCAAGATAACGAGTTTTCGACTGTATTATAAAAGAAATGTTGATGAATTAATCAACTCCTGTTTAGTGTGTACTCCAGATAAATGCTACTGGTACTCCTAATAAAAACATCCCCATATCCATTTTTATGGAAAATAAAATGACTTCCCCCTCTGGAAGTTTTCTTCAATCAAAATAAAGTACATAGATTTCAAGTCTAGTTTGAACATTTATAAATTGAATAAATTCTCATTGTCAACAATTGTACATCTGAATGTATTTGTTGTATTGGATTTAGCTATTAATCCTGTTATGCCTGTGTTTGTACTTCAGTTTCAGGTCCTGGTGGATGAGTTGGGGGAGAACCTGGAAGACATACTGGCTGCTAGTCACTTTGGTGTCATTGTAGCTCTAGCCGAGATGTGCCACAAGCTGTCATGCAGAGAGGAGAAATTCACACAGGTAATATACACACTATAGATACCTGTAGTTTATTACTTTCAGGACAACATCTGTCTGGAATGATAGAGGTAACCCCAGTCAACTTCCCCAATGAATACAGAACACTTATTTTCAGGATTCTCATTTCGGAGTGTCGTCTGCAGAGTCGTGTCTCTTTGAATAATAAAAAAATATTTTGCATTGAATAGATTGTACCAAGAAATTTTACATTTTTAGCTCGCTGGAACGTCCAAGGAGAACTATTGCAATGACCCTGACGTCGTCGTGAGAGTTGTCTGTAGACGCCCAGGTTAAACTTTTGCGTTTAAGTTTAAGGTATCTATGCAATCATTGGATGTGAATGAAACTTCGCATGTATGTTCACCATCATCAATGGCACACACACAGACAAGAACCATAATTCTGGATTGCATTTTGGCACATTTATGGCCCTTTTTGGACTTTGACACCCAGGGGCGAGCTTTGTTGTCTGCTGACAACTCATTACCTGAGTATACACATTTGTAAATTTGTTAAGAAGACGAGAAACTGATTAAGTCTGAGTGAAAGTATGTTCTGTTCTGTTGTTTCAACAAAACATCTCTATGACCTTTATATGAAGACATTTATGTTTTTCATATTTTCACACTTTTATTTAAGTAGCAATGTCATTTATTATATGGACCGCGGCGTGGTCTAGTGGTAGAGTGTCCGCCTCGCATGCGGAAGGTCGTGGGTTCAATCCCCGGCCGGGTCATACCAAAGACTTTAAAAATGGTACAAGAAGCTTCCTCGCTTGATGCTCAGCATTTAGAGGAGAGTTCTAGGTCTGGTCGGCCCGGTGTCAGTATAATGTGACTGGGTGGGGTATCATACCATGTGTCTGCGGCATGATACTCCAGTGTGACAGCGCTTAGAATACTGTCTCAAGTAGACACCGTCGCGATATGACTGAAAAATTGTTGAAAGCGACGCTAAACACCATACAACAACAACAACAACATTTATTATATATTTTGTTTATGGTATATCAAAGGTTACATCTTCAGATGATTTCTGATTATTGAATGCTGTGTGCGACATTAACGGTGGCCTGATGGCCCGGGGCTATCATAAATTTTAAGTTCATGGACCGTCGGGCTATGACAATATTTTTGCGATTTGAATAAAACATCTTTGAAAACAACATACGCTGCAACATTAGTGCTGATATATAACCGGTTTTAGGTTGTTGGTATATAGCAATGAAATGTGCAAATTGGGAAACTTTTAAAATACGTCGTGTTATTTTACTGTTATAAATGTACATATCTATCTGAGAAACTTTTACAACGTCCACCAGTTTGTTTTATTAGGTATTAGGACTTTCTTATATCAGTTTAAACATTGGCTGGTCCATGTTTGTGGTGCCCTTTCTGGTCTTCGCGGCGACGTTTAAAAGGTTATGGAAAAATAAATTGACTTTTAGAAAATTATACCGATTCATTTTGAAACAAAACAAATTATGCTAAAAAAAGGTAATTTAACGTTATTTGAGAAAAATTTCTTACAGTAAGTGTCCTTTAAAATGTTTTAATTTTTTTTCTGATTTTTAAGTAAGACAATTACAATATTTTTTTTAAAAAAAAATTATGAAAGTAAAAAGTGTAAGGGCAGCAGGAAAATTAGGAGGCTGGCGGAAATGATAATCAAGCAATTAATTTATTATGGCCTAACAGAAATGCTTCTAAGAACAAAAAACATAGCTTTGTTTTACAAGGAGTATAATGCTTTGTAATGCTAAACATGTAACTCAGTGTAAGTATCAAAATTGATAATTTTAGTGTTTTTTGTTGAAAATAGTTAGGGCAATGATAATTCTGTTGGTGCCATGACATTTGAAAAGTTCATGGCCCTGTGACCATGATCATAAAAAAAGTTAATGTAGCACACTATGAATGTAAGGTTTATGTTATAATTTCAGTTGTTGCAGTCTGCCTTCCATTGCCTGGATCCAGCCGAACACCAGATAAAGTTTGCTCCGCTGATTGCATCATTTACAACATATGATGTGCTCTTTAATGTAAGTCAAACATTTTTTTCAAATATATATAGTTTTTTTTTGCAAGAATGGGTTGTTTCCTTTTCAATGAGGATTATAACAAACTACAATCTACTCTAGTGAAATAGTCTATTCACCAGTCACTTGTTATTTTCCTATTTATTTGCCTCTGTATAACTGAAAATGTATCAAATTGAAAATAAATGTATTGAACTGTGTTCTCCATGTAAGCACAAAATGGTGATAGGCTTTGCAGTATGGCATGTCCTTTTGTCTTGTCTGATGGGTGGCTTTGCAGTATGGCATGTCCTTTTGTATTGTCTGATGTGTAGGCTTTGCAGTATGGGATGTCCTTTTGTCTTGACTGATGGGTAGGTTTTGCAGTATGAGTGTCCTTTTGTCTTGTCTGATGGGTGGCTTTGCAGTCTGGGATGTCCCTTTGTCTTGTCTGATAGGTAGGCTTTGCAGTATGGGATGTCCTTTTGTCTTGTCTGATGGGTAAGTTTTGCAGTATGGCGTGTCTTTTTGTCTTGTCTGATGGGTAGGTTTTGCAGTATGGCGTGTCTTTTTGTCTTGTCTGATGGGTAGGTTTTGCAGTATGAGTGTCCTTTTGTCTTGTCTGATGGGTGGCTTTGCAGTCTGGGATGTCCCTTTGTCTTGTCTGATAGGTAGGCTTTGCAGTATGGGATGTCCTTTTGTCTTGTCTGATGGGTAAGTTTTGCAGTATGGCGTGTCTTTTTGTCTTGTCTGATGGGTAGGTTTTGCAGTATGGCATGTCCTTTTGTCTTGACTGATGGGTAGGCTTTGCAGTATGGCATGTCCTTTTGTATTGTCTGATGGGTAGGCTTTGCAGTATGGCATGTCCTTTTGTCTTGTCTGATGGGTGGCTTTGCAGTATGGCATGTCCTTTTGTATTGTCTGATGGGTAGGTTTTGTAGTATGGCGTGTCCTTTTGTCTTGTCTGATGGGTGGTTTTGCAGTATGGCATGTCCTTTTGTCTTGTCTGATGTGTAGGCTTTGCAGTATGGGATGTCCTTTTGTCTTGACTGATGGGTAGGTTTTGCAGTATGAGTGTCCTTTTGTCTTGTCTGATGGGTGGCTTTGCAGTCTGGGATGTCCCTTTGTCTTGTCTGATAGGTAGGCTTTGCAGTATGGGATGTCCTTTTGTCTTGTCTGATGGGTAAGTTTTGCAGTATGGCGTGTCTTTTTGTCTTGTCTGATGGGTAGGTTTTGCAGTATCGCATGTCCTTTTGTCTTGTCTGATGGGTAGGCTTTGCAGTATGGCATGTCCTTTTGTATTGTCTGATGGGTAGGCTTTGCAGTATGGCATGTCCTTTTGTCTTGTCTGATGGGTAGGTTTTGCAGTATAACATGTCCTTTTGATTTGTCTGATGGTTAGGTTTTGCAGTATGGCATGTCCTTTTGTCTTGTCTAACGGGTAAGCTTTGCAGTATGACATGTCCTTTTTTCTTGTCTGATGGGTAGGCTTTGCAGTATGGCATGTCCTTTTGTCTTGTCGGATGGGTAGGTTTTGCAGTGTTGCATGTCCTTTTGTCTTGTCTGATGGGTAGGTTTCGCAGTTTGGCATGTTAGTTGTCTTGTCTAATGAGTAAGCTTTGCAGTATGACATGTCCTTTTTTCTTGTCTGATGGGTAGATTTTGCAGTATGGCATGTCCTTTTGTCTTGTCTGATGGGTAGGTTTTGCAGTATGGCATGTCCTTTTGTCTGATGGGTTGGTTTTGCATCACATCCTTTTTGTATGGATGCCATCCCAAAATTAGCTCAGTTTTTCAAAATTGGCTGCATAAAAAAGAAAAAAACAAGAGATTATTTATTGGTTTAAAAATTGATTATGATACAACAACCAGGTCATTTTATAAAAGGATACTCACGGAATACATATTAAGTAAAAGTTTTCTCTTTACATGTAAATCAAAGGAACTAATAGCTTTATGGTTTCGTGCATAGCGTTTACTAGTACAGGAAATGTCGGCACCTTGTGGGTATAATGAGACGGAACGGGTTATCGTACCATGTTACATGATAGAAAAGTGTGTCAGTGCTTATATATAAGACTGCCTATAGTAGACATCATCATAATACTTAATAAAAAATTGTAAAAATGATATGATACAATACAATACAATGTAATAGGGTAGATATAAAATAGTGCCAATTAATCAGTTTAGCAACAGTTAGTTTAGATTATAATTAATTTACATTTATTAGGCCATTATAAATCAATTGCTAGATTATCATCCAAATTATTCTTTAAAACGGGGAGGGCAGGATAATCTAACGATTAATTTATTATGGCCTCGTGTAACATTTTTTTAATCAGTATTGCTAAGTTGAATGTCTTGTCATGTAGAACTATGAGCGCAACG
Organism: Panopea generosa; assembly: GCA_029582155.1. Taxonomy (NCBI): domain Eukaryota; kingdom Metazoa; phylum Mollusca; class Bivalvia; order Adapedonta; family Hiatellidae; genus Panopea; species Panopea generosa. The sequence continues at coordinate 70,176,724 of CM055900.1, forward strand.
TATGTTGAAATGTGGCCTTTCTCAGGGTAAAACTACCTGGATATGTTAATCCAGAAATGTTGATTTTCTCTTAATCTTCATAGCAGTCAACTATCATTGCAATTCTAATTTCAGGCACCAGATGATGTTCCGGTTTTTAAACAGGTCAACTATCATGGTTCTGTACTTTTGCAACATATGCTTAGATTTAGTAAAACTAAAGCAATAGTAACCAGTCTGTTGGACATGAAACCAGTCGAACTAAAAACAATGTCATGTGACGCATGTGGCAGTCATGTGATGACTGTATTCTTTGAAAGTTCTTCAGTTGGAGAAAAATGGAAGGAGGCTATGTTGAATAAGTTAAAGGTAGAATATATTTGAGCGTACTTTGTTAAAAGTGATATGTGTTAATATACAGAAGAACTTTGTTGGCTATCACGGATGGCTGAAACTTCATATATAGCTGGTAACTCTTACCTGGTCCCAGCTGAAATTCCAATTTCGATGTATATACATTTATGGTATGATGTTGAACAATACTTGACTCAAACAGCCCTTAACTCAAACTTTATTGTCAATGCAGTCCCATGGGTTCAAGCCATCAAAGTTCTACTGTATATCTGTTTATCTGTCTGTTTGTCTTTGCAATCAGAACTCCAGATAAGATTTGCATTTACACAATGCACTTGAAAATTGTTTTATTTGCATCAACAGTCAGTACAGAGCATATTCTCCACAAAATTTAAATTAGTAGAATGTTCTGTGTCAAGTCAGGTAGAATATCTTATCATACTAAACCATGATATGCAGATTAGCGGAACAGTCTTAATGTAAAGTAGGGTAAGGGTCAATCAAATTTGTGAATTGCATGGTCCCCACCCCCCTGGGACTTGAGGGGTTGGGCCAAAACAGTCAAATTGAAGGTAAACTTTAATACCTGGGTGGGTCAGTTATTTAACAAAAAGTCAAAATATTCCAAAAGCATAGAGCTTAGCTACACATTTTTCACTAAAAAACAAATGTAACTACAGTGAAAAACTATAGACTTGTGGAAGGTCTATTGCTCTACTCATTTTCATTCTGAGGTTTTTGTTCACTAATGAAAGTGGATATGACATGTGTTGAAAATGGCATTAAATCCTATAAATACTTTTAAAAATAGAATGATAAAAAACAAAGAAAACTACCAAAAGGCATTCTGGCACTTTTGGTTTAGAAAAGAAATGTGCAATTGTGGAAGATTTTACTTTTAACTTGTTTTTGTTGGAGAGACCAGTGTAGCTATGTTACTCATGTTTACACAGTAACACCTGGCAGAAATGTAGTTGTATTAGTATTTGCACTCAACATTTGTGAGAAGAAAAATGGTTTTGGAGAGCAAAAGTACTTCATATTACTGTTTAAGCATTGAAAAAAATGTAAGGAGTTAAATAACACTTAGGTGAAAATGGTATATGAATTTCTGTCCAACATTCACAGACATTTTCCTTTCTGTTTGATAAGTTTCAACAAATGGAACAAAATAATTTTGCTTTGTACATACTAAATAAGATGCTGCTCATAGTTAAAGGTCTCGCCTCAACTTAAATATGCAGTCAAAATAAAATTCATCAGTAAACTTTATGAATATTATTCACATTCAAACTTTTGTAATGATAAATCTACTGCATATCAAAGTAACAATTGACAGTGACAATGATAGTCAAGCTGTTCAAAACTTATAAAGTTAACTGGTGCATACTCAAGTTGAGATGAAGGTCATGTTAGGTGCATACTCAAGTTGAGATGAAGGTCATGTTAGGTACATACTCAAGTTGAGATGAAGGTCATGTTAGGTGCATACTCAAGTTGAGATGAAGGTCATGTTAGGTACATACTCAAGTTGAGATGAAGGTCATGTTAGGTGCATACTCAAGTTGAGATGAAGGTCATGTTAGGTGCATACTCAAGTTGAGATGAAGGTCATGTAAGGTACATACTCAAGTTGAGATGAAGGTCATGTTATGTGCATACTCAAGTTGAGATGAAGGTCATGTTAGGTGCATACTCAAGTTGAGATGAAGGTCATGTTAGGTGCATACTCAAGTTGAGATCAAGGTCATGTTAGGTGCACACTCAAGTTGAGATGAAGGTCATGTTAGGTGCATACTCAAGTTGAGATCAAGGTCATGTTAGGTGCATACTCACGTTGAGATGAAGGTCATGTTAGGTGCATACTCAAGTTGAGATCAAGGCCAGCTTTGTTGTATACTGAAGTTGAAATGAAGGTCATGTTAGGTGCAAACGCAAGTTGAGATATAAGTCATGTTAGGTGCATACTCAAGTTGAGATGAAGGTCATGTTAGGTGCATACTCAAGTTGAGATTAAGGTCAGGTTTTGTTGTTTACTCAAGTTGAGATCAAGGCCAGGTTTTGTTGTATACTCAAGTTGAGATGAAGGTCATGTAAGGTGCATACTCAAGTTGAGATCAAGGCCAGGTTTTGTTGTATACTCAAGTTGATATCAAGGTCATGTTAGGTGCATACTTAAGGTGAGATGAAGGTCATGTTAGGTGCATACTCAAGTTGAGATCAAGGCCAGGTTTTGTTGTATACTCAAGTTTAGATGAAATTCAGACTTTGATATATACTAATGTTGAGATAAAGTCGTTTTTGTTATATACTGAAGTTGAGACCTCCAAAATTGTGTTTGTGTTATGCATGTTAAATGAAAAAAATCAACTACAAGAAAATTTTCAGTTTTAACTTTAAAATTGTTTTTATTAAAGCCAGAAAGCCTTTGTCTCTAACATGTGTCTTGGATCAAGTATAAAGTTGTATGTCACATTATTGTAGGGGTTCTATGTGGAGATGGCTTGTAGCAGTTCTGGCAGTCGAGTCCTAGACACAGTCTGGAAATGTGTCAGCATAAAACACAAAACCCCTGTAGCGGTAGAACTATGTGGCCAGGAGGAGAAGGTGCGCAGTGATAGGTTTGGACGTCACTGTCATCGGAACTTTGCCCTTAGACTTTTTGTCAATAGACGCAGTGATTGGATGGCAGTTCAGGGAGCTGATATGAAGAAAAGGAAAATGTTCACAGAAATTTTAGATACAGGTGATTTACTGTGGTTGTAAATTTCATTTTGCCTCTTGGATTTTAGAAGATGAGTAATATAATGATATAATATTTTAAGGTTGCTGTAACTATAAATAGAAGTTAATTTAAATTTTCCTAATTTAGTTAATGAATTTTAGATAAAGAGTGAACATTAAAACTGGATAATGTAAATAAGAACTTATATGATTTACAGAAGAGTATTTTTATGTATAGCAATACAGTAGGTTTAGAGAAATGACAGTACACAATATGGGTACTTTTGGAAATGTTGCGGAATATCAGAACTGTTCCAAAAAAGTTTGACAAGTTGGCATATATAAACCAGTCCATAATGCCTTAGTCACATGATGTAATTTGTAGGTTCGAGTCCCACTCGCTCAAAAAAAATTTTTTGGAGAATGTTTTCCAGTCACTTGAGGAGGCCGGTGGTTCTACTCCAATTCATTCTGAGGTCTTCCTCCAGCAATAAAACTGGATATGCCATGTATAACCTGAAATGTGTTGAAAATGGTGTTAAACCCTATTCTTTTATTATGGTTTCAATGAACTGGCAATCCAAATTGTGTTAGATATAGACCAGTGTTAATGTATGTAAACTTTAGAATATGAGTTCTACAGAAGCTAGATATGAGTAGTTTATCTAGTGACAGCTTTCTATACTGTAACTAGAACTTAGAGACATTATTTAAAGTGTGTAGTTTTGTTATAGATCGATCAAAATATCAGAAGAAGAACAAAAGGAAATCACAAGAAATGGATATGGACGCGTCCAATCCTCTCCTTTTGAAGGTATGTATATTGTGTTTGCTTAAATTCGATAATATATTATGTGACATCAAAATATATGTTCATATTTTAATCTAAATAGAGGTAATGTACCAAATCATAACAAACTTTAGATACCTAATGTATGAAATGTTATGACATTTTATGAAACATTCTTGGCAGCCATTTATTTCAAAAGTGCTTTGCAGTCGTACAATTTTAAAAAGTATCTTACCAATAAACACATTTATCTAAGAAAATGTTGTTTTACATAGAGACAATAACTGTTTGGCCCAAGAAAGCAGCAAAAAAGAAACACTATTCATCACATAATTTGAACTGATTTCACAGGTATTGACAAATATCAAAATTCATGAGGTTAATTTGATAATTTATTTATATTGTAAAAATATTCATAGGAAAAAACATGCTAAACCTTTTGAGCGGTAGAATTTGTATAGAAAAATATGTCACTGGTTGTGAACCTGATGTTTTTTTTCTCAATATTTGACAGTTGAGTTGAATTTAGTGAACTAAATAAGTTACATCTTGTAAGGTTTGGGGGGAAAAGGCATCACATGCTTCATGACATTATAGGGGTGGGGGTGGGAGTGGCATTTTTAACTACAACTACATTATGTCAATCTCCATTTTTAGAGTAATCAGGTTGCCAATGATTTATGGAGGAAAGCTGAAAACAAGCTCAGATATACAAAAAATGACAGAGCACATCATTAAAGTTGGTTGTTGACTGCTGATCTTTAATAGATGTTGGGTAATGGGAATGTGCTAAATTAAATTATGTTTATATTAGCTTAAACAAACCCTTGAATAAGACTATTGTGGAACATTTTTTTTTATATACTTTCGCAGCTCGGGAGACTTGTATTATATTTTTGTAAATCATCCAAACAGAATGTACATTTTATATTTCACACCTATTTCCAGGAGGAGGAGGAGGATGGGTCTAGTTCAACATTGGCACAGAAGGAGTTGGACAAGATGTTCTCTCATCAAGATCATCTTTCAAATATACCTGCCAGTGATGGACACTCAAAGAAAAGTTCAAATAAAAAGGGAAAGAAAAAAAGATAACATAAATTGATAAAGCACCTGTGTCTTATTTCATTGTATTTCTGACAATTAAATAGTAACAAAAAAAATAAAAAAACTTATTTTAGTGTTCGTGAGTAAAGCATAAGGTGAGCAATTCTAATCACCCTGTGTTTGTCTATGTTCCAGCACCTGCATTTTCACCAAAGCTGCATATATAAATGCAGTGTTTGCAGCAATTATACTAGATTAAGAAGACATTGTCTTGATTTGAATGAAAGATTTTTTAGAGTGACTCGAAATATCAGTCGATTAGTAGAACAGAACAGAAGAGATATTTTATTTCAGACTTGTATATAAATACATCGTCATAATAACATATTTACAACACATAATATCACATAAAATATACTGTTAATTAATACATAATTTGTAATGCCATTTTTTCATTTACATTTTAATTAGTTCATATATTTTTTATTATCAATATTGAAAAAATGCATGAAAAACTTTTGAGTAATAAATTCCTAAAAATAAGAGGATGAACGAATTTATTTAATATTTAAATGATCTTCTTTCATTGATTCAGAGATTGTTTCCAAAAATAGATAAAAGATATTCAATATATTAACATAACCTATTAAACGTTTAAAATGCTGTTTCTTAGCGAAGTTCTTAGCATGTTTGACTATCAGTCTAAGGGTTGTGAGTGTGAATACCTGCATGGCATTAGTCTTCATGGCGCTTTATATACGACATTACGTCTCGTTATCATTTGTCTCTCACTGCTGAATTAAATGGGAAAGTTATCAGTTATTTGTGAACATGGGTGCACTTGAGTACTGGTTAACCTTTCAGGAAAGAGCGGTTAAGTTAACTGATTGTCTGTTATCCCTAGATGATAAAGAAATGACACTATATTTAAACAAACGCAAAACTTCATACAATACATTTTGATGATGTGTCCAATGACTTGAGTAACAGCTTGGATATTGTACCAGACAGTCTAGTTCCCTCCAGTTTTGATGATGTGTCCATTGACTTTAGTAACAGCTTGGATATTGTACAAGACAGTCTAGTTCCCTCCAGTTTTGATGATGTGTCCATTGACTTTAGTAACAGCTTGGATATTGTACCAGACAGTCTAGCTCCCTCCAGTTTTGATGATGTGTCCATTGACTTTAGTAACAGCTTAGATATTGTACCAGACAGTCTAGTTCCCTCCAGTTTTGATGATGTGTCCATTGACTTTAGTAACAGCTTAGATATTGTACAAGACAGTCTAGTTCCCTCCAGTTTTGATGATGTGTCCATTGACTTTAGTAACAGCTTAGATATTGTACCAGACAGTCTAGTTCCCTCCAGTTTTGATGATGTGTCCATTGACTTTAGTAACAGCTTAGATATTGTACCAGACAGTCTAGCTCCCTCCAGTTTTGATGATGTGTCCATTGACTTTAGTAACAGCTTAGATATTGTACCAGACAGTCTAGTTCCCTCCAGTTTTGATGATGTGTCCATTGACTTTAGTAACAGCTTGGATATTGTACCAGACAGTCTAGTTCCCTCCAGTTTTGATGATGTGTCCATTGACTTTAGTAACAGCTTGGATATTGTACCAGACAGTCTAGCTCCCTCCAGTTTTGATGATGTGTCCATTGACTTTAGTAACAGCTTAGATATTGTACCAGACAGTCTAGTTCCCTCCAGTTTTGATGATGTGTCCATTGACTTTAGTAACAGCTTGGATATTGTACCAGACAGTCTAGTTCCCTCCAGTTTTGATGATGTGTCCATTGACTTTAGTAACAGCTTAGCTATTGTACCAGACAGTCTAGTTCCCTCCAGTTTTGATGATGTGTCCATTGACTTTAGTAACAGCTTGGATATTGTACAAGACAGTCTAGTTCCCTCCAGTTTTGATGATGTGTCCATTGACTTTAGTAACAGCTTAGATATTGTACCAGACAGTCTAGTTCCCTCCAGTTTTGATGATGTGTCCATTGACTTTAGTAACAGCTTAGATATTGTACCAGACAGTCTAGTTCCCTCCAGTTTTGATGATGTGTCCATTGACTTTAGTAACAGCTTGGATATTGTACCAGACAGTCTAGCTCCCTCCAGTTTTGATGATGTGTCCATTGACTTTAGTAACAGCTTGGATATTGTACCAGACAGCCTAGTTCCCTCCAGTTTTGATGATGTGTCCATTGACTTTAGTAACAGCTTGGATATTGTACCAGACAGTCTAGTTCCCTCCAGTTTTGATGATGTGTCTATTGACTTTAGTAACAGCTTGGATATTGTACAAGATAGTCTAGTTCCCTCCAGTTTTGATGATGTGTCCATTGACTTTAGTAACAGCTTAGATATTGTACCAGACAGTCTAGTTCCCTCCAGTTTTGATGATGTGTCCATTGACTTTAGTAACAGCTTGGATATTGTACAAGACAGTCTAGTTCCCTCCAGTTTTGATATTGTGTCCATTGACTTTAGTAACAGCTTGGATATTGTACCAGACAGTCTAGTTCCCTCCAGTTTTGATGATGTGTCCATTGACTTTAGTAACAGCTTGGATATTGTACAAGACAGTCTAGTTCCCTCCAGTTTTGATGATGTGTCCATTGACTTTAGTAACAGCTTAGATATTGTACCAGACAGTCTAGTTCCCTCCAGTTTTGATGATGTGTCCATTGACTTTAGTAACAGCTTGGATATTGTACCAGACAGTCTAGCTCCCTCCAGTTTTGATGATGTGTCCATTGACTTTAGTAACAGCTTAGATATTGTACCAGACAGTCTAGTTCCCTCCAGTTTTTGGAGATCCCTCTGCCTTATCCTCCCAATCGACCCTTGTGTAGAAGTAAAGAAGAAATCCCTCCTGAACCATCCACTAAGACTTCTAATTTAAAATAAGAAGGGAGAAATGCATTGTATAATTATTTTCCAATGTAATTTTGGAAAGGGAGTTAAAATGGAGAATTGCATTGTATAATTATTATACCCCGGACAAACGAAGTTTTGAGGGGGAATATTGGAGTCACCCTGAGGTCGGTCTGTCGGTCGGTCTGTCCGTTGCAATTTTCCTTGTCCGGAGCATCACTTGAAAAGTACTGGATGGAATTTCATCAAACATCATACAATGGTAGAATATAATGAGAGGAAGTGCAGTGTACAAGAAACATAATTCTATTCTAGCTAATTACAGAGTTGTTGCCCTTTGATATTTTTTCTTGTCCGGAGCATAACTTGAAAAGTACCGTATGGAATTTCATCAAGCTTCATACAATGGTAGAATATAATGAGAGGAAGTGCAGTGTACAGGAAACATAACTCTATTCTTGCTAATTACAGAGTTATTGCCCTTTGATATATTTCCCTTGTCCAGAGCATTACTTTTAAAGTACTGGATGGAATTTCATCAAACTTCATACAATGGTAGAGTATAATGACAGGAAGTGCATTGTACAAGAAACATAACTCTATTCTTGCTAATTACAGAGTTATTGCCCTTTGATATATTTCCCTTGTCTGGAGCATTACTTTTAAAGTACTGGATGGGATTTCATCAAACTTCATACAATGGTAGAATATAATGAGAGGAAGTGCAGTGTACAAGAAACATAACTCTATTATTGTTAATTACAGAGTTATTGCCCTTTGATATTTTTTCTTGTCCGGAGCATAACTTGAAAAGTACTTGATGGAATTTCATCAAGCTTCATACAATGGTAGAATATAATGAGAGGAAGTGCAGTGTACAAGAAACATAACTCTTTTCTTGCTAATTATAGAGTTATTGCCATTTGATATATTTCCCTTGTCCGGAGCATTACTTTTAAAGTACTGGATGGAATTTCATCAACCTTCATACAATGGTAGAATATAATGACAGGAAGTGCAGTGTACAGGAAACATAACTCTATTCATGCTAATTACAGAGTTATTGCCCTTTGATATATTTCCCTTGTCCAGAGCATTACTTTTAAAGTACTGGATGGAATTTCATCAAACTTCATACAATGGTAGAATATAATGACAGGAAGTGCAGTGTACAAGAAACATAACTCTATTCTTGCTAATTACAGAGTTATTGCCCTTTGATATATTTCCCTTGTCTGGTGCAGTACTTTTAAAGCCATCAGTGATAACAGTTTAATAAAGTTCATGAAAGAACCAAGTTGATGAATACATGGAGTTCAAGCAAAGCAGGTTCGATATTGTATCCCTAGTGCTCTTGTTTGTTTCTTATCCATAAAATTGTTGTCCCTCAACATAACTCGAAAAAGTATAACATTTATTGATTGCCATGAAAGCTTGTACACTGCACAATAATTAAAAAGACCGTTTTTAATTTTAACAAAACCATAAAAAAATTAACAATACAAAAAACTCGATCCATAACATTCTCTTTTATTAAGATTTTTTTTTGTCTGGAGCGTAACTTTAAAACTATTGGATATAATTTAATAAAACTTCATACAATGGTTAACCATTTTCTGTCATGGCAGCGTTCGGGGGTATTCATCACCTTCAGTGATAGGTCTAGTTTTCCAATGTAATTTTTGAATGGGAGTTAACACCAGATTTTGTTAGATAACTACATCACCTGCAGAAGGGATAGAATTGGCAGTACTCACAGAGCTGTCTGTTTGCTTTTATATATTTTTATTGTCTATTGAAAACCCAGAATGGCACACTGAGCAAACTTTTGTAGTGCAAATTAGACACCACTGTTAGAAAAACATTATATCTTAATTAGAGAGTGTATGTAAACCAATTTGGCATGTGAACCAAATTGGCATATGTTTAAGTGCTTTGTGTCGTATCAGAATGGCCTGGGTAAACATGTATGTACAGCTAGGTGTGCCTAAGGTTAATACTTGACATCAGTTGATAGTTATCATCATCAGTTAAACAGAGTTCAGGGTTTGCCTCCTGGGAAAATTGAATCATAACATGTCTTCATTGAAAATGAATCCCTTTGTGGTTCTAGGGAGTCGTGTGAATGATGGCAAGATTAGGATCACTGCGGCTCATGCATGTAAGAAGCGATAATTTGAAATTTGAGTAATATGGTAGAATTTGCCGAAACTCTGCAATTCTGGTGCTAGGTTCATTCTGTATATGAATTTGTTGATGTCATATTTTTAATATTTTTGTTAATTTATTGTTTTTGTACATGTAGAGCTAATCTGATATCTTCCTTCCTGTTGGCATCAAGTAACCTACAATGTGTTAGTGTGCCGTAATCCCCAATTCGTTCATTGAATATAACATAAAGGCCAATTTAGTATGTTGGGCATTAAGAAAAGTACTTTTGTACATACTGGCCGACATGAAATTGAACTCTCTCATCACAACAGAACAACAAAAAAATATGCTTGTCACCTCTGAATTATGTTAAATAATAAACACATGATATATAAACACAGTAATTAAATCACCGAGTTGGCAACAGTGTGAGGTCGGGCAAATAATAACAACAGAACAGTATGAAAACCCGTTCATCAATATATTCTGTATATATACCACAACAATATAATTTTAAGTAGAAAATTGTGGAAATTGCAGTCGCCATGTAAACCAATATTATTGTTTACACAGTTGCAGGTGCGCGCAACTACAATACCGCATTGTCTGGTTCCCTAATAAATCAACAATTTATTAAACGGCCAGGAAACCAGGTCAAATATGGCGGAGATCACAGTCACATGATTGAGAACATTTGGAGACCCAAATGAAAGAAGTGAAACCTACATTTTACTGTTTGTCAACCTCTGCACTATCAAAATATGATGAGAAAAGTAGGGGTCATGTGTCATATAAGAGATTTTTTTCCTGCTCAGTGTGTACACTGGTGACAAAGTGAAAGTAGACTTCCGAAATCATGAATTCATACCCCAATTTCCAAGCATCATTTTTTTTTTCTAAATTCACAATTCAAACATGACAATGCTATCAAAATGTTCAAAATACATCAATAATGCCATTCAAATAAAAAAATGAGCATTAAAATAAGGAAAATGCATTTTTAAAGAAGAAGAATTGAGGATTATTTATAACCGCCATTATGCGACTACCCCACGGAAGCACTTCCTTTTTGCAATGGTGGCACTATGCCTATAAGGAAACTCTTTTTTTTTTAATTTCATAATTACCTCATTTTTACTAAGTACTACCAATTTGAAGTAATACTGCCAAGTTGCAGGCATTAAATACTGAAACTTTTGTCAAAATACCACTTTTTACATGATCATTATATACAGGCGCGAGATGTTGACCGACATGCAATTTTGATGTGTTTGACTAATTTTACCCAAAAAATTTTTTTTTTACCTAATTCCATTAAAAATTTTACACCAAAATAGTCTCATGATACACTGAAGACATTATCTTACCAAAATACATTATTCAATACAATGTACATGCTAAAAATTGCACATTTAAATCATCCCAAATAAAAAATCTTCAAAATTCTGTGATTTTTCATGAAATTTCAATGTAAATATGCACATATATGCTTTATTTGAGGCATACACTTGCCAAAATGTGGTTTTTTATGAAGCAAATGTCTCCAATTTGTCATTTAATACTATGAGAGTGTAAAAAAGAGGTTATTTTACCTACAATTAACATTTTGGAAAATCACACCCATTTCACTCAAGTCTCTCTTATAGGTGTAACCCCACCATTGATTTTTGTTCTTTATTCTATAGTAAATAATAAAAGTTTGAAGGCTTGTCATTCATAGAGGGTCCCAAATGAAAGAAGTGAAACCTACATTTTACTGTTTGTCAACCTCTGCACTATCAAAATATGATTAGAAAAGTAGGGGTCATGTGTCATATAAGAGATTTTTTTCCTGCTCAGTGTGTACACTGGTGACAAAGTGAAAGTAGACTTCCGAAATCATGAATTCATACCCCAATTTCCAAGCATCATTTTTTTTTTCTAAATTCACAATTCAAACATGACAATGCTATCAAAATGTTCAAAATACATCAATAATGCCATTCAAATAAAAAAAATGAGCATTAAAATAAGGAAAATGCATTTTTAAAGAAGAAGAATTGAGGATTATTTATAACCGCCATTATGCGACTACCCCACGGAAGCACTTCCTTTTTGCAATGGTGGCACTATGCCTGCAGTTGAACACCTCATGATGTCGCAAAACTTCGACCCACTTGCAGATATACATAATTATATCATCATAACCAATGCCGTCAGTTCTAGTCTCCAAGCACACCTTCAACTGAGTATCACGAGTCATTTACATCCACAACATCTCTAATAAAACAAACAAGGTCAATGTGCCCGCGAATTAATAGTACAAAAACCATTTTGACAAAACCCGTGTCGGAATTGGTCAGCTAACGCTTGACAAACATGGAACTCGTCCTTCAAAAAAACAAGACTGGAGTATTGCTTGCAATACGTAAGTCCCTACCGGTTTACACTGAGTAGGACTTCATGTACACGTAGTTAGCGTTTTGAAGGATTTGTTTCTGTAAACTCCAAAAGTATGCAAGCTAGATTTGTGAAACTTGGCATGTGGATAGACTGAAAAAATAATTAAATGACACACATGGTGTTCTTATTACCCTCTAACCACATGCAAACTTTCGCGAATCTAGTTTTGATACTTTTTAAGTATTCTTTCTGGACGGACGGACAGAGGGTAAACCGATAGTCACGTCTGGTGAAACCGGTAGGGGATTAATAAGGTTATATAAGAAACAGTGCTGTGCCATTGACATACGCGCACCACCAGGCAAAGCTAGATAAATCACAATGACCGTGTTCACGAACACGCAGAAAGTATATTATTATATGATTGTACCTGGGTATATAATTAGGACTACTCGGGCAGTTGCATCTACACATCGACACATCCTACCTAAAATATAAATGTGCTCAGATTTATCGAGAGAAAGAACAGAATCGTGTTATAATATTGTCTAAATTTTGCTTAATGGCCACTTTAGTTCAACAGACTGCATCTCATTTATTTGATCACCGATCGTTACTATCTTTCCAATTCCCGAAACTACATAATTAAGTGTTCCAACTATATCCTAAATAAGAAAAGGTGCATCCCCAGCTATTCTTTCTAATATAACCAAATAAAACAGTTCCGCCAAATAATGCACATGGCCACAGTTTCAATTCAAGAGATTCATATAATTTCATTCACATTGGCCATTTTACATGTTTCCGTTTACAAATGAGAAAAGATGCGTTCTGACTTTAATACAGTGTGCGCATTTAATATGTTATGAGTTCAAGTAATAATTTAGATATATTGAGAATTTTGAAGTTGCGTGAAGTTGGCTATGAGATCGGCAATCGGAGATCAACATTCAATACAGATCCAGGTCTGAGATCGTAGATCAACATTAAAAAAAAAAAGTCAAAATTTGAATAACGACCCAGGTCTGCAATCGTAGATCGACATTCAAAATGAAATCTAAAATACGGACAGAAATTGAATACAGACCCAGGTCTGAGATCGTAGATCAACATTCAAAATAAAAGTCAGAATTTGAATACCGACCCAGGTCTGCAATCGTAGATCGACATTCAAAATAAAATTAAAAATACGCACAAAATTTGAATGCAGATCCAGGTCTGAGATCGTAGATCGACATTCAAAAACAAATCTAAAATACGGACAAAACTTGAATACAGACCCAGGTCTGAGATCGTAGATCAACATTCAAAATAAAAGTCGGAATTTGAATAACGACCCAGATCTGCAATCGTAGATCAACATTCAAAATAAAATTAAAAATACGGACAAAATTTGAATGCAGATCCAGGTCTGAGATCGTAGATCGACATTCAAAATAAAAGTTAAAAGACGGAAAAAATTGAATACAGACCCAGGTCTGCAATCGTAGATCGACATTCAAAATAAAAGAGAAAAGATGGAGTTAACTTGAATGCAGATCCAGGTCTGACATCGTAGATCAATATTCAAAATAAAAGTTAAAAGACGGACAGAACTTGAATACAGATCCAGGTATGATATCGTAGATCAACATTCAAAATAAAAGTGGGAATTTGAATACCGACCCAGGTCTGTAATCGTAGATCGACATTCAAAATAAAATTAAAAATACGACAACATTTGAATGCAGATCCTGGTCTGAGATCGTAGATCGACATTCAAAATAAAATCTAAAATACGGACAAAACTTGAATACAGACCCAGGTCTGAGATCGTAGATCAACATTCAAAATAAAAGTTAAAAGACGGACAAAACTTGAATACAGATCCAGGTCTGCAATCGTAGATCGACATTCAAAATAAAAGTTAAAAGACGGAGTTAACTTGAATGCAGATCCAGGTCTGACATCGTAGATCAACATTCAAAATAAAAGTCGGAATTTGAATACCGACCCAGGTCTGCAATCGTAGATCGACATTCAAAATAAAATTAAAAATACGGACAAAATTTGAATGCAGATCCAGGTCTGACATCGTAGATCAACATTCAAAATAAAAGTTAAAAGACGGACAAAACTTGAATACAGACCCAGGTCTGCAATCGTAGATCGACATTCAAAATAAAAGAGAAAAGACGGAGTTAACTTGAATGCAGATCCAGGTCTGACATCGTAGATCAACATTCAAAATAAAAGTTAAAAGAAGATCAGAACTTGAATACAGACCCAGGTCTGAGATCGTAGATCAACATTCAAAATAAAAGTCGGAATTTGAATACCGACCCAGGTCTGCAATCGTAGATCGACATTCAAAATAAAATTAAAAATACGGACAAAATTTGAATGCAGATCCAGGTCTGAGATCGTAGATCGACATTCAAAATAAAATCTAAAATACGGACAGAACTTGAATACAGACCCAGGTCTGAGATCGTAGATCAACATTCAAAATAAAAGTCGGAATTTGAATAACGACCCTGATCTTCAATCGTAGATCAATATTCAATGCAGATCTAGGTCTGAGATCGGAGATCAACATTCAAAATAAAAGTCGGAATTTGAATGCCGACCCAGGTCTGCAATCGTAGATCGACATTCAAAATAAAATTAAAAATACGGACAAAATTTGAATGCAGATCCAGGTCTGAGATCGTAGATCGACATTCAAAATAAAATCTAAAATACGGACAAAACTTGAATACAGACCCAGGTCTGAGATCGTAGATCAACATTCAAAATAAAAGTCGGAATTTGAATAACGACCCAGATCTGCAATCGTAGATCAACATTCAATGCAGATCCAGGTCTGAGATCGGAGATCAACATTCAAAATAAAAGTCGGAATTTGAATACCGACCCAGGTCTGCAATCATAGATCGACATTCAAAATAAAATTAAAAATACGGACAAAATTTGAATGCAGATCCAGGTCTGAGATCGTAGATCGACATTCAAAATAAAAGTTAAAAGACGGAAAAAATTGAATACAGACCCAGGTCTGCAATCGTAGATCGACATTCAAAATAAAAGAGAAAAGATGGAGTTAACTTGAATGCAGATCCAGGTCTGACATCGTAGATCAATATTCAAAATAAAAGTTAAAAGACGGACAGAACTTGAATACAGATCCAGGTCTGATATCGTAGATCAACATTCAAAATAAAAGTGGGAATTTGAATACCGACCCAGGTCTGTAATCGTAGATCGACATTCAAAATAAAATTAAAAATACGGACAACATTTGAATGCAGATCCTGGTCTGAGATCGTAGATCGACATTCAAAATAAAATCTAAAATACGGACAAAACTTGAATACAGATCCAGGTCTGCAATCGTAGATCGACATTCAAAATAAAAGTTAAAAGACGGACTTAACTTGAATGCAGATCCAGGTCTGACATCGTAGATCAACATTCAAAATAAAAGTCGGAATTTGAATACCGACCCAGGTCTGCAATCGTAGATCAACATTCAAAATAAAATTAAAAATACGGACAAAATTTGAATGCAGATCCAGGTCTGACATCGTAGATCAACATTCAAAATAAAAGTTAAAAGACGGACAAAACTTGAATACAGACCCAGGTCTGCAATCGTAGATCGACATTCAAAATAAAAGAGAAAAGACGGAGTTAACTTGAATGCAGATCCAGGTCTGACATCGTAGATCAACATTCAAAATAAAAGTTAAAAGAAGAACAGAACTTGAATACAGACCCAGGTCTGAGATCATAGATCAACATTCAAAATAAAAGTCGGAATTTGAATACCGACCCAGGTCTGCAATCGTAGATCGACATTCAAAATAAAATTAAAAATACGGACAAAATTTGAATGCAGATCCAGGTCTGAGATCGTAGATCGACATTCAAAATAAAATCTAAAATACGGACAGAACTTGAATACAGACCCAGGTCTGAGATCATAGATCAACATTCAAAATAAAAGTCGGAATTTGAATACCGACCCAGGTCTGCAATCGTAGATCGACATTCAAAATAAAATTAAAAATACGGACAAAATTTGAATGCAGATCCAGGTCTGAGATCGTAGATCGACATTCAAAATAAAATCTAAAATACGGACAGAACTTGAATACAGACCCAGGTCTGAGATCGTAGATCAACATTCAAAATAAAAGTCGGAATTTGAATAACGACCCAGATCTTCAATCGTAGATCAACATTCAATGCAGATCTAGGTCTGAGATCGGAGATCAACATTCAAAATAAAAGTCGGAATTTGAATGCCGACCCAGGTCTGCAATCGTAGATCGACATTCAAAATAAAATTAAAAATACGGACAAAATTTGAATGCAGATCCAGGTCTGAGATCGTAGATCGACATTCAAAATAAAATCTAAAATACGGACAAAACTTGAATACAGACCCAGGTCTGAGATCGTAGATCAACATTCAAAATAAAAGTCGGAATTTGAATAACGACCCAGATCTGCAATCGTAGATCAACATTCAATGCAGATCCAGGACTGAGATCGGAGATCAACATTCAAAATAAAAGTCGGAATTTGAATACCGACCCAGGTCTGCAATCATAGATCGACATTCAAAATAAAATTAAAAATACGGACAAAATTTGAATGCAGACCCAGGTCTGAGATCGTAGATCAACATTCAAAATAAAAGTCGGAATTTGAATACCGACCCAGATCTGCAATCGTAGATCAACATTCAAAATAAAATTAAAAATACGGACAAAATTTGAATGCAGATCCAGGTCTGACATCGTAGATCAACATTCAAAATAAAAGTTAAAAGACGGACAAAACTTGAATACAGATCCAGGTCTGCAATCGTAGATCGACATTCAAAATGAAAGTTAAAAGACGGAGTTAACTGGAATGCAGATCCAGGTCTGACATCGTAGATCAACATTCAAAATAAAAGTCGGAATTTGAATACCGACCCAGGTCGGCAATCGTAGATCAACATTCAAAATAAAATTAAAAATACGAACAAAACTCGAATACAGACCCAGGTCTGAGATCGTAGATCAACATTCTAAATAAAAGTCGGAATTTGAATAACGACCCAGATCTGCAATCGTAGATCAACATTCAATGCAGATCCAGGTCTGAGATCGGAGATCAACATTCAAAATAAAAGTCGGAATTTGAATACAGACCCAGGTCTGCAATCATAGATCGACATTCAAAATAAAATTAAAATTACGGACAAAATTTGAATGCAGACCCATGTCTGAGATCGTAGATTAACATTCAAAATAAAAGTCGGAATTTGAATAACGACCCGGATCTGCAATCGTAGATCAACATTCAAAATAAAATTAAAAATACGGACAAAATTTGAATGCAGATGCAGGTCTGACATCGTAGATCAACATTCAAAATAAAAGTCGGAATTTGAATAACGACCCAGATCTGCAATCGTAGATCAACATTCAAAATAAAATTAAAAATACGGACAAAATTTGAATGCAGATCCAGGTCTGACATCGTAGATCAACATTCAAAATAAAAGTTAAAAGACGGACAAAACTTGAATACAGACCCAGGTCTGCAATCGTAGATCAACATTCAATGCAGATCCAGGTCTGAGATCGGAGATCAACATTCAAAATAAAAGTCGGAATTTGAATACAGACCCAGGTCTGCAATCATAGATCGACATTCAAAATAAAATTAAAATTACGGACAAAATTTGAATGCAGACCCATGTCTGAGATCGTAGATTAACATTCAAAATAAAAGTCGGAATTTGAATAACGACCCGGATCTGCAATCGTAGATCAACATTCAAAATAAAATTAAAAATACGGACAAAATTTGAATGCAGATGCAGGTCTGACATCGTAGATCAACATTCAAAATAAAAGTCGGAATTTGAATAACGACCCAGATCTGCAATCGTAGATCAACATTCAAAATAAAATTAAAAATACGGACAAAATTTGAATGCAGATCCAGGTCTGACATCGTAGATCAACATTCAAAATAAAAGTTAAAAGACGGACAAAACTTGAATACAGACCCAGGTCTGCAATCGTAGATCGACATTCAAAATAAAAAAAAAAAAGACGGAGTTAACTTGAATGCAGACCCAGGTCTGAGATCGTAGATCAACATTCAAAATAAAAGTTAAAAGACGGACAGAACTTGAATACAGACCCAGGTCTGAGATCGTAGATCAACATTCAAAATAAAAGTCGGAATTTGAATACCGACCCAGGTCTGCAATCGTAGATCGACATTCAAAATAAAATTAAAAATACGGACAAAATTTGAATGCAGATCCAGGTCTGACATCGTAGATCAACATTCAAAATAAAAGTTAAAAGACGGACAAAACTTGAATACAGACCCAGGTCTGCAATCGTAGATCAACATTCAATGCAGATCCAGGTCTGAGATCGGAGATCAACATTCAAAATAAAAGTCGGAATTTGAATACAGACCCAGGTCTGCAATCATAGATCGACATTCAAAATAAAATTAAAATTACGGACAAAATTTGAATGCAGACCCATGTCTGAGATCGTAGATTAACATTCAAAATAAAAGTCGGAATTTGAATAACGACCCGGATCTGCAATCGTAGATCAACATTCAAAATAAAATTAAAAATACGGACAAAATTTGAATGCAGATGCAGGTCTGACATCGTAGATCAACATTCAAAATAAAAGTCGGAATTTGAATAACGACCCAGATCTGCAATCGTAGATCAACATTCAAAATAAAATTAAAAATACGGACAAAATTTGAATGCAGATCCAGGTCTGACATCGTAGATCAACATTCAAAATAAAAGTTAAAAGACGGACAAAACTTGAATACAGACCCAGGTCTGCAATCGTAGATCGACATTCAAAATAAAAAAAAAAAAGACGGAGTTAACTTGAATGCAGACCCAGGTCTGAGATCGTAGATCAACATTCAAAATAAAAGTTAAAAGACGGACAGAACTTGAATACAGACCCAGGTCTGAGATCGTAGATCAACATTCAAAATAAAAGTCGGAATTTGAATACCGACCCAGGTCTGCAATCGTAGATCGACATTCAAAATAAAATTAAAAATACGGACAAAATTTGAATGCAGATCCAGGTCTGAGATCGTAGATCGACATTCAAAATAAAATCTAAAATACGGACAAAACTTGAATACAGACCCAGGTCTGAGATCGTAGATCAACATTCAAAATAAAAGTCGGAATTTGAATAACGACCCATATCTGCAATCGTAGATCAACATTCAACATTCGATCTGGATCTGCATTCAAATGTTGTCCGTATTTTTAATTTTATTTTGAATGTCGATCTAGGATTGCAGACCTGGGTCGGTATTCAAATTCCGACTTTTATTTTGAATGTTGATCTACGATCTCAGACCTGGGTCTGTATTCAAGTTCTGTCCGTCTTTTAACTTTTATTTTGAATGTTGATTTACGATTGCAGACCTGGGTCGGTATTCAAATTCCGACTTTTATTTTGAATGTTGATCTACGATCTCAGACCTGGGTCTGTATTCAAGTTCTGTCCGTCTTTTAACTTATATTTTGAATGTTGATCTACGATCTCAGACCTGGATCTGCATTCAAATTTTGTCCGTATTTTTAATTTTATTTTGAATGTTGATCTACGATTGCAGATCTGGGTCGGTATTCAAATTCCGACTTTTATTTTGAATGTTGATCTACGATCTCAGACCTGGGTCTGTATTCAAGTTTTGTCCGTATTTTAGATTTTATTTTGAATGTCGATCTACGATCTCAGACCTGGATCTGCATTCAAATTTTGTCCGTATTTTTAATTTTATTTTGAATGTCGATCTACGATTGCAGACCTGGGTCGGTATTCAAATTCCGACTTTTATTTTGAATGTTGATCTACGATCTCAGACCTGGGTCTGTATTCAAGTTTTGTCTGTATTTTAGATTTTATTTTGAATGTCGATCTACGATCTCAGACCTGGATCTGCATTCAAATTTTGTCCGTATTTTTAATTTTATTTTGAATGTCGATCTACGATTGCAGACCTGGGTCGGTATTCAAATTCCGATTTTTATTTTGAATGTTGATCTACGATCTCACACCTGGGTCTGTATTCAAGTTCTGTCCGTCTTTTAACTTTTTTTTGAATGTTGATCTACGATGTCAGACCTGGATCTGCATTCAAATTTTGTCCGTATTTTTAATTTTATTTTGAATGTCGATATACGATTGCAGACCTGGGTCGGTATTCAAATTCCGACTTTTATTTTGAATGTTGATCTACGATCTCAGACGTGGATCTGCATTCAAGTTAACTCCGTCTTTTAACTTTTATTTTGAATGTCGATCTACGATTGCAGACCTGGGTCTGTATTCAAGTTTTGTCAGTATTTTTAATTTTATTTTGAATGTCGATCTACGATTGCAGACCTGGGTCGGTATTCAAATTCCGACTTTTATTTTGAATGTTGATCTACGATCTCAGACCTGGGTCTGTATTCAAGTTCTGTCCGCCTTTTAACTTTTATTTTGAATGTTGATTTACGATTGCAGACCTGGGTCGGTATTCAAATTCCGACTTTTATTTTGAATGTTGATCTACGATCTCAGACCTGGGTCTGTATTCAAGTTTTGTCCGTCTTTTAACTTATATTTTGAATGTTGATCTACGATCTCAGACCTGGATCTGCATTCAAATTTTGTCCGTATTTTTAATTTTATTTTGAATGTTGATCTACGATTGCAGATCTGGGTCGGTATTCAAATTCCGACTTTTATTTTGAATGTTGATCTACGATCTCAGACCTGGGTCTGTATTCAAGTTTTGTCCGTATTTTAGATTTTATTTTGAATGTCGATCTACGATCTCAGACCTGGATCTGCATTCAAATTTTGTCCGTATTTTTAATTTTGTTTTGAATGTCGATCTACGATTGCAGACCTGGGTCGGTATTCAAATTCCGACTTTTATTTTGAATGTTGATCTACGATCTCAGACCTGGGTCTGTATTCAAGTTTTGTCTGTATTTTAGATTTTATTTTGAATGTCGATCTACGATCTCAGACCTGGATCTGCATTCAAATTTTGTCCGTATTTTTAATTTTATTTTGAATGTCGATCTACGATTGCAGACCTGGGTCGGTATTCAAATTCCGACTTTTATTTTGAATGTTGATCTACGATCTCACACCTGGGTCTGTATTCAAGTTCTGTCCGTCTTTTAACTTTTTTTTGAATGTTGATCTACGATGTCAGACCTGGATCTGCATTCAAATTTTGTCCGTATTTTTAATTTTATTTTGAATGTCGATCTACGATTGCAGACCTGGGTCGGTATTCAAATTCCGACTTTTATTTTGAATGTTAATCTACGATCTCAGACGTGGATCTGCATTCAAGTTAACTCCGTCTTTTAACTTTTATTTTGAATATCGATCTACGATTGCAGACCTGGGTCTGTATTCAAGTTTTGTCCGTCTTTTAACTTTTATTTTGAATGTTGAACTACGATGTCAGACCTGGATCTGCATTCAAATTTTGTCCGTATTTTTAATTTTATTTTGAATGTTGATCTACGATTGCAGATCTGGGTCGTTATTCAAATTCCGACTTTTATTTTGAATGTTGATCTACGATCTCAGACCTGGGTCTGTATTCAAGTTTTGTCCGTATTTTAGATTTTATTTTGAATGTCGATCTACGATGTCAGACCTGGATCTGCATTCAAATTTTGTCCGTATTTTTAATTTTATTTTGAATGTCGATCTACGATTGCAGACCTGGGTCGGTATTCAAATTCCGACTTTTATTTTGAAGGTTGATCTACGATCTCAGACCTGGGTCTGTATTCAAGTTCTGTCCGTCTTTTAACTTTTATTTTGAATGTTGATCTACGATGTCAGACCTGGATCTGCATTCAAATTTTGTCCGTATTTTTAATTTTATTTTTGAATGTCGATCTACGATTGCAGACCTGGGTCGGTATTCAAATTCCGACTTTTATTTTGAATGTTGATCTACGATCTCAGACCTGGATCTGCATTCAATTAACTCCGTCTTTTAACTTTTATTTTGAATGTCGATCTACGATTGCAGACCTGGGTCTGTATTCAAGTTTTGTCCGTCTTTTAACTTTTATTTTGAATGTTGATCTACGATGTCAGACCTGGATCTGCATTCAAATTTTGTCCGTATTTTTAATTTTATTTTGAATGTTGGTCTACGATTGCAGATCTGGGTCGGTATTCAAATTCCGACTTTTATTTTGAATGTTGATCTACGATCTCAGACCTGGGTCTGTATTCAACTTCTGTCCGTCTTTTAACTTTTATTTTGAATGTTGATCTACGATCTCAGACCTGGATCTGCATTCAAGTTAACTCCTTCTTTTCTCTTTTATTTTGAATGTCGATCTACGATTGCAGACCTGGGTCTGTATTCAAGTTTTGTCCGTATTTTAGATTTTATTTTGAATGTCGATCTACGATCTCAGACCTGGATCTGCATTCAAATTTTGTCCGTATTTTTAATTTTATTTTGAATGTCGATCTACGATTGCAGACCTGGGTCGGTATTCAAATTCCGACTTTTATTTTGAATGTTGATCTACGATCTCAGACCTGGATCTGTATTCAAGTTCTGTCCGTCTTTTAACTTTTATTTTGAATGTTGATCTACGATGTCAGTCCTGGATCTGCATTCAAGTTAACTCCGTCTTTTCTCTTTCATTTTGAATGTCGATCTACGATTGCAGACCTGGGTCTGTATTCAAGTTTTGTCCGTATTTTAGATTTTATTTTGAATGTCGATCTACGATCTCAGACCTGGATCTGCATTCAAATTTTGTCCGTATTTTTAATTTTATTTTGAATGTCGATCTACGATTGCAGACCTGGGTCGGTATTCAAATTCCGACTTTTATTTTGAATGTTGATCTACGATCTCAGACCTGGGTCTGTATTCAAGTTCTGTCCGTCTTTTAACTTTTATTTTGAATGTTGATCTACGATGTCAGACCTGGATCTGCATTCAAATTTTGTCCGTATTTTTAATTTTATTTTGAATGTTGATCTACGATTGCAGACCTGGGTCGGTATTCAAATTCCGACTTTTATTTTGAATGTTGATCTACGATCTCAGACCTGGATCATCATTCAAGTTAACTCCGTCTTTTAACTTTTATTTTGAATGTCGATCTACGATTGCAGACCTGGGTCTGTATTCAAGTTTTGTCCGTCTTTTAACTTTTATTTTGAATGTTGATCTACGATGTCAGACCTGGATCTGCATTGAAATTTTGTCCGTATTTTTAATTTTATTTTGAATGTTGATCTACGATTGCAGATCTGGGTCGGTATTCAAATTCCGACTTTTATTTTGAATGTTGATCTACGATCTCAGACCTGGGTCTGTATTCAAGTTTTGTCCGTATTTTAGATTTTATTTTGAATGTCGATCTACGATCTCAGACCTGGATCTGCCTTCATATTTTGTCCGTATTTTTAATTTTATTTTGAATGTCGATCTACGATTGCAGACCTGGGTCGGTATTCAAATTTCGACTTTTATTTTGAATGTTGATCTACGATCTCAGACCTGGATCTGCATTCAAGTTAACTCCGTCTTTTAACTTTTATTTTGAATGTCGATCTACGATTGCAGACCTGGGTCTGTATTCAAGTTTTGTCCGTCTTTTAACTTTTATTTTGAATGTTGATCTACGATGTCAGACCTGGATCTGCATTCAAATTTTGTCCGTATTTTTAATTTTATTTTGAATGTTGATCTACGATTGCAGATCTGGGTCGTTATTCAAATTCCGACTTTTATTTTGAATGTTGATCTACGATCTCAGACCTGGGTCTGTATTCAAGTTTTGTCCGTATTTTAGATTTTATTTTGAATGTCGATCTACGATGTCAGACCTGGATCTGCATTCAAATTTTGTCCGTATTTTTAATTTTATTTTGAATGTCGATCTACGATTGCAGACCTGGGTCGGTATTCAAATTCCGACTTTTATTTTGAAGGTTGATCTACGATCTCAGACCTGGGTCTGTATTCAAGTTCTGTCCGTCTTTTAACTTTTATTTTGAATGTTGATCTACGATGTCAGACCTGGATCTGCATTCAAATTTTGTCCGTATTTTTAATTTTATTTTTGAATGTCGATCTACGATTGCAGACCTGGGTCGGTATTCAAATTCCGACTTTTATTTTGAATGTTGATCTACGATCTCAGACGTGGATCTGCATTCAAGTTAACTCCGTCTTTTAACTTTTATTTTGAATGTCGATCTACGATTGCAGACCTGGGTCTGTATTCAAGTTTTGTCCGTCTTTTAACTTTTATTTTGAATGTCGATCTACGATGTCAGACCTGGATCTGCATTCAAATTTTGTCCGTATTTTTAATTTTATTTTGAATGTTGATCTACGATTGCAGATCTGGGTCGTTATTCAAATTCCGACTTTTATTTTGAATGTTGATCTACGATCTCAGACCTGGGTCTGTATTCAAATTTTGTCCGTATTTTAGATTTTATTTTGAATGTCGATCTACGATCTCAGACCTGGATCTGCATTCAAATTTTGTCCGTATTTTTAATTTTATTTTGAATGTCGATCTACGATTGCAGACCTGGGTCGGTATTCAAATTCCGACTTTTATTTTGAATGTTGATCTACGATCTCAGACCTGGGTCTGTATTCAAGTTCTGTCCGTCTTTTAACTTTTATTTTGAATGTTGATCTACGATGTCAGACCTGGATCTGCATTCAAATTTTGTCCGTATTTTTAATTGTATTTTTGAATGTCGATCTACGATTGCAGACCTGGGTCGGTATTCAAATTCCGACTTTTATTTTGAATGTTGATCTACGATCTCAGACCTGGATCTGCATTCAAGTTAACACCGTCTTTTAACTTTTATTTTGAATGTCGATCTACGATCTCAGACCTGGGTCTGTATTCAAGTTTTGTCCGTCTTTTAACTTTTATTTTGAATGTTGATCTACGATGTCAGACCTGGATCTGCATTCAAATTTTGTCCGTATTTTTAATTTTATTTTGAATGTTGATCTACGATTGCAGATCTGGGTCGGTATTCAAATTCCGACTTTTATTTTGAATGTTGATCTACGATCTCAGACCTGGGTCTGTATTCAACTTCTGTCCGTCTTTTAACTTTTATTTTGAATGTTGATCTACGATCTCAGACCTGGATCTGCATTCAAGTTAACTCCTTCTTTTCTCTTTTATTTTGAATGTCGATCTACGATTGCAGACCTGGGTCTGTATTCAAGTTTTGTCCGTATTTTAGATTTTATTTTGAATGTCGATCTACGATCTCAGACCTGGATCTGCATTCAAATTTTGTCCGTATTTTTAATTTTATTTTGAATGTCGATCTACGATTGCAGACCTGGGTCGGTATTCAAATTCCGACTTTTATTTTGAATGTTGATCTACGATCTCAGACCTGGATCTGTATTCAAGTTCTGTCCGTCTTTTAACTTTTATTTTGAATGTTGATCTACGATGTCAGTCCTGGATCTGCATTCAAGTTAACTCCGTCTTTTCTCTTTCATTTTGAATGTCGATCTACGATTGCAGACCTGGGTCTGTATTCAAGTTTTGTCCGTATTTTAGATTTTATTTTGAATGTCGATCTACGATCTCAGACCTGGATCTGCATTCAAATTTTGTCCGTATTTTTAATTTTATTTTGAATGTCGATCTACGATTGCAGACCTGGGTCGGTATTCAAATTCCGACTTTTATTTTGAATGTTGATCTACGATCTCAGACCTGGGTCTGTATTCAAGTTCTGTCCGTCTTTTAACTTTTATTTTGAATGTTGATCTACGATGTCAGACCTGGATCTGCATTCAAATTTTGTCCGTATTTTTAATTTTATTTTGAATGTTGATCTACGATTGCAGACCTGGGTCGGTATTCAAATTCCGACTTTTATTTTGAATGTTGATCTACGATCTCAGACCTGGATCATCATTCAAGTTAACTCCGTCTTTTAACTTTTATTTTGAATGTCGATCTACGATTGCAGACCTGGGTCTGTATTCAAGTTTTGTCCGTCTTTTAACTTTTATTTTGAATGTTGATCTACGATGTCAGACCTGGATCTGCATTGAAATTTTGTCCGTATTTTTAATTTTATTTTGAATGTTGATCTACGATTGCAGATCTGGGTCGGTATTCAAATTCCGACTTTTATTTTGAATGTTGATCTACGATCTCAGACCTTGGTCTGTATTCAAGTTTTGTTCGTATTTTAGATTTTATTTTGAATGTCGATCTACGATCTCAGACCTGGATCTGCCTTCATATTTTGTCCGTATTTTTAATTTTATTTTGAATGTCGATCTACGATTGCAGACCTGGGTCGGTATTCAAATTTCGACTTTTATTTTGAATGTTGATCTACGATCTCAGACCTGGATCTGCATTCAAGTTAACTCCGTCTTTTAACTTTTATTTTGAATGTCGATCTACGATTGCAGACCTGGGTCTGTATTCAAGTTTTGTCCGTCTTTTAACTTTTATTTTGAATGTTGATCTACGATGTCAGACCTGGATCTGCATTGAAATTTTGTCCGTATTTTTAATTTTATTTTAAATGTTGATCTTCGATTGCAGATCTGGGTCGTTATTCAAATTCCGACTTTTATTTTGAATGTTGATCTACGATGTCAGACCTGCATCTGCATTCAAATTTTGTCCGTATTTTTAATTTTATTTTGAATGTCGATCTACGATTGCAGATCTGGGTCTGTATTCAAATTCCGACTTTTATTTTGAATGTTGATCTACGATCTCAGACCTGGGTCTGCATTCATATTTTGTCCGTATTTTTAATTTTATTTTGAATGTCGATCTACGATTGCAGACCTGGGTCGGTATTCAAATTCCGACTTTTATTTTGAATGTTGATCTACGATGTCAGACCTGCATCTGCATTCAAATTTTGTCCGTATTTTTAATTTTATTTTGAATGTTGATCTACGATTGCAGATCTGTGTCTGTATTCAAATTCCGACTTTTATTTTGAATGTTGATCTACGATCTCAGACCTGGGTCTGTATTCAAGTTCTGTCCGTCTTTTAATTTTTATTTTGAATGTTGATCTACGATCTCAGACCTGGGTCTGTATTCAAATTCCGACTTTTATTTTGAATGTTGATCTACGATCTCAGACCTGGGTATGTATTCAATTTCTGTCCGTATTTTAGATTTTATTTTGAATGTCGATCTACGATTGCAGACCTGGGTCGTTATTCAAATTTTGACTTTTTTTTTGAATGTTGATCTACGATCTCAGACCTGGATCTGTATTGAATGTTGATCTCCGATTGCCGATCTCATAGCCAACTTCACGCAACTGAATTTTGATTTGAAGAAATTCTCAGTTTGAAATGTTGAGTGAAACCGGCCCCCTGTCCATATAATAATAGTATGTGGCACAAAACCTAACGTTTGTGGTATATGAAGGTGTTTACATCTGTACAAACTTAAGTTTGTGAACCCGTCTAATCATGAATTAGTTAAAGCAATTTCCTTTTTGCCCTAAGTGTTCCGGTTCAACATTGACCTTAAAATCGAATATCATACATCGATATCCTGATGTACTTGAGACGTGCACATGGAACGAAAAGATAACATGTGTACAAACAATACATGTATACACGGCTGTCAAACATTTGAAACACCGGTCGAGCCTGAGAAGCCCACGGAATACACATAAAATGTATCTAATTTTAATAGCAGCATTATTCCTATCTTGTGCGGTTCATGGAATCAATGCATTAGATAGAGAATCCGCATTGAACGTACAGGAAAAGGATTTATGTAAGGGGAGAGAGCTTTTACCCAGAGGTAAGTGTGTTCAGTTTTTAATGAGGGGAGGAAACTCCGCACGATAGCCATGGGGAAAGAACTACTTTGTAAAGAATCCGTGCGCCAAATGGCGAATCTTTTCAATGTAGCCGCATGCACATTAGTTTGATCGGCGTCGCTGGTTGCGTACTAGTATCCACCTACCGCGAGATGCTACGTCTGTAAATAAAGTGAAACTACTAGGAAGCGATCTGTATCAAAAGGCAATTGTGCTCAGTACGAGACCATTACTAAAGATGTCATTTTTTTTATGATCACATGAAGTGTGAGGAATCCATTGTTACATGTTTTTGTCAGTGAGCATAGTATTGTCAAGGTGAACAACTTATTTATGAATTTTGACCCACTGCCAAACTCTGCCATCTTAAACAAACAGTAAACATTATGTCAAACTTCATTTCGAATGATTATTACGCCAAACTTATGACATTGACCTCACTGTCACACTATATATCAGAATTAACAACGAACGCTCTGTCACGATGAACACGTGTCGCGGTCTATAAAAATAACTTTTGCACGTGATATGTCAATTTTTAATCTGGTTTCCTTAAATATTTTCTCTGCAGTTGCCTTCTTTGACAATTGCTCAAAAGAAATTGCCGTCGATGAAGCCTTAATCGTATTTCCAAACAGACACAAGTTTAGCGTGTTGCCAAACTGTCTGAAGTGTAACTTGACACTACGTGGCCCAGCATCCAAGCAGTTAACGGCAACACTATACAGCCTGGCAACGGAGACGGGACCTGGCGCTGCCTGTGATACAAACCGCCTCGATATATATGACGGTAGCACCATAGACAAACACCATCGGCTATCAAGTGAGTACAATAAGCAGGTTACAGATACATGTACCTGCATTTACTTTTGAAAAAATGTAGGTATGAAGGAGTGGACGCCGTGCACAATTTCATGCAATATCCTTCTTTTTTTAAAAGATCGACTTCGTCGTGTTCGTGATACACGTCATCTTCATCCTTTAATGGTTAACTCCTTGTTACATGGGCGTGATAATGTCTAAGACGAAACACTATTTTTATATTCAGCAATGTCAACACTTATATTAAAGACGCCAAACGTTTTGTTAAACAATATATCTTGTTATGTTTGGTGTATACCTCACTGTGGAGCCCCTGATTTAAGGCCAGCAGGATGCGTATATTAAAATAGTGTCCCCCCACCCCACCCCCACCATTTCATTTATTCTTTCTTCATATTTGAATATATTTTATTGTCCATACTGAATGTTTTATGTAAATAATTTGTTGTTGAGAAGGGCCGATTTTAATGTTGGATAATTTGTTTTGCTCTTCCATGCATACAAAAAAGCAATAAAATATATTTAAAGTAAAGTATCAAGTAAAATTAGGACAAAATATGTGTGAAGCAAGGCTGTAATTGTTCGCCAACGTTGTTATCCATATTCGGCTACGACCTTGTTCATTAAATCAAAGACCTTGATCCGTAATTGGTGTAAGGCGGGAGAGTTCTAATCAATGCAAATAAATCGAAATGCATACATTACGAATTATATATATAATTACTTTCTTGATTAACTTGGTGACATATAGGCCCAGGCACCATATACTTTTGTCAATTGTATATATGTATATGTATAATATAATACACATGTCACAATAAAAGACACTCACTCACTCACTCACTCACTCACTCACTCACTCACTCACTCACTCACTCACTCACTCACTCACTCACTCACTCACTCACTCACTCACTCACTCACTCACTCACTCACTCACTCACTCACTCACTCACTCACTCACTCACTCACTCACTCACTCACTCACTCACTCACTCACTCACTCACTCACTCACTCACTCACACACTCACTCACAAACCCACCCACTACACCACCCACTCACTCACTCACTCACTCACTCACTCACTCACTCACTCACTCACTCACGCAGTCACTCACTCACTCACTCACTCTCTCACTCACTCACTTAACAAAACAATTAAAATATAGTAATTAGAAGTTTTAATACAGATAGGTAAGAAAACAATAGGAAGATATTATCGGCGCTGAAACTTTTTAAACGGTAGAGTTAGTTTTGCTGATACCAATAATTTTAACTGCAACCATTGTATAGACGATGTTATCTGGGTACATGTTTTCAGACCAGACGGGTATATGCGGGTGTAACGTACCCACTGCCGCAGCCTTCAGATCCACGGAGAACGTAATGACCTTGACCTTCGATACAAAATGCGATAATGTCACACGACATGGAAAATTCGACATTGTAATTGCAGCGGTGAATAATGGTAAGTTCTGAAATAAAAGTGCCATTTTCTATTTTAAATACTTTTTTTACTTTATTTTTTTTTCTTTATTTTTCTGTAATTTTTATTTTGTTCTCCAATCCATTTCAACACTTTACAATTTTACAATTTCAATTTACAGAACATATTGCATTTACACCAATGTTATTCTTTAAATGATAATTATAGTGTATAAGTTGTTTCATGATAACAGATTTTTTTTTCGATAAGAAATGGCATGTTTTAAATATATATCATTTAGAAAGTTTATTCAATCATCTCATAATTATGATGTAATATGTTCACTAGTAGTATAATTATATTTTTAAGTAAAGACTGCATTTGACTCGTCAAAATATGAGTAAAGTGCAACTTATATTCCACGCAGCATAAATCGTAAGTAATGCACACGTGATACACGTGGAAGGCGTAGTTCAGTGGTGGATCATATGGCCCTGGTTCGGTGTGTCGTTGGTTCGATCACTCACCAAGACCATGTATGTTTTCAGACAAGACAGTGTATCAGTGCTTAAGTTGAAATGTATCATATCAAAATAACACGTAGAATACCTTTTAAAAAATATGTGTTTTAAATTCTTGTTCGATTGATTGAATATTTAACGTCATTTTTATGCCATCGATGGCTAACAGACGATCAGTTAAGCTAACAACTGTTTCCTTGGATTAACCAGTACTCGAACACACCCCATCTCCGCAAGTAACTGACAACTTTCCTAGTTGAATCAGTGGTGAGAGACGAATGATAATGAGACACAATGTCGTATATCAATCACTACGGAGACTGTTGCCGGGCGGGGATTCGAACTCACGACCCCTGGATTGATAGTCTGACGCGTAACCGACTGAGCTAATCTTGTTTGAAACCATTTTTGCAAGTTTCATTTAAACTAATCGATAATAAATCTATGCATTAATGAGAGGTGTGTATTTGTAAATATACTGAACGGTACAGCTAACCCGCCACTGTTGTATCTTCGTCAATATAGTGAGTACCGTTACTAAACTTTGTACACGGCATTAACAGGCAATTATGTATTTGTGTAACATAGCCTAAATGTTCTTTCTTATTCAAGTCCAAATTTCAACAAAATCACTTTGGTACTCTTTGAGCGAATAGATAAAATGTCAGGTACATGAAATGTCAAGTGGATGGTTAGCTGTTCCGTCCAGTATATGTTAATTGTTACTCACGTGCCTGTATTATAATGTATCGTTGCCGACCTCAGCGAAAATAGGACGTAGTGTAGCTGGGTTATTATCGTTATTATTTAGTATTATGGTATTACACTTACTATCACGATAACAACAACTGCTACAGGCATACTACCACCATTGGAAACCGACACGCTTCCGTGGGGTGGTCGCATAATGGCGGTTATAAATAATCCTCAATTCTTCTTCTTTAAAAATGCATTTTCTGTATTTTAATGCTCATTTTTTTTTTATTTGAATGGCTTTATTGATGTATTTTGAACATTTTGAAAGCATTGTCATGTTTGAATTGTGAATTTAGAATAAAAACTGATGCTTGGAAATTGGGGTATGAATACATGATTTCAGAATCTACTTTCACTTTTTTTTAACAGTGTACACTGAGCAGAAAAAATATCTTATATGACACATGACCCCGATTTTCTCATCATATGTTGATAGTGCAGAGGTTGACAAACAGTAAAGTGTAAGTTTTACTTCTTTCATTGGGTCTCTCTATAAATGACAAGCCTTCAAACTATTATTATTTACTATAGAATAAATAACAAAAATCAATGGTGGGCTTACACCTACAATTCAATTAACTCGGTAGTTATTGTTTTCTATCCACAGATGCGTATAACAAAACCAACTGCAGCGGGAAGTTTGAGTGTTTGGATGGCGCGTGTCTAGACAAAAACCTCGTGTGTGACGGCCACAGAAACTGTCCAAATGGTTCCGATGAGACTGGGTGCGTAGCAAGAAACGAAACATGTCCGGGCCAGTTTGAGTGCATTAAGAGTGGTAAATGTATCGACAAAAACCTCGTCTGCAATGGTCGCTTCGACTGTCCTGACCACTCCGATGAAGTTAACTGTACGGCTCGAAACGGCACGTGCCCCGGGATGTTTGAATGTAAGACTGGACAGTGTATAGATAAAAACCTGGTGTGTAACGGCAAGAGGAACTGTGCGGACAACTCAGATGAAATACACTGTAAGCATAACTCCCGGCTTATATTGTACATCCTGGTGGGTATCGGTGCGTTCTTGGCGCTCATCTTCCTCGTCATTCTTATCATTCTGTGTTACAAGTATTGCTGCCTGACCGGTCAGATGGCCAATGTCTACAGGAGGATGAGGTACTGAGGGGTAAAACATCTGAAGG
Source organism: Panopea generosa (assembly GCA_029582155.1). NCBI lineage: Eukaryota > Metazoa > Mollusca > Bivalvia > Adapedonta > Hiatellidae > Panopea > Panopea generosa. The sequence continues at coordinate 70,209,637 of CM055900.1, forward strand.
AATCAATTTGTCATGTAGGTCATGAGGGAATGAGAACTATCGGACTAATCATTTACTTATTTTACTTCGATTGTGAAACAAATTATTACAGTTTAGACAAGTCAGGCTCGAAGTCTTCTCTGGTAGAACTAGCCAGTACTAAGCATATGCGCAAATAGTGTCTCGCTGAAGGACACATAGCCGTAACGGAGCCGGGATCGGAGCCATAACCCTCCGGTCGTGGGTCCGATTGAAACAACGTTATTACTGTAGATAAATCGATTAAGATGTACTATTAGATGACGCAATCGATTTTATTAGACACGTATTAGAAAAAACATGTTTTAAAAGAGATTTAACGCCATTTTCGCATTGCATTTGTTACATCCAATTTTATTGTGTATACCTCTGAATGAATATGAGTTTCACCCACCGTCCTTCCACAAATTCTCACAACCTTTGGACAGAGTGTGCCGAACCAACGACCTCGCATCTTACGCCACCCTGTCACGGATGGCCCATATATATATATATATATATGTATATAGTCAAACCTGTGTAAGGGGTCACCACTATTAAGCAGCCACTTGTCCTAAGCAGCCACATTTTCTATTTCCCATTTCTATGATTTCAGAGTAAATCAACCTGTATTAAGAAACAGCCTGTCTTAAAAGGCCACTTTTGCTCTTTCCCTTGACTGACTGCTTAAGACAGGTTTAACTGTATATGTTAAAATGCGAAATAAAGTGTGAACGGTTTAAAAGTGTGTGCCGTATACTTGCCGTATATTTGTGATAACTAAATAAAAAAAGCAATGGAACCAATCTTGAAAAAGAAAGCTTTTCAATTAACAGTATAATAACAAGAATAATAACCTGGTTAATGTTTTGTCAATATGTCGTATGTTGCAATCATGTAAAATATATTAAGCATATATGTATGTCTTTGTGTTTTCATATATCTGTAAGAACTGAGTAAAATTATTATCATTATTATTTAAATGTGGAAAGCGTAGTCTATTTGTAGAGCATCGGAGCCAGAATCAGGGGGCGTCTTTCAAAATCGATGTAAAATTGATATTTTAAAAACATTTTAGTGAACTCAAACCTGGTCTACAACTATGTGAACGGCGCTACTAAATGTATTGGCTAAAAACATTCATGACGTTCAAGGTATAGTGGGCTGCTAAATGTGGGATGAAAAAGGGAACGAACTCCACTAGGCTGTTTCAGTGTGCATGGGAAAGTGATCACTCCTGAAATCGTCAACCTTCGTTGCTTCTTCCGCTGAATAACCGACTTATTTAAACACAAGTACCGGTCTGAAAGAAATAATAAATGACATGGTAAAACAACACCATAATCAGAAATTAATACACAAATACAAGGACTTGTATAGAATGTTTTCCCTAAATAATATAAATGGTATTTTTAAACATTTATGTGTTTGATAATATAATCCACATCGGTTACAATTGTTTACTACAATAAAATCGAGTAGTGACTCTTTACAGCAGGAATCTCTGCACACATATGCATAGTCTAGCAACTTAATTCCAGTCTGACGACAAAAATGTCAAACTGTCAAGTATCCCTCTAAAATTGAATTTTATTAAGTTTTCTATTTAAAAAAAATGAAACTTGAAATACTTTAATCTATTACGTTGAACTTTCAGAAACTGTAAGGAAAGTAAAATAATGAAATATATATATATATAATGGTAAAACATTCAGAAACTGTAAGGAAAGTAAAATAATGAAATATATATATATTTAATGGTAAAACATCGGAGTTAAACAACTGATATAAACTCGCACGTTTCTTCCCATCTGCTGTTGAAATTTTCATATGAGTTGAGAAATTAGGCTGTTTGGACCATGACACCAACAAATACTTTTATCAATAAGGCAAATGTTACAATGTGCGTCTTTGAGAAACGCATTAAAGGTGTCCATCTTGTACACAAACTAAATCGATAGGTGGTGAAAAGATGTACAGAAATTTGCTTTATTGACTGACAGATATTCACGAATTAAGTATTACAAATGAGTGACGTGACCCGTTTACAATAACAAATTCATTCACAGCGGCCATATGGTTAATTGGGTATAATTCCTGTTTACTTACGGCTCCAATGATTACAAGTCAATATTGGCATTCCGCAGTCTCCGGCACAAACTGAGGTCAGGTTTAAGTAAAGCGTATTGTATAAATTAACCTTACAATCTTTCCGTAATATCACATCGGTATCTATTTAGACAATATTGCCAGTGCAGTAACGTAACAGTCTAACTCACAAACTCCTGTATACTACCTCTAGACACAACGAAAAGTTGAGTCGTGGTGTAATGGATAGAGTGTTGGCCGCTCACACCAGAGGTTATGGGTTCGACCCCAGCTCGACCCGATGCCTGTCATAAAACAACACTCAGTACTGGTTTTACCCAGGAAGCGGACTCGAGAGCGGTGCATATAAGCTTCGAGCTTTCATCTGAATCGAGCTTAAATAAAATAGTATAAATCCTAGACTTAACGATACCCACCCATCCACATTAAACAGACACGAGGCCGATGAGTCACAGAGCTATCCCCTACGTTCAACCTCGGGTATACGAGGCAAGAGCTTTACCAGTTGAACCCAACTGCGATTTGCATCAAAATAATTACTGCACTAAAGTGTACCTATAGACGTTTCACAACAGAGTTGTGCCCATTTTAATGACGATAATAGCATTCTTTTACTGCAATAGTTAAAATTGTTATTTATATTGGACTTTAAAAGACATATTCTAGAGCATTTGGGGACTTCTTGTTAACAACAATATCCCAAGGGTGGCACTGCTTTGTTTTTAAGAAGCTGGTCAGCATACCAATTATTGTACATTTGTATCAGCAAAGACATTCAGGTAATGGAATAAAACGTTAAAATCTTTACAGTGGAAATCCTAGACCATATTTTATATGGACTATGAAGCAGAATTAAACTGTGTAGTAAGACCTACAACGATAATAAAGTAACTCGGCAAAAAGAAGAATGCTTAACCTTCATTACACTACTGTGTAATATGATGATCTGGCAGGTTATGGAATGATTAACCTGTTATATGATGATCTGGCAGGTTACGGAATGATTAACCTTCATTACACTACTGTGTTATATGATGATCATGCAGGTTACGGAATGATTAACCTTCATTACACTTCTGTGTTATATGATGATCTGGCAGGTTACGGAATGATTAACCTTCATTACACTACTGTGTTATATGATGATCTGACAGGTAACGGAATGATTAACCTTCATTACACTACTGTGTTATATGATGATCTGGCAGGTTACGGAATGATTAACCTTCATTACACAACTGTTTTATATGATGATCTGGCAGGTCACGGAATGATTAAACTTCATTACACTACTGTGTTATATGATGATCTGGCAGGTTACGGAATGAGAAGACATATACTAGCATAGCATTACTTTAAAGGTACTTTACTCTGTATATAGACGCTGATTGAATGGGGTTTAACGCAAATACCAGGTTACATATGACATATCTAGTTTATTAGTGGAGTAGAGCATGACTTGCACGACCGCTCTTCCGCAAATAATTGCCAGACTTCCTCAAATAAAGTTTTCTGACCGACGTAGGCTCGAACTCAAGGCCTAAAACGTGAAAAGTAAGTGGTCAGTAGAACACAGCTCCTTAGGCCACTCGGCCACTGAGAACCTTACGCTAATTAGACATGGATTATGATTGGCTAATAATTGAATTGGTCTGTTAGACTTGGTGCATCATTGCTTCATTTGAATGTGAATAGTGTAATATTATGTGTTATTAGATACGCATATAACACAATAATAGTATGCACAACCACCCCAAACCGCCGCATAGAACATAAGGTACATTGTGCTGATATATTTCCTATTCATCTGCTGCAACGTATATATTATAATGTTTGTATCGTATTGGGAAATAAATTTGTATATAGTCTCATTTTTTTCTCTTTTATTGACCAGCAAATCATAGTATAGAAATCCCGATATAGTAACAGATAAAATACTAAATAAGCATAATTTTAAAAAGAAAACACCATATTATGTGGAACATGAAGAAACACTAAATGTTGTACCGTGAAAGCGGATGGTTAACCGGTAAATTCATTGCTGTTTACAATAATATTTATATTACGTTTCTACAGTGGAATAAACAGTCTTGACTTTTGGGAAGATAAGCGATCATCTGGCGTGAGAAAAATACAAAATTATGTTTAGTAATAATCCATGCATCGTATCAATGCATGGGATTCAATATATTTTGCTGTCGAAAGTGTATATCTATAAAAACAGTGACTGTTTGCCAGTGATTGGAGTTTGATGTGTTACGGTAGGTCTGAGGAGAGAAACTCAGCCGTATGTTCATTGCTCGGCAAGGTTCGCTATTTCCTTATTAGACAAAGCCTAAGTTTGACAGTGTTTGACAGTGTTTGACAGTGTTTGTATAACGGCTGTAAAGTAGCATTCATGGGATAAACGTTATCACCCTTATTGCGCAGAGTTCTAGTTCCTAACTTTACACTCTTTTGAGTTTTTAATTAAAAGTTTGTGTGGATGAAGTATTCCTTTGCCGATTTTGCCAAGTTTGTTTGCACACGACAGCAGTATTATTAAGTGACTAGATACATATATACGACCCACGCAGGGTACAGGTTTACTGATAAAACCTTCAAGTCGAAATATAAATCTGAAGCGGATAGAGTTTTTCATATCTGCTATCATTGGCTGCATACACCTGTATTGTCAACCTTACAGTGGATTATTATTTTTATTTTTGAGTGAACATTACGCAAATTTACGATAAACGTCTTATCAGTTCACATTGTGAATTAAATAATAGAGGATATAAATATTTTTATAAGCACTAAACTCATAAAATTGTTATTTACAAAAGCATACAAAATTGTAATATTGCAATATTACTTAACATTTATGGATGCTTGCGACTGAACAGTTATATTAGGAATAATAAAGATAACACGGTGATTAAAAAACAACAATATAATGGGTGTAGACGGCAAGGTAGCCCTCGTGACGGGAGGGGCGAGTGGAATGGGTAAAGGATTTGCAGATGCCCTTCTTCAGGCCGGTACGAAGGTATGTGCAATTCTCTGTCTCTGTCGATGTTTATCTGTCTTTCTCTCTCTCTGTTTTTCTCTCTATGCCCTTATATGCCATGTCTGTCTGTCTGTCTGTCTGTCTGTCTGTCTGTCTGTCTGTCTGTCTGTCTGTCTGTCTGTCTGTCTGTCTGTCTGTCTGTCTGTCTGTCTGTCTGTCTGTCTGTCTGTCTGTCTGTGTCTTCAGGCTGGTACGAAAGTATATACAGTGCTAATCTGTCTGTATGTCTGCTCTCTCTCTCTCTCTCTCTCTCTCTCTCTCTCTCTCTCTCTGTTTCTCTCTATCTCTATTGTGTCTTTCGTTTATAAACAATGAAAAACAACTATTTGCATAACAGTTAAATCAAAAGCAGGTTAAGCTATTTGAGTATGCAGATAATGAACGCAGCTTCAAGATAGACACACCTGTGTTATCCGTCTGCACAAACGTTCTACCGATGTATCTGCTTAATATGACATATACGAAAAGTTGAGATATAAAACATCTGTAAGTCTGTTTCAAAGGGACCTATAAAGTATAAATGGACCAGGAAATATTCATATCATCTGAACAAAAATAACAACATCCACGAAATAATTGAGTCTTATCAGTTCTCTATACTTATCATAGAAGACATGATAAGATAAATTCTACGGAGGGCCGGTGAACAGAGATGACCTCTGTTAGCCTGATACTCGTGCATATGAGTTGTTATCTGTTAGTTGTAAGCAGATACCCCCTTCTTTATTACATTAGACCTTATTTTATTTTACATTGATTGTGAAGCAAATTCTTACAGCTAAGACAAATCATTTATGGCGTCTTATAGGAATACTCTATACTTAAGAATAAGTTGATAAGCTGTTGCCCGTGGACACAGTACTGTAATGGCCCTGGACCCGCCGATCATGCTAGTGTTTATGTTTTGATTGCATATTCAAGACATACATGATTAAATAAGGTTTACAATCTTGACAAATTGTTTTGATATCTAGGACACATGGTAGCGCATCGGACCTAAGATCGGACAGTCGTCGGTTCGATCACCGGCCATAACTACATGTGGAGTCCTTGCGCAAAACCGTGAAGTTTTATCCGCTTAATTATGCGTAATACTGTTTTTGTTTAATGTTTCACGATCGATGTAAATTTTAAAGCAAAACAAAATATTGCTTAATAAAACTGTTTCTTTATACACCACATGATGATTTTAGTACTGCCAGCAATGATTGTGTTTTTGATAAACAAGTTCAATGAATAACATAAAAAAGAAAGCTTGTTACGTACTTGTAACACTAGGAATGCGTTTAAGACATGTCAAAAGCCTCCGACAGCAAGGTACTTCAAAGAAATAGATGGATAAACAATTAGAGAAGCTAGAGAAGACACGTAAATCATCAATAATGCACCACGGCAGCTGTGGTATCTAATACTATCTCATACAGAGTGTAATATAACTTTTATAGTAGTACTAAAACTAGTAAAAAATAGTGCAACACTTAATTGAAGAAAGTTCTGATTTAACAATCATACAATTTAAGTCTCAGTTTGATTCCCCGGTGACAACATACCTATGGATACATGAATTATTATATTTGAAATGTGTTAATAACGGAATAATGAGTTTGTATTTTAAAATGCAATAGTTTAAAAATGGAAGTTCTGATTTCAACATGGTTTACATAGGAAAATATGAGGTCGATTTCGCAAAATTTACTTGCGTTAACAGCAGTTCTCATTTCACAATGGTAATTAAGAGCCAGTCGGAATTTCGATTTTTAAAATGATAATATATATGCGTGTAAGATTTTTTTTAATTCAATCTTAGTATTCCAGTATGGATTTCACACTAATAGAATATGCAGATTTGTGTTTCGGTTTTACAATTGTTAAATAAGGCATGTGAAAGTCTGATTTCATAATGGCGAATACGGAGATTTAACAAACGTATTTGTGTGATTTCTTAATTCTTACATGCATTGTGAATTTGATTTTACCTAGAAATTATACACTCGAAATAAACTGACCAGACTCACAAAATTCAATTTTTCTTTATTATATTCCTCACACTACATAGATTTGTTGTTATGCACGCCGACCGCTAGTGTTTATTTACACAGTAGTGACTCTATCATTGATATACAACATTAACATTTTAACGGAGAGAATATTATAGTGTTTAATGTTCGAAAGTAGACAAAGATTAGCCTGTATGGAAGAAGTATTTTTCGTTAATAGACGTTGATTTGCTACGATTTTTTTTGTCATATCTATAAGGACAAAGCCACTCTCTAACCGTCAGGGATAATTCCGTTCTTGTCAAGAAATTGTACTTAATAGCTGAGAAGAAATTACCCGTACTTGCGTAGTGCATACGTATGTAGTATACAGCAATGTTGTCTCAGATAGAGTGTAATATACGAGTCCATTATCATCCATTTGTATGTCAAATGAAATGACAGCCTGTATCCCGGCTACATGTATGTTACAAATAGCAGCGTATTATCAAAAAACACTAGATAGGTGATAAAATTCAGTTCCAAAAATCAGCCTTCTTGTTGGTTAAAACATATTTTTTTAATTCATAAACTATTTACAACATATTCAGCAACATACATAGTAAAAAGGATTGAAAGGAAAGAAAATAATTCTTATATAAGAACTCTCCTTAGTTCCCAGATCAGCCGACTTCCTGTTCTGATTTGTTGGTCAGGAAACCAATTTATATTTCAAGACATTTTGCATTAACACATTTAACATAGGAGAACTTAATTATTGATTCACTCATAATCTAAGAGTTTTATTTGTTTGTTTTCTTATTATTGGCCCATTTTGCACCTCTGTGTATATTTACAAATGATAAGCAAATGTAGATTTCACACGGATTATTTATCGTATATGTGTAAATGATGAACAAATATAGACTTCTAAATGGTGTATTTATAATATTTGAACGCCGCAATAGTAAATTTGCTCTACTGCGTACTTCATTTATAAATCTAATTATGTATGTACATACTTACTTCCTAGTTGCAGTACGCAGGTTGTCTTATTACAATAGCCACGATATGTAACTGCCACGATTTGTGCGATACAACTGCACTTGTTGACATACAAATATATTCTGGCTTGTAATATTATTATAAACATAATCCATTTCTGTTAGTAGTTTACTTATATCTACCAGTTACAAAATACCATATTAAAGGGATTATATTGGCAAGTAACATAAACACGCTGTTAATCCAGACTTTTCCTGTATGCAGTGTGCACAAAATAATGGGTATGTATTGACGTATAACCTTAATTTACTTGAAAGTTATCAAATTAACAGTAATTGAATATTGGATAAAACTTTAATACGTCCCGCAATAAAGTATTGCGCAATGTTTACATTGAACTCCGCAAACTTCCCGAACAAAGCCTCGAAAACGAGATCGGGAACGAGTCTTCACGATGTCACCGATGATTGATCGGAAACCCGAAAGTAGTTCGTTGAAAATGGTAAATGTAAACAAAAACAAAAACGTGGCTTCAGAAACCCGATGTTTGTATTAAAGAAGTTATGCAATTAGACACTTTAGACGCGTATATCTCTAAGTTATACGTGTATCTTCATGCTGGGCGTGTGTATTTAGGGCAGGGAATTGACGGTAATATGCCAATATAACCCCTTTAATAACAATATTTTATCTAACACGTTAATATCACACTCTACAGCAAAACATTTCTTATTACTGATAAAAATCTAGACTTCAGTATTTTAAATAAGATTGGTACATGTCATCATATAAATAAACCTTATCTACTAGCTATCCGCTACGTTAATATCATGATATGCAGCAAAATATGCTTAGCTATGTTTGATCCGATATATTTAAATGGCATGATAGTAGCTAGGAGTCGGCTTCAAGGAATCACAATGCGCGTACTGTGTGGCCCGTCTTGCATTATTGATAGGGCAATCGTATACAATCATCAAAACATACGTTTACATAATACTGCTATTGCAAAGCTTTGAGGTTCACATTTAGCCCCATGAACATGCGTTCTTGAATAGTAAGCACTATTAATTGGATTAATTGACAACTGCTGTCTTCCTGGAATTCTTCATTGAATTACGATAATCAAAACCAGAAACACCATGATGTTATCACATACAATATATCTTTAGTTACTTTCTGTGGATGTATTAAAAAAAAACACGTTAACATTTTGTTTTCAAAGCACAGCTTATTAAGGTTAGATTGAAAGAAAACCTGGTTTTGTACGAAACAAGCGATTTGTGTTGACACATCATTTAACCATATTGAAGGTAATCGGTAACTTGAATTTTCTATTTCTGATATTGCCTAAACATACATAAATACTAAATACTAAGTTTTCCAATTCCATTTTAGGAAAAGAATGACAAGAACTATAGCAGTTGCCTTTAAAGTTTGAAATTTAAAAATTATCCAACAAAGACGGTGATTGAATTAACATTTTCCTTTGTGAAATATATGTGTTTTATTGCAATGCTATGTTAAAAAAACAGCAAGATAGGTGATGTCACTGAATGTGTGAGCGACCTCAGTTGTTAAATGTTTGGTGATAAATCACCTTGACATCTAATCATATCTGATCTGAAGTGATATTCGAAACATTTTAAGCTGATACAGCAGATGCGTTAGCACTTCCTTTCCTCCTCACATTGCATTCAGCGTTACGTATTATAAAGTTTAGGCAGTTTGCCAGGATTAGCACCGGCATCTCAATTTTTACAATGTTAATATATGTGATGAAGAAAGATAATGCTATTTAATTTCGAATAACTTTACCATAGTTGTGATGTAAGTAATACTTTTGATTACAATGTACAAGATAAATGTATTTAAGAAAATTCTCTTGTAATTTTAAATTGAATGACCTGGTTCTGTATATATACTTATTATGTTTATGTTTATTTTATGTTGTAGCATGATGAGACTTTAATAAAGATAAAAGTATCCGATCTGGATGCTGGTTTAGTGGCAAACGTTATGCAAACAAATCTAAATATTTAGATATCAGTACGTGTATGATGGTCCAAAACATAGTGTAGTAAACAACATATAATATACTATTTGCGTAGAAAAGACAGAATGGTAAAACGAAAATTTTAATAATGATTATTTTAAGTAAACAAGAAATATGTTTTGTAAACCGTAGATAAGTCTGAATTGGGGCTCATGTTAGCTTATAATAAACTACAATTATGTCAAAGTGGCGACTAAACTTGAGGTTACGTGTAACAATGCTATAAAACATTAGAATCAACACCTTTGCATATAACTTTCGTTATGTAGTTTGATGATCTCTTAGATGTTGATATACGCAATTTATAAACAATCAGCCATTGCCAACATAAACATCTTATCTGTTAAGAACACCCTTGGCGAACGGTTAATTGTTGCTTTTGTATCAATATTGTGATCAGATTGTTTTATATTATATGCCTTTATGATCGCTGCTTGTCACGAATTCAAGCTAGTCTCATTAATATTTCATATTTGCTCGTGCTTTGGTAATGGTGTGTGCTACAAGACAACATTATTAGAAAATAAAATGATAGACATTAAACCCATGGACTGTTACTTAAAAAATCATCTCCACTTCTGGTACTGTGATTATAACTCTGTTTTAAGCGAGTTTTTCACACATTTCGCATTTGTAAAGGACTGTCTTCACCAATGATCGCAGTTTTTTGTACATGTTAATAAGTCTAAATATTAATGATAAGTAACTTCGAGAATTTGGGTTTATTTGTTTTGTTTGTTTTTTTTGGTTGTTTCAGTTGGAAGTCTTAGAACTTAGTTACTTGGCTCTCTAGTGGTGATATACGCTTGGCACGTGTACATTTTAGTTAACACTTTATCTATACCTGCTTATTGTACATATTACGGAGCTACACGAACATCATTTATGTCATATTTGTTTCATTTATAGCGAACAACTGGATGTGTTCAACTCTCCACTGGTACAATTACCTTTATTCAGACAGGAAACACTACTGACTACTTAACGATCTCTTGAAATGTCATAAAATCAGAATTTAAGTATGTGAAATAAAACATATTTTATGGATGATGTTGAAGATAATCAAATAATCAACTTATCACATAATGTCGTAGATACGACAAACTTGATACGCTTTTTTATAACCGTTTCGAATTTAGTATTACTTTGGTTTCAAGATGTGTCATTTATAATTCTTAACGTTAAACTTAAGACACCCACATTAGTAAAACACACGGTTCGTCATTGCGCTATCTGTGCAAAGCACCGAGGCAATTAAACTATTTTAGGGATTAAAGCTGAGAGAAAGATATCTAATTACCTGAAACAAATAATACGACGAGCTTGTGCACACTCTCGATTAATGCGTGTCTCTTATCTTCCCGTATATGTAAAACATCACGAGGAATGCTATTTGCTTGTTTTTGTACTCCACATATATCAAACAATTGATACAGTATTTGCAAATTGTTAATTTTTTAATCAGAAAAAGCATGGTTACAATATGTTTTACAATGTTAATATACGTAGAGATTTTACAATGTAAATATACGTAGAGATTTTACAATGTCAATATAAGTAGAGATTTAACAATGTAAATATACGCAGATATCTTACAACGAAAACATACGTAGAGAATTTACAATGTAAATATACGTAAGTATCTTACAATTAAAACATACGTAGAGATTTTACAATGTAAATATACGTACATATTTTACAATGGAAATATACGTACAGATTTTACGATGGAAACATACGTAGACATTTTACGTAAAGATGGGCAATGAAATTGACCAGACTCCAAGATTTTTAGTTTCTTAGCGTATTTTAAGAATTATTTTATCTGACACTGGACATTTTTTCTTAAACTACATTGCCGTTTTGTTATGTGTTCGCCGACCGTCAGTGTTTAGTTACACAGCGGTGACTCTATCATTAATTTACGACATCTTGTCATTTGAACGAAAATGAATTACAATTCATCGTATTGAAGTGTTTTTTTTGTTCGTAACTAGACATTCGAATAGACTGTGTTTATATTTTATACACTTATAGTATGCAGATGTGTAAGGTTAGAGGAGAAGTGTATGTCGGCAACAAACGTTAACTCGCCACGTTTATTTTCTTCATATCTATGGTTCAGGGTGAATAGGGCGAATAAACACTCTCTAACCGTTGGTGATAATGTTTGAAATAAATCTGTCCTTGTCAAGAAATGGTGCTTTGATAGCTGACAGGAAATTACCATTAATCACACAGTCTACAGCATTGTTGTCTCAAATAGATAGCGTATAATCTATTATTCCTTTATCATCCATTTGTATGTCAATGAAATGTCAGATAGTATCACAATAAATGCCTGTATAGAAAAGTAATTGCTTTTATCAAACAATCCTAGTTTGGTGAAAAAAAATCAGTTTTCTTATTATTTTGTGAGTCAGGAAGCAGATGTTTTTAATTATGAGTATTGATTCAGTTATTATATAAGTTTTTTCTGCTTGTTTAATTGTCATTGACGTACTTATACAATTATGTTGTATCGTAACTTATTGACTTCCATCGGCTTGGAACACAGCAGAGACAGCCCGATTTGAAATATGTTCTCTGTGTAGGAGTTTCATATATTTCAATATTGGTCTGATAATTGTTAATTTACTTAACGTAATATAGTTAAACCTAAATTGGTGAAATCGTAGATTTTTAATTCTACAGTGCAACCTCACATAAAAGCAGCTTAAACCATTGAAACATACATAACTGATGTTCAATAACATAAACTGCTCAATTAGAAAACGTTCTGATATATAATAATACTTATCTGTCATCCGGTAATTTACAAACCACTTCAAAGCTTTTAACTATACTTATGGTTTATTATCAAATTTCTGAGCGGTATAATTCATTACCGATATTCCAGGTAGAACTGGACTCCATATTTTGATGCAGTTTTATGGGAACGAGTTGTTATACCGGATATTTGTTTTTTTTGTAATATATCACACACACACACACACACACACACACACACACACACAGAGTCTGTAAACCTAATATAGATTGTTAATAGATAGGCTTTTATCAGCAAAGACAGAGTCCAAGGCCAGGTTAGTTATGGCACAGGAATGACTATCAAATGTTAAGAAAAGTTATGGTCAGTCCTTCTGCCTATATTCGTATGTGATTTATATGCACAATATAAAATGGTTGTATTTTGTATGATGATGAACTGTATATACTTAAGTCGAAGTAAAATATATGTTTTGTTCTGTTCTATAAAATAAAGTATGTGTTTAAATATCAATAAAATGACTGACAGTGCTTACTAAAACACGCCGTAATTGATAACATTGATTACTTTCCTTCAAACGAAATTAAGTGGTATGGGTAACAGGAGAATAGGCATTGATAGGACACAGTCCAATCACATATTCGACATATAATAATATACTATTTGATATATATTTATTTGAACTACAGCACCAAACCAAAAGAAACAAGAGTTGTCAGAAGACCAACAAAGCTCGCCTTTGGGTGTCTAAGTCCAAAAAGGGCCATAACTGTGCCAAAATGCAATCCAGAGTTATGGTTCTTGTCTGTGTGTGTTCAATTGATGATGGTGAACACACATGCAAAGTTTCATTCACATCCAAGGAGTGGTTGCATAGATATCTTAATCGCAAAGTTTAACCTGGGTGTCTACAGACGACGACGCCGACGACGCCGACAACACCGGGGTCATGACAATAGCTCTCCTTGGACTTCGTCCCGGCGAGCTCAAAAGGAAGCATGCGATATCTATCACGACCCTAGCACCCACTTAAGCAAGCTATACTGAATGAGTTCCATGGTTTCAGAAAAAAATAGCAACACCGAGTCAATAAAATAATCATAACAAGTACTCTACTAATACAGAAGACAATAAGGGTCAATACGAAAGGGTATATAAGAGTAACCCTGCCAGACTGTGTTTTTGTAAATAACGTGGCATGATCATGTGTCCACCCAAGTTGCATTTCATGGTGGGACTGTAAACCTTTTAGTAAGCAATATTAATTCAAAAAAATTTATGAACATAAACGCTTAACATTTAATTTCAGACTAATTTTCAGTGGTTAATAACTGCACGCATTTAAAAAAACTTTTTTTTTTCTCAATAGTATGGTTTTACACATTCCATTAAAATGGTATTCATCCTCTAGAATATTACACTGTTTACACATTCTTTCATTAACTGGCTTTCTCCATTGACCGCTTTTCACCTCCAATATATGAGAAGAAAGACGAAGTCTTGATAATGTTTACAAAGTCAAGACATGATTTAAATTCAAAAGATGCCACTGAGCGATACAATAATGTTCTTGTTGAATCATTTAATTCTGCATTCCAATTCTGTATGAAAGCATCCTTTAACCTCTGTTTAGAAGGGCTAAGAAAGTTATTAGTGTCACACAAACATTGAGCATGGCAGACTTCATAAAAAAACAAACTTTTCTCTTGTTTCTCTTGTGATACCCAGTTTATTCTATTACACTTACGTCGTCATCCATTTTTATCATGTTGTATGTTAACTTTATATTTGTTATTGTTCGAAGAACTTATTTTTATCCAATATTTGATAATATTAAATATCTTTTGAATATATAACTAGTACGTCCAATTTCACCAAATATAAAATTATTTTGAGTAGAAAGTTTGCTTATAGTCGTTTGCAAAAGTTTGAATGTGTTCCTTCGACCTTCACTCCTTTGTGTGCAAAATAAGAGGAATATGTTTTTTGAATAGATCTAATATATGTTTTGGTGATATATCGGTAAATATATTTATTTATCTATTAAGATTAAAAAATGCACAAAGGAATTGCTATTAATGATGGTCATATTCATTGTTCTTTTGGCGACCAATCGTTATTGGTTAAATAATTCCCTTCGTTACCGTTTAGCCATTATTTTAAATAGATGTACTTTCTATATTGTATGACAATGTAAAACTGCAGTGGACTGTTTTGCCAAACTTGGTATTTATGTATCAGATATCTGGATCATACTTATCCAGATGTTATTACTACAGAAAAAAAAGTCGATCCGAACTCCATTAACGGCCAACAGTAGTGTGATAATCGCCAAATATAACTATTTTTACACATCTTTCGACATATTTATGACTGTTTAAGTAATATATATGAGAAAAACTGTCACAAAAATTGTGTTTTTTTTCTAAGTAAGTTCAATAAATTACGGAATGAAGTACGTTACGCACTTGTAACTATATGAATTACTTGGAGACATGCCGAAACCAGTCGACAGCGTGGTACTTCACTGATATAGAGTGTAAGCAATTATACGCATCTTGAAGAAGATCCGTAAATCATCAATAATGCACCACGGCAGCTGCAATATCAGAATGTAATGTAACTTTACAGTCGTACTACAACTAGTAAAAACGTATCTTATTTCAAATCGTAAAACGCGTACGGTGGTATGGGTTTGATTAAACGGTGTCAGCGTTCTGATTTGAAAGTGGTAGCAGACGGCACGTAGATATTAATTTCTACTGAGGCAGGAATTCCGATTTCACAACAAATAAGGCAAACTGCAAACTTAACTGACACAGGTAGCTAGGAATTATGATTTCGCAGTAGTAAGGCAAAGTCTGATTTAACGAAAGTAACTGACGTATGTAGGAGTTTTGCTTTAACAATAGATACGGCATCTGATTTCACGAACATAACTGACGTAAATACGAGTTCTGATTTAACTGACGCAGATTTCTGACTATTTCAATAAATTAATATTGATAAACGTTTTGATACCAGAAAGGTAACTGGTAATTTAGGGTTTTATCAGTTAAATGACCAGATGATACAAACAATTCAATATTCTAAGCATATTTTAAAAATTGTTTTTTTATAAAACACATTGCACTGATAATACATATATCGTTGCACCATCACTCAACGTGGTGTTCATTGCAGTGTGTGTCGATTACCGATGTTTATTTACATAGCATTTGCCTTATCAATAATATACGACATCAACCAGTGGGTGCAGATTTCCTTGTCATTTGAAGAGAAATGAATTATAAAATATTACACTGTACTTTTGTGGTATATAGCCAGGCAATATAAAATTGAATGAAATAAATAATTTTAATCGACGACTATCGTAAAAACATTTCTTCTCAACATATCTATAAATTATAGTAGTATAGTCTGTATTGTATCGAATATAACTACGATCAAATTCCTTTGGTGTCTATATACAGTTGGTGTGTGAGAAACTTAAAACTAGTTTATATATTTATATTTCAATAACCTTGGTACACACACGAACAAACTAAATAAACCCGAACAGGGGCGTAGCTTGTTTACAAATTGTGTTCAGGACAAAACTAGGGGGTCCGGGGGATGCTCCACACTCCGCAAATGTTTTTGTATGTAGAATGATTCTGATGCGTTTTGGCGTATATTTAAGACATAATTAAACCGGTTTGAACCTATATATATATATATACATAAAAAGGGAAATTGCTAAAAAAAATATTTGCTTCTGAAAAGTATGCGCAGACTCGGACTTACGGGCATATTAGATAGCTGCTCTACTGCAGAATCTGATATCTTATTTGACCGGACGCGTTGTCTGCTTCCAATGGTTCCCTTCAATTTATATCATTGGTATATCATTAACAAAAAGGGACACCTTTACATTATAAATTCAATCGTATACAACGATGAATTTAAACTTGTGTTTGTGGTTTGCTTCGCATTATGTGTACATTTACAAATGGTAAACCAATATAATGTTTAGCATTGCGTTTGTAATTTTGGAGTACCGAATCTTTAATTGATGTTAAACAAATGAATTTATAACATAGCTGCAACACGTACCTCGTTGCAGATCAATATTTTTAAAGGATACATTGACATTTGTTTTAAATCTATTCATCCATAGAGGTTAACCAATATTTGTTTTGTATTATGGGATATAATTCCTGAGGGAAGTTCACAGATCTTGTAAAACTGAAGTGCCGTAAGGGAGCAACTCATATCCCATAATACGAAACAAATGTTGGTTAATCTATATATAACATTTCTTTATCAACATTAGTCCATGTTACAAGTACAAGCAATTTAGTTCACAAAATCAAATATAGTTTCTAAAATCTGACTCAGGGGAATTAATTTCAACTGGGAATTATCACTTTTATTTCCCTAGAAATCTCTCTAAATTACAATTAAGTCCATCATTGATTTTCGTTCTTTATTCTTTAGTATATGAAAAAAAGTTTGCGTGCTTGTCATTCATAAAGAGACCCAAATGAAAGCAATGAAACTAACATTTTATTATTTATCAACCTCTGCATTACCAAAATGTGATGACAAAGTGAAAGTAGACTTCAAAAATAATGTATTCATACACCAGTTTCCAAGCATCATTTCTTTTCTAAATTCACAATTCAAATATGACAATGCTTTCCAAATGTTCAAAATACACCAATAATGCCATTCTAATAAAACAATGAAAATAAGGAAAATGCATTTTTAAATAAGAAGAAACAAGGATAATTTATAACCGACAATATACCCCCACGGAAGCATTTCCTATTTCCACTGGTGGTATTATGTCTGTACAGTCATATTCATGATCATCTTATCAATACAAATATAATACCATTTCTGTAAGTAGCGTACTTTCATATATACATACTTCAAAGTCTTATATTCATTTGCATTTTGTTCAAAAGATCAGAGGCCCATGTATGCATGAAAGACTAATCTATATAAACACAATGCCGAAACAAATGGCGAAATAATTATTTATACATAAAAATATATATAGACAGTTAAACAACATTCTAATAACACAATATTTTCTTTTTATTATTTCTTGGCTAGATACTTATAACGGTTAATGTATTGAGGAGAAACGATAATTTAGCAATATTGATAACGCAATCAGTCAAAACTGTCAAAACACACGTTTACGTGTTACGGAGCAGGTGAATAACCAAGCTTTGAAGTTCACGGAATAATTCCAAAATCTCATTTTCTTTGAAAGTAAGGTAGTCTGACACAGGTGCCTGTTAATTTTTAATTGGATTAATTGACAACTACTGTCTTCGAGAAGTACTTCATCCCAGACATATTATCTAAATCAGAAACATCTCATCAACAGCTGCATTTTATAGTATATTTATTGTCCAATTGCTGTGTGATACATATTTATTAAAACATATACACTAATGTTTAAGACTTTTTTTTTCAAAGCACAACTTATTAAGGTTTTATTGAATATACAATTGTCGTCTGCACAACGGTACTGGTGAATTAAATATCACTATGTGTTCTACAAATGGTGTTTTTAGTTTATACTAATTTCTATTAACACGACTGCGATGAAAGCTCAGAGCTTATATGAACCGCTCTAGAGTCCGTTTCTTGGGTAGAACCAGTACTGAGTGTTGTTTTATGAGAGGCATCGGGTGGAGCAGGGGATCGGCCCCGCAACCCCTGGCGTGAGCGGCCAACACTCTATCCATCATACTACCGCCCCGCTTGATGGTATTTTTCATCATTTTATACCGTAACAATGTTAAACATGACTAAAATATATTCAGGGACGAATTTGTGATATTAAAATATCTCTCAGATTTATATTTAATATTTTTATAAATGGTAGAACAATATAATGTGTAACAAATATGTGTAATATTTACCGTTTGAACTAATTCTAAAATAACACTGTTTGATTACAGTGATGTGTAGAATGACTTCATGTGCTTTATACTGTCGATAGATAAACGTATTACGGCAGCTTTTATAGATATGGATCAAGTGACAACCGTTATGTCAACAAAACTATATATATATATAGAATTATTTTGTGAAGAACATATGCGAATGAATGAAAAATCAAAAGCGTTAGACATTTACAAAGGAAATGCTTGTAACCAAGAAAGTTGCCCTTGTTACTGGTGGAGCGATAGGACTTGGGAAAGGATTTTCTGAGGCCCTTCTAAATGGGGGTGCGAAGGTTAGTCTTAGTTTTTATATGTTCTTTCCTATATAAATTTTTTTTATCGTCTATAGATTTGTAGTAAAGCAGTATTTAAGTATGGTGTCACCATTCGTGCTGGCGGGACGTTCAAAAAGAATGTGGATATTTCGTGATTTTCTCTTATTACGTGTGCTTAGCTAACAATTTAATACAAGTTAATACTATTCAATTAAAGTGTTCACGAAGAGGTTCATTTGTTATTCATACAGGACTGGTGTTTTGACTTACATGGACTCTAAGTTAAAAGAAAAGCGTTTGGTTACAAAATATTTTCAAAGACTACTACGAGTATTTTACTGAATGGTACTTTGTGTCATGTCGTTCTTGTAGCACATACCTTACCTAAAGTAACGTTTATTTGTTTCCGGACCTGAACAAAAATGCTCGCTGGAACAAAACAATAGCCATTTTCGCTGTCGTACAGTACCTTAGCCATAGACCTGTTTCATGGTTAGCAGATTAAATATAAAAAACTCCTACATAAATGGCAAAAGCTTCTAAGATGTAGATGGAGAACATTTTGAAAAAGAGTAAAATGATTTTTCGAAAAATCTATTGTGATACATTCAGAGCAGGAGCGAAAGCCCATTCACTTTTTCACCGTCTTCGTATATCATAACCAGTAACGCCTGTCTAAAAATGATTATAAGTGTTATAATAAAGTATTTATACTTAAAATGTATATAAAAAACAAGGTAATGTAAATAACAAATATATCAATTCTGTCATATTTAAACAATATTTTTACTTTCTATATTTAACTAAGTGATCTCGAAGATGATGCTACATGCATATGTTGTGATAAACTATAGATGTAATTCCACAAAACGATTAGACAAACTACTTTAATTTTTGCCTTACAATTAATGGAAAGTGATTTTGAACTATTATTGAGACCAAGGCGTTGTTCACTACATACGTCTATCCCAGTACGTGACAAACCCCTAATCAGGTATGTTATACCTTAGTGTGAAATCATGGAATTACCTGCCTGTCCCACAATTCTTAGCACAAATAAGTTTTGCCAAACTGTGACGAATCGATTCTCGTCCTGAATACACGCTGGTTTCATAAATATGTCCGATCCTCCGCCTCGGCTATGACGTAACGAGGTTAACTAAGTTAATAGATATAATGTATTTAGTTAATTACGGTGTATCAATGGACCTAACATATATTCATTCTACAAACGATCCCCGTAGTGTAGAGTTTTAAAAACATCCAAACAGAACTATATCACCAAACTTCTGATAATCGGTTGAATAAACTTCTAAAATTTTAATTTCTTACGCATTACACCACTTATCTGTTGTCCAAATATTTATCTTGCTTTTCAAAGGTTTAGATATATAAATAAATTCTCTTTAAATCGGTTAAATCATGGATTGTACAGGTATTAACATGATAAAATAGTTGACAAAACAGAGATTTAACATATTAATGAATGCCTCCGTATTTCTTCGTTATATATCACATACGATTGTATATAAAGATAACGCTATCACACATCTGATATCATTCTTATATTCAATCCTATTCATGTATGCTTTTTAAGATTTTCATTAAAGTATCTCCACGAGTTTCCTTATAAAGATGTGTTGTTTTTTTCATTTTATTCAATCATATTCATTCAATTTATTTAAGATATTTTCATAAAAAAAAAAACAAACTTTTTTATTCCTTTAAAAAACATTTTCTTGAGTTGCCACAAGAAGTGTTTTTTTTTGTTTATTCCACGTTAGTTTACAATGTCTAGATAGTTACGTTATAACCATAATTCCGTTTTAGTGCGTGTGTTTTTTTTCCAGCCCGCACAGGGATGAGTTTATCAAAATAACGTTCCGATAAACCTTGATTATAGAAAGCTCAAGTCGGTAAAAGTGATATAAATGGTTAAATAAGTCTTTGATTAGTAAAATAAATAAGGAAGATAGCTTATCTGGGAAGCATTGCATTGGCGTAATTGTTTGCATAGCGTGGCTTTGATTTCATATAATCATTATGGTTAAATTTGATAAATAAATCAATAAAAACAACAGGCCACCTTCCAGTTGTACGTGGCAAACCATAAAACTTGTAATTGAGGAGTATCAAATTATCACAAAGAGATAAAACATTAAAATGGTACTGAGCATCTGATTTAAAGGATCCCTTGGAAGTATAGAACGAAGCAACCAACCACAACACGAAATTAGCAGACTCGGTTTTATTGAGCCGGTTCATGGCGACGGGAAATAAAACGTCCAACATCTTTCGCACCACAAAAATGGTTTAGAACGTCCGATAACCAACAGTTATTTAGTGGTAGGTGTCTATTGTATTTACAATTACACACAACGAAGTGTATAAATGGCAGCTGCCATATTTAGTATCTTCTTGTGCAGTGTGTAATTTAGATTTAAAGTAGTACTAAAACAAGCAAAAAAGTGATGTAACACCTATTTAAAGGAAGTTCAGATTTCACAGACAAAAAATATGATTTTTACGTAGATAAAATTTGTGATTGTCAACTGATTTTTTTTATTATTTCTAAATGGTAAGATTTCTGGAAACCCAGAAAAATATGATTTCACAATGGTAGTACACATGTGTACGCATATTAACACTCGATATTATGCACTTTTTCATATCAGTTGCAATGATCAGATTGCACATTTCCAATTATTTTATACGATATCTTGAAAAACAAATGCATGTACATGTCAAACTAATTAGATTGATTAGATTGACGTGGTCGACTATCTATGGTTATTTATGTAACCGCAAACCTATCAATAATACATGACTTTGGATAAATAATGTAGATAACCTTGTCAGTATTAACGGAAATGAATTGCAATCCTCCGTAGTCAAGTGATTGTTACTATATATCTAAATAAGCAACATTTATATTTTTCATTCGATTACACTTTTCAAATGTGTAATGGAGAAGAGAAGTGGGTTAACAGCAAATGTTGACTCGTTGTAGACGGTGTATATTAGATTAATGAGCGTGTGACTCACTAACATTATTTGTTATAATAACAATTACTGTAAACAGGGCAATAACACATCAAAGAACTGCACTGAAACACCCGTTCGTGTCAAGAAATGGTGCTAAACTGCTGAGAGAAAATCACATTACCTACAGCATTGTCGTCACAATGGATAGGATGTAATCTATTATTCCATTACCATCATTTTGTATGACAAGAAAAGTACAACGTGTGAGGAAAATAAACGATAGAATAGATTAGGTAACATTATCTCAAAACGTTTAACTTGACTTAACTTAACTTCAGTTTGTTTTTCCGCCAAGATCGTCTTGTGTCTGTGTGGTCAATGAACAGATTTATATTTCAGCAATTGTTAATACATCATTAACATATTTAAATTAAGATAATTACCTGTGTATTTTCAAAGTATGACCACATCGGGCCACTTATTATATGTGAACGTCGTATTGATAACTCTTCTCTACCGAGTACATAACATATAATCAACATATGTATGTATTGTAGAGCATACACGTCCTTGTATTTATTTTATTCATTAACTCTTCAATTTGTTGCTGCAATGTTTTGTGAGATACCATTGCTCTTGTTTCAGGTATATTGATATACAGGCGATGTGACGATGTAATCATTTTTGTAGTGCACGTGTACGCGCCCGATACAATACACTATATACATAGTATGCCATTATCAACTAGTCATGTACTGTTTTTAAAAGCATATTCCACAGCAAGCAAAATGTACTTTGGTATGTGAAACTAAATAGTTTTAAATACCGTGATAGTAGCTAATTGGCGGATTCCAGGGAGAACTATCCGTGTACTGCGTGGTCGCGTCTTGCATTATTGATAGGACAATTGGATACAATTGTCAATACACATGCTAACACATTACAGAGCAGGCAAAATTAACAAATTAGCAAATACCAAGCTTTGAGGTTCTCATATTAGTTCCATGAACAGATACTCTTGTTAATGAAAACAAGCTGTGAGTAAGATGCGTGTTAATTAATAATTGAATTAATTGTCAGTCAGAAGTTCTTAATCGTGGGTAGAAACATTCACAACGTATGGAATCGTTTGAGCTTATTCTTGTAGGATACATTTTTGGGATTGGAATTTACAATGGTTAGATTGAACAATCATTTGAGTTTGTAGCGCAACACGTATTGATAAGTTTTAATCCTCCATTACGTGAGAGCGTGCGATCCTGCTGAACTTAAACAAAAGTATGAGCACTTCAAGTGTTGTTTTTTCTTTTCGAGATATCCGCTATTTTTGAACGAGATACAAAATAAATGAACAATTAGTAAATGTAGTCTGGATAAATATAGTCGTATATATATGTGATTCATCGCTTGTGTTGGAGTTGGCATAATTAAAGGTCTCATTGACCAATTACCTCCCCTTAGTGACGGTAGCAAGATTATTGCGCCCAGGAAATTAGAGCTGTGTAAATCATTTTAATAATTTCTGCCAAGTTTGGATGACATTGGATACTGTTGAATAATGATATAACAGTATAAAGACTCGTAATTATACACTGCGACAAATGGGAAGAATTGTCAAAAAAAAGGGGATATCATCAAAACATCAAACTTGTGAAAAAGCAATCGTGTCAACACTATGTTTTGTCCTGCATATTTGGACTAACAGAGGACAGTCTATGGAAACAAGACACTTAAAGAACCACTGGTAATGTGTTCAGTGTTACAGAAGCTCATGTATATATGTAGAACAGTACAAAATTAATTGGTGTGTGAGACGTAAATAGCATGTTATGTGTCATACCTCCTGTACCCTAACATTTGTCATGACACTGATACTATATTTTATACTCTTGCCTTGATGACGGGGTGGGTGTGTGTGTGTGTGTGGGGGGGGGGGGGGGGGGGGGGGGGGTTGACGTTTGGTGCACCAGCAAACCAAATACGCTCACAATTTGTGGATGTCAAACTGTTTTGTCTTGTCTTATAATCATTACCATTGCTGGATACTGTTTATATTGCTACGGCTGACATATCGTTTGGATGTTTTATCTCCTGTTGGACACATATACTCGTTTTTATCTTTATACAATATGTTGAGTTGCAAGCACTACACTACCACTGGGTGTTAATACTAATAACAAAATACCGTCACATCAATGTGGACCATGGTTATATACTGAGAGATAACTTAGGTTGAATTGATCTGCTCTATTTCGATTTTAAAACAAGTAATAACAACTTAGACAAATCACGCCCGAATTCCTTTTGAATAGAACTAGTACTAAGTATATGCGGGAAATGGGTCTTGCTCCAGGACGCCACACATGACCGTGTTAGAAGATCGAACCATGATAATGGTAATGCATAATATGAATACATTATTTGAAATTTAAACGTCCATTGTTCTTTAGGTTGCATACAAAATGATTACGGTTACATTGATAATACTTGGCGAAATAACGACTTACTTTTTATAGTTGCTATGTGGTTGTTGTTGTTGTTGTTACTTAGCATTATTTGTGTTGTATAATTACTTTGATGAAATACAACATTACCTTACAAAGGAGATGTCCCTTTTAAAAGTTATGTTTGACTATATAGTTATCTTTAAAGGGAAAACATGTATATAAGGATTTTTTCAAATAGGTTAAACACACATATTGACCACACATTGCCAAAAGGATATCTGTTTAAAAATGCCAAAATAATTATATATTAAAAATGGGTTTTCTAACTTGGGCTACGCGCCTAGGTTAAACTAAAATAGATTTTCCGCTTAAATGTGTAACATAATTTGGGACGTATTAAATGAGTCACGTGATTTTATTTTGATTTCAGTTTGATCCGTTATACATGTGACGGATCCAGTATTTCAGTATTCAAAATCTGAACGGGCAGAAATGTTTTTAAGTGAAAAATATAGTTCTCCGGTTTTTTCAAAGAGTAGATCCGCCATTGATACAGGGAAATTGTTTCATCTGACGTCAAGCAGTATTAAGTGCTGTCTATTTTTAGAATGGGGATTTCAATTCTGTCACGTTTTGGTGGATTTGACATACCAAAATATTCGGATTTTTATTTATGAATGATAATACAATGCTTTATATCCATTTTAATAATTATTTTATTTTTTAAGACATTTCGAGCGTTTTTTTTGCTGATATATTCCCTTTAAAACGGAGAAAAATGCGACGTTATTGAGTGCATTGTTAACAATCTCATGATAAAGATAACACAAGCATTATATGACATATCTCCCAGATTTAGGTCGATTGGTTATCGGTAAGCAAACAAAACTGTAGATTTAGATATCAATACATACTTGAATCCAAAATACATACACTTACATTTATTAACGTTTGGTGGAGATTGTACAGATACGTCAAATACTAAGATAAAAATTCAATAATTATAAGTACACGGGAACTATAATTGTATATTAAGGATAATAATATGATATGAAAGTCCCAGTTAATTTGAACTTGGAACAAATACTTGTTAAACAGTTTTACACGTTTTGGCTAATTTTGGAATCAGTGGGTGTAGACTGTAGTCGATAGAGTCTATACAAAACGAAATTATTATGTCCGAGCAGGTTGACCTTATTACGTATGGAAATGATTAATATTCGGGCAGGTTTCCCTTATTACGGATGGAAATGATCATGTCCGGGCAGGTAGCCTTTATTATGGATGGAAATGATTATGTCCGGGAAGGTTGCCCTTATTACGGATGGAAATGATTATGTCCGAGAAGGTTGCCCTTATTACGGATGGAAATGATTATGTCCGGGAAGGTTGCCTTTATTACGGGAAGGTTGCCTTTATTAGGGATGGAAATGATTATGTCCGGGAAGGTTGCCCTTATTACGGGAAGGTTGCCTTTATTAGGGATGGAAATGATTATGTCCGGGAAGGTTGCCCTTATTACGGATGGAAATGATTATGTCTGGGAAGGTTGCCCTTATTACGGATGGAAATGATTATGTCCGAGAAGGTTGCCCTTATTACGGATGGAAATGATTATGTCCGGGAAGGTTGCCTTTATTACGGGAAGGTTGCCTTTATTAGGGATGGAAATGATCATGTCCGGGCAGGTAGCCTTTATTATGGATGGAAATGATTATGTCCGGGAAGGTTGCCCTTATTACGGATGGAAATGATTATGTCCGGGAAGGTTGCCTTTATTACGGGAAGGTTGCCTTTATTAGGGATGGAAATGATTATGTCCGGGAAGGTTGCCCTTATTACGGATGGAAATGATTATGTCCGAGAAGGTTGCCCTTATTACGGATGGAAATGATTATGTCCGGGAAGGTTGCCTTTATTACGGGAAGGTTGCCTTTATTAGGGATGGAAATGATTATGTCCGGGAAGGTTGCCCTTATTACGGATGGAAATGATTATGTCTGGGAAGGTTGCCTTTATTACGGATGGAAATGATTTTGTCCGAGAAGGTTGTCCTTATTACGAATAGAAAGTGTTTCCTGAAGTCGACATACACATGCATAGACTATGGTTGTTGTATCATTGCGGCAATGCCATATAAATAACACTACGATATCTTACACATAACAACATGTTTAAACAAATCTTTAACCTCGTTTTTAGTTAAATGCTATCTATTCATATGTAATTAAATAGCGCGACATTTCCAATATAAATACAGGTTATCTGTTAAGTTCTTCATGAATGGTGTTCATCATTTTTGTATCAATATTGTGATCGTATTATTTTGTACTATATGCGTTTACAATCGCTTCCCGTCAAGTTTCACCATTATATCCTATCTAATGTTCGGTAATGGTGTGCCCCACATGATCTGATTATTAGAGCGGATCACGTGGTTATCGTTTGGTTCAAATCTTGGTAGCTATAGTTAGAACAACTGTGCTTTGTGGAAATGTCACTTTCTTAATACTTCATATACAGTCAAGCCTGTGTTAATGGTTACCTCTATTAAGCAACCATTTGCCTTAAGCAGCCACAGTTGATATATCCCATTTCTATGCTTTAGAGCGAATCAATCTGTATTAAGCAACAACATGTCTTTAAAGATCATTTTTGCCTCTTTCTTTGACTGGTTGCTTAAGGCAGGTTAGACGGTATAT
Source organism: Panopea generosa (assembly GCA_029582155.1). Classification (NCBI taxonomy): domain Eukaryota; kingdom Metazoa; phylum Mollusca; class Bivalvia; order Adapedonta; family Hiatellidae; genus Panopea; species Panopea generosa. The sequence goes on from CM055900.1 coordinate 70,236,956, forward strand.
ATATATAGAGCATATCTGACGAAACCGACATGACATTTCCTTACAACATGATTGTGTTTACATTAAAAATCTAAACCAAAAACAGCACTCTCTTAAAATGCCACATTTGTTTTTATATATTATTTATAAAAAGTAGTTCACGGAATATGTTAAAGGTAATACAATATTTCAAATTTAATTTTGCTGATAGTCATAAAAGCAAAACACATATGAACTACACGTATTTCACAACCGTTTCGAAAGCATTATCGCTATTTGTTTATAACTTGGGGACACCCACAGGAAATGAACGGCGCTCCATCACGCTATCTAGACAAAACGTACAGAATCAATTGTAATATTTCAAGAATTTAAGATTCAGAGATATGATATTCTTACTAGAGAAAAACCAGGAACATGAAACGTCTGCACTGATGTATTTTCCTTATCTATTCTAATATTTAAAACATCTTGAGGGCAACTATGTTGTTTTATTTCACATTACCCAAATATTTGGTACGATTATTTTTTTTTTAGTGTTTATTTACAAATGTAGAACAAGTTCACGTGTGTGACAACGATTCACTTACCTATTGGCACATAACCTCATTACCAAATGGACTGCATGATTCAATGGTTGAGCACCGGATCCTGGATCGAAGGGTCGTGGGTTCGATTGTCCGCCACAGCTATATGTGGTGCCCTTCAGCAAGATCTTAATTATTTAATATGTAAGTTATAACTTGATTTCATTTTCCGATTACTAATATCTTGAGGTCACCAAAATGATATGTTTTATATACTGAACGGAGCAGCTAACCCGCCACCTGATGTTTTATGTACCTGACATTTTATGTATTTTCTCAAATGTGCCAAAGCATTTTTCTTTATAATTTGAACTTGAGTAAGAAAGAACATTACGGCTAAGTAAAACCATTTTATAATTGTCTGTCAAGGTCGTGTACAAATAGTAACGCTACTCCAAGTATTGTCGAAGATATTAAAGATAAAAAAGTGGCGGGTTAGCTGTTCCATTCAGTATATGTGATGTCAATTCCTGCTGACATATCACACATACAGATCTGACTGGCGCCAACAGCAACATACTTATTTCTACCTCCGTTCAGTAAACCTATTAAAGTGTTCGCACAATCTTTAACGTTTCAATTCCTTGGATAACTGTTAAAACAATGTCTCAACGCGCAGAGGTAAAGTAGCGGTTACAATGTTGGCAGCTCACGCCAAGGTTACCAGTTTAATCCCCAACTTGACCAGATGTCTCTCAAAAACAACACCCAGTACTGTTTCTACCCAGGACTCGACAGCGGTTTATATAAGCTGATTTTTAAGCTTTCTTCACAATTGAACTGAAATAAATCAGTATAAACTAAGAAAAATGTCCGATACAGAGAAGTTGGAGAAGTTTTGTCTCGCCAGTTGATGGTAAATGTACATAGTTTTGCCGCAGGTAATTTACCGGCGCGTAACCAGATTAGATTATCAATTTAATGTTCCGATCACCTGTGATTGCAAAATAACCGGCGTCAGTAAACTTGATGTAAATTGTTCATATAAATCTTTATCCGATAAGACATTGTCCGAAGTCAAGGTATTTTCTAAATCTTATATTTGACAAGAAAGTGTGAAAATCCCGATGGCAGTTTCTAAGTCATACCGTTATGGATATTTATTTTGTCGCTTTTATCCAAAAATTACAAATAAAACATTAATTTCTACTGCGCTACCGATTTAAGGTTTATAAGTAATAATGTTTATGATAAAAGGAAACCCGATAAAACCAAATCTTATTTTTTTCCTGTCAGTACTATCGGGAATGGTACGTGTCAACCCTATACGGAATGGTGCGTGTCAGCACTCTCACGAACGATGCGTGTCAGCATTATCGGGAATGGTGCGTGTCAGCACTATCAGGAATGGTACGTGTTAACCCTATATGGAATGGTGCGTGTCAGCACTTTCAGGAACGGTGCGTGTCAGCACTATCGGGAATGGTGCGTGTCAGCACTATCGGGAATCGTGCGTGTCAGTACTATCGGGAACGGTGCGTATCAGCACTATCGGGAATGGTCTGTGTCAGCACTATCGGGAATGGTGCTTGTCAACACTTTACGGAATGGTGCGTGTCAGCAATATCGGGAATGGTGCTTGTCAGCACTATCGGAAATAGTGCGTGTCAGCATTATTGGAAATGGTGCGTGTTAGCACTATAGGGAATGGTGTGTGTCAGCACTATCGGAAATGGTGCGTGTCGGCACTTTCGGAAATGGCGCCTGTCGGCACTATCGGGAATGGTGCGTGTCAACACTATCGGAAATGGCGCCTGTCAGCACTATCGGGAATGGTACGTGTCAACACTATCGGGAATGGTACGTGTCAGCACTTTCGGGAATGGCGCCTGTCAGCACTGTCGGGAAAAGTGCGTGTCAGCACTATCGTGAATGGCGCGTGTCAGCACTATAGGGAATGGCGCGTGTAAGCACTATCGGGGATGGTGCACTTTAGCACTATCGGGAATGGTGCGTAGTCAGCACTGTCGGGAATGGTGCGTGTCAGCACAATAGTGAATGGCACATGTCAGCACTATCGTGGATGGTGTTCGTCAGCACTATCGGGAATGGTGCGTGTCAGTACTATTGATAATAATGTGTGTCAGCAATATCGGGAATGGCGCGTGTAGAAATGTTGCGTGTCAGCACTTTTGGGAATGGCGCGTGTTAGCACTATCGGAAATAGTGCGTGTCAGCACTATAGGGAATAGTGTCTGCAAGAACCATCGGAATTGGTGCGTGTCAGCACTATCGGGAATCGTGCGTGTCAGCACTAACGGGAATCGTGCGTATCAGCACTATCGGGAAAGGCGCCTGTCAGCACTATAGGGAATGGCGCGTTTCAGCACTATAGGGAATCGTGCGTGTCAGCACTTTCGGGAATGGAACGTGTCAGCAATATCGGGAATCGTGCGTGTCAGCACTATTGGGGATGGTGCGTGTCAGCACTATCGGGAATGATGCGTGTAAGCACTATCGGGAATGGCGCGTGTCAGCACTATAGGGGATGGCGCATGTAAGCACTATCGGGGATGGTGCACTTCAGCACTATCGGGAATGATGCCTGTCAGCACTGTCGGGAATGGCGCGTGTCAGCACTATAGGGGATGGCGCGTGTAAGCACTATCGGGGATGGTGCACTTCAGCACTATCGGGAATGGTGCCTGTCAGCACTGTCGGGAATGGTGCGTAGTCAGCACTGTCGGGAATGGTGCGTGTCAGCGTTATCGGGAATGGTGCGTGTCAGCACTGTCGGGAATGGTGCGTGTCAGCGTTATCGGGAATGGTGCGTGTCAGCACTATCGGGAATGGTGCTTGTCAATACAATCGCATGTATGTCAGCTATCTTGGCATACAGAGAATTTATTGTGTAATCTTTTAATCCAATAAACGTTATGAAAACATTATCACACTCGTAAATCTGCCAAACAATGCAGGACCTGTCATACATTATTGCATATAAATAGCATTGACATTAAATACAGCATTACAATATGTCATACTCCGTTTTGAATAGTAATCTAGTGAATTGTTTATGTGTGATTGCATAATATTATTTTATTTTTATGACTGAAGCTTTCAAGATAGACTAAACAAATTTCAGTTATATTCAAAAAGTGTTTTATATATGATAGGCCCAGATAAAGCAGATTATACGTATTGAAAACAACTTGCTACTTGCGATATACACAACCGTATTTCAATATAATACTTTCCCAAATACGTATTGTGATATATTTTAAAACCATAAAGTTACAGCAGCTTTGCCAGTAAGTATCGTATGTTATAAAGTCATTTGTAATAATTATCCGTTTCTTCTATAATTAGGACGTTAAAACAAATTAGCTCAGCATGTACAAACAAACAGATCAGATGTATATCAAATTCTCATTGTAAACATACATGTATATCTTTGCAATTACCCGGAACCAGCTTATTGAATCTTTTTTCAATTAGCTGGAACCAGCTTATTGCTTTTTTCAGCTTTTTGAACTTTTTTTAATAACCTGGAACCAGCTTTTTTGGGAGCAATTTCCTGGACCCAACGAAGAAAGCTCAAAACACAACAAAAGTCATACTTAATATACATTCATAGCGTTACCACTAATTCATGGTGACATTCAGTAATCAGAAATAGGTCACACTATTGGCTTCCGCTGGGAATCGTTTCTCAACACGGAAAATGCTAATAATGATGCCAGTGACGTGAATTCATTGACAAAATGAACTAAACACAAACATTGTGATATATTGTTATTTTTCTGTTTGGTGAGAGCTCATTATTCAACCAAACCTATAACTCTGATGGTATTGTAGTTCATAACTTGATCTTCATTTAGCTTGCAACAATCACAAGTCTTCTAGAACGTTTAATAATATGCAACTCAGTATTGTAAATAAAACTACCGCAAAACAAAATCACAAAATAAAACTCCAGGCGTTAAACATTCGAGTATCCCAATAAGCCTCACCAAATATTGTGTAAAATACATTATTGTGTTTGTTTACTGATTAAACGAATATAACGGATTACATAAAAAAAACTTAAACCTGGTATCATAGAGTTATTGTTTAAACAATCTGAAGTTTGTCCTCTAGCGTTTAGCCTTGACTTATCTCCCTCCTAGCGGTTAACATGTACTATTTGTAAGTTTGCCTCCTAGCGTTTAACATGGAATAAACCTACGTTTGTCCCCTAGCGTTTAACATGGACTAAACCTACGTTTGTCTCCTAGCGTTTAACATGGAATAAACATACGTTTGTCCCTTAGCGTTTAACATGGAATAAACCTACGTTTGTCCCCTAGCGTTTAACATGGAATAAACCTACGTTTGTCCCCTAGCATTTAACATGGAATAAACCTGCGTTTGTCCCCTAGCGTTTAACATGGAATAAACCTACGTTTGTCTCCTAGCGTTAAACATGGAATAAACCTACGTTTGTCTCCTAGCGTTAAACATGGTAATTTTTTTTTCTCTAGCATTTGAAGCGGCATGGCCAGTATATATAAATATCTTATTTTAAGCTTAACCGCATACGCGGGTTTAATCGATGAGGCCCGGAAATTTCCAGACGTTACCGGATATAACCGAAATCAGATATGCTAAATCATTTACATTATTCCAGGTGTCAGGTCTAATTCAAATATCGGCGATAATAGCGAGTTTAAACAGTGATATTTGGTACCAGATATGATCCAGCTAGTCACACTTTATGCTAAATATTACTATAATACCGGTTATTTAATGAATTAGAATGTTATACCGCTTTTATATCTCTAGCTTTAATGTGTAATCCCCCTAATCAAATTCATTGTCTAACCCATGGCCAATCATAATGGCAAACAAAGTAATAATTGTATTCATAAAGTCAATGTTATAATCCTTAGTTCGTACCCTAGAATCATTACAAAATGATTTTTTTAACCGAACTTCTCTCGCTTTAACAATCTAATTTGCTCAACATCCAATTCCTGCTGATGGAACACACTATTGGTCTACTGCTCTGCATTCTTCGTTTATCAGTTATGGCAGAATGTATAAAACTGATAAAGTAAAACATCATAGTTGAGTGAAACGGCGGAATAAATGTAAAGACTGTATTTCTCTATAGTTTGGGTATAGTGTCACGATAGGCTGTTTGCGAAGAAGCAGGTAGATATAACGCGTTTTGCCGGCACCAGCTTAATAACCAACAGTGTTACTGGCTCTACCTCGGATTACTAATACCAGTTGTGTGTGATATAACAGTGGCTTACATAACTAATACTATTTTCCCACGAAGACGTTATGATTTATAAAGCAAGTTTTGTCCACTGGCCGATATTGCCTATACATGCATGTACCAGATCGATCAGAGATAGAGTGTCTCAATACTGCTGTCCGAGGTATAGCGTGCGGATATAGTAGGATTTACTCGAGTTTCGTGAAACTTTACATTATGATGGGACTATAAAACAAACGCATTGTTGGTATTGTGGTGAGCGACTTGGTTACAATTGAACAGTTTCACAAGGAGCTGCTAAGAGTATAAACGATTGTAGAGGCTTTACAAGTACGTTATGACAAAATTTAATCGTATTTTAACTTCTTTGATAGAAAACTTTAATTTATACTAAATCCTTAACTGAATATATAGCGAAACGACACGTAAATTAATTTTAAACAGCTCATTGTGATGTGTGACTCTTTGTGCAACATAAACATGCATAGGTGAATGCATTAGACATGTGTTATTAACAAACGTGCATATTAGTACAACAACAACGTGAAACAATGAATGTTGACGGAAAGGTAGCTTTGATAACGGGAGCTGCTATGGGGATGGGGAGAGGGTTTGTGGAGGCCCTGCTTCAAGCTGGTGCAAAGGTTCGTGTTTGTTGTATTTAATCACCTTAGTATGCACTTATTTGTTAAACACATAGTTAGTCAATATACAAGGGCTCTGCACGGCCGTGATTTTAATATAATGGCGTCCCGTATAAACGTATTCATAGGGAGCGTTTAAGAGAAAGAATATTGTAAGAACATTGTAAGACTGTAAGAATAGTGTAAGAATATATGGTAAGAATGTAAAAATATTGTAAGACTGTAAGAATAGTGTAAGAATATATGGTAAGAATATTGTAAGAATGTAAGAATATATGGTAAGAATGTAAGAATATTGTAAAAATGTAAGAATATTGTAAAAATTATGTAAGATATAGTTTAATGCTTTAATTTCTCATTATACTGTGCACTAAACATTAACGTCTCGAACTATAAACAACAAGAATGAATATTATGTCATTCAATCAAGAGCTAGAGAGGACTATAATATTATACGTTTTTATCAACGCAAGCATTTCTTTGTCAATACAGCAATATATAGATAACATATATTTTAATAAAAGTACTAAAACTGAAAAGACGTTGCTAAATGATAATTTGAAAATAAGACGACATACATGTGTCTATATTACTCAAATTCCAGATACTCTTATTTATGTTTAGGTCAAGTTTTAACCATGTGACGAGATATATGATCGATATGTCAAATTCGAATATTTCGTCCTTACGTCTTCATATTACAAAATCGAATCTTCAACGCTGCTCAGATTGCTTAAAATTATGCTCAATATCTGAGCAAGAGAAAGTGCAATCTTTTAAATTCAAAATATTGTTCTATTATATTCATAGTAAAGGGGTATCTCAGTCAATATAAAACAATAATTACAATTTGATACAACCTCACATGAAATATTTATATTAGAATTCATGTAACTAATTTAACAAAAACCTCATTGTATACTTTCTTTAGCAACTGTCAGAGGATGATTATTGTCAAAACATGTTCATTTCACCGCACATCAAATTGTCTTACATAAAAAATAGAGCGTAGGTGTACAAATAAGGATAATTCAAATGTCATTCGGCTTGACGTTTAATTATAATGCACGCGTACATATAACACCGTCGATTATTGTGAATAGAAACATT